>JAFBJR010000040.1:5574187-5632319 GCA_016785285.1 Brachirus orientalis | reverse complement strand
TAGACCTTTTTCACAGCAGCTATTTGTTGCCATGAAATAGTAGGAGAAACACAGGTTTGACCAATAACATTAGGGTTCCATTCCAGGTTTTAAAGAGCCATGGTTGTGTTATTGTTCAAGTGGAAATGTAGCTCACACTCAATATTTGATATTATACAAGCATTTTTGTTGTTTCTAAAAAGTTTCTCCATATTTTCAGGATGTGTTCCAATAAATAAATCAATAATTGTACAGTATGGTCGTTATAGCTTTGTTAAAACAACAAATCTGATGGTGGCCTAAGACTTTTGCACAGTATTGTAGATGAATTGTTATTCTTTCATTATAGTGTTTTTTTGTATGACTGTGAGGGTTGCAGGTTCAATATGATGGACCTTTTAAGAAAAACATGAGAGCATCTCATTGATACAAAATAAGATCAGTGATGATGCAGTGAAAAATAATTATTAACCAGCTGTAAAATATAGAAAGTGTAAGAGTGCTCCCAGATAATACAAGTAGTAAGGCAACATGGATTATGTATAGTCATAAAAGTAGAGAGAGACAAACAAGTTCAAAGTACAAGATGCTGTATTAATATTGTGTTAATATTCCACTGGATTATCATGCAGACAACAAGAGACAGACAACAGCAGCAGCACTTCTCTCATCCTTCTATAACAACTGTATTATTGTAGGTGCTGGTTTTACCCTCGGCGTCCAGCAGATGGCAGACGCACCATTCCTGAGGACGGTGTGCGGAGCCGAACGCGGACAAAGAACAAAAACCACGGGCCACCAAAACCAGTGGGAGCTGCTGTTTGGTGCTGGAGCTGCACTGTCCACTGTGTTAACAGCAGGTATTTTGAAATCCAAGTATGTTTTACATTGTATCCAGTCAAAACGTAAATTATTATTATCATCACCATCATCATTATTATTATCTATTAGTATTAGTAAGTAGTAATAGGAGGAGGAGGAGAGGTGAATAAATTAAAAAAAAAAAAATACTACACAGTATTTTATTATAATGATGTTGTGCAAAGTTCCTCGTGGCATTTTCCACATGTATGCAAAAAAGGGCACATATAGAGTGAGCACGCTTTGGTGCATCACATCCAGCCTGGAACAGAAATCTACAAATGGACTAATCTGCGAATAGTGATGGGAAATCTTCACAAAGGACAACACAAGGCAGCAGCACGTCAATTAAATTAAGTGTCTGTGTGTGTGTGTGCGTTGGGGTGGGGGGGTGTTGTAGTATCAATATTAAAACTTAAATGAAATAGCCGCAAGGATGCACGCAGCAGACTATAGGAGATTAAAACTCAAAGGGATACCAAGACTGTGTGCCCTGGAGTGGTGATGCTCTAAATATGATATCAATGCAAATAGTAAAAGTGAGCACAGTTAGTTGTCTGCGTTTGAAGAACAGAAAAGAGAAAAAAAAAAGAGAGACAAACGACTGCAGATGAAATCTGTGTCTTTTAACAAATAAGAGTCAGCAGCTCTGGATCACTGTTTAGGTTTGCTACACTGAGTCCATATTAACCCATGGAAATACAGTGAAGACACTAACAGTTGTGTGTGTGTGTGCGTGTGCTGTGGCCGCAGTGTCATTTGAGAGCACGGCTCATAAACGATGGTGAAGTCCTGTTTCCTTAACCTGCAATCCCTGATCAGGGTAAATCACTGATCAGAACCAGATTAGCAGGTGTATATACAAACACACGCACACTGATTTAAGCAGTCTGGATGCTCAAATCTATTTACACATTGCAAATATGCATACTCTACACAGCTCTGTGTGAGGAAACATATACATATCTTCAATTACACATCTAAAAATGATTGTATGTAATGTAAATACTATGTATTTATTTTTTTAAAAAAAAATTACATTGTAAGTAAGCCGTTACATTTGGCAAATGTGTTCTCATATTAAATAATAGCTTCAGTTTCAGACCTGCTTTACGTTGGCCCAAACAAATAATCAATAAAAATAAAAGTTATGTGGGCTAATGCGTTGCTTGGCCCTTTAACTGTGATGACAAAGCAGTGAGACACAGCAGACATGATAGTCCCTGTGCTTTCCTTTAATGCTCTCCACAAAAGATATCAACTGTAGGCAAAGGTGTCAATCACAGCATGCGCTGCCGTGGCTCCTGCTCCTTCCTTATGTTCTGTTTATGTCATTAAAAAAAAAGAACAGTTTTCACCGGCTCGGCTAATCACCTGTGTGTGTGTGTGTGAGAGAGAGAGAGTGGGTGGTGACATCAAATTGAACCAAGGAAAATGGAACAGGAATTAGATGCACTTAGCCATCACATGTTAATGGCGGCAATCAACAGCCAATTACCCAGCGTACTTGAGTACCTTGACAAGTGCAGGTGTACCCCGCAACTAACACAGGCCTCTGCCGTGCATTTCCATAAATTCGACAATAAACTCCCTCTGTGATTGAGCATGCATGTTTCATTGGGGTTGCAATTAAGCAATATTGTTAGGGAAGTGCCAAGTGTGGATTGTAAGGAAAAAAATAATCGCTTAAGGCCAATAATAACATGTATTTTGCGTGGATGCATGTAAATCAATAAAGTTGTTAGGTGTTATATGAAAATGACCTCTGTTGTAATTGCCTGGAGAAGAGCTCGTGCTGCTTATTTGTTTGCAGCTTTGGATGTTGTTAAATCAGTGTTCAGGAGTGTGTTGGCACACAGATGTTTTGTTTTTTGTACGTGCACGGACAGACAGTGCTGTGATGTCTCTGGCTGGAATGGCCTTCACTGTGAACATGAAGATCTGCTGCTGATGCTGATGATCTCTGTCACTGGGGTGGATTTTCAGGCTCCGCTCTGGCTGCTGCCTGGATAAGTCTATAGGCAAACACACACAGATGAATGAGATGAAGACATGATCCCTGCACACACTGTGAGGCCAGCGTCCTGGCATGACCCACTTTGATTATCCTGTCCTTAAGCAACAGGTAACGGGGCATGCTGGGATTTCATCGGTGTCGCCGGCCTCTGTTTAGAGACGGCATTCAGGACCAAGGGAGAGCTGCCTGGCAATGTGCCCGATCTACAAGTGAGCTGTCCTATCATTGACATCAGTAAGCCCAAGATGTCATGTCTTCATCTTGTGAGAGTTCAATCCCCTTTCAGGATGGATCAAGCTCTCTGTAGCCGTAGAGCGGCTGCTGTGCAGATAAGTGTAGCGGCTCATGCTTCCTCCTGGGAATGTCTAGAAAATAACAGTCGGGATACATGAGAGCGTAACAGAGGCTTCTATACTGGTGATCATGAAACGATAAATGGCACTAATGTGTGTGTGTGTGGGTGCATGTGTGCGTGCTCCCTGTTAATGGAAGACACTACATTATAAATGCACTTACAGTACGTTCCCCAACTGACATCTGAACTGCACATTGTTGCCATGTGACTGGACTCAGAAGTGTACTTTGTATGAGCCCTGCATGGCCTTACATTCGGGCTATAGTCCATCTGGTGGATATCACTATAAGCTGCAGCAGTGCTGACTGCTGATCTGAACAGCTGGCAGACAGACTCCACTCTACTGACTCTGGAAATGTTACCAACATGTAGGAAAGCAGAATCAAGGAGGTGCATCAGTAATGTTATCGAAACAAACCAAGTTAAAATTTACACCTGTACAAATACAAGTAAATAAATACATTTCTGGTGTATTCAGTTGGTTATGACTGCTGGCTAATCTAGTCTAATTTATATTAAGTGCATTAATGCAAACATTTTATGATGCCTTATATCTTAACATATGAGCATGGACAGTGCTTTTATGAATGACCTGTTCACTTGCTCCTCTTCCTCTTGCGTTTGCCTTTGAGCTACTTGACTTGTTCTACTTGACTCCTGGACCATTTTAATATCAGGCTGCCATGGGTTTCCTTCCCGTAAGGCAGCATCTTCATATTTCGGTTTCTGCCCTCCCAGACGGAGAGATAAAAAGCAGAGGACTGCGAGTCTTTCCTGCCAGTGTGTATCAAAACACTTGGTGACCCTGTAAATAGTCCTTTAAAAACACTACAGAGAGTGTGCAGGGAGCACAAATATTGAGGAAATATTCTGGATTCACTTGACTGTGATATTTGTTAATTTATTAACACCTGCATCCTCATGTTACATAAAAAACAACATTTTAATTTTCTAAAAGATGACTTTAATATATTTATCTCTAAATACAGAACTGCGCACTGAAGATGTTTTGTTCTGAAACAGATTTACACACACTGACATCTACAGTACTATCTTACTGCATGAATTCTATCACTGTACAGCATTTCAGAAATCAACAAAATCAATGTGGCTCAACATGCCAGCTCAGATTTGCTTAGTGTTATATGCAACAGCTAGTTAACAGTTCATATTAATCACTTCTGAAATAATATCAATAAAGCAGCCCGATGGAAAAATGGCAATTAAGCAATTATTGGCCCAACATGATCCGTGTTGTCAGAGGTCATATGCAGACATCACTGGCAGGGTGTGTGTGTTTGTGTGCACATACAACTTTTTCGGCCACACCTCAGGACAAACGTAAAATGTCTCTATAAAAGACACAGCCTTCCCCGCTGCAGCAAACCTCTTATGATCTGTCCCTCTGCCACTTACACCTCATTGCTTAGTGACTGACCAGTCCACAATACTGTATTTCAATTAAGGCTTTCGCAAACAACTATGGTTACGATAAAAGCAGTCCTCCATCTTTGTCCTATGCGTTCTGCCATCAGACGACATTAGGAGGCAAGTGAGAGGAGATATGTGTGGGAGGAGGGGATGGAGGAGAGCTAGAGCTCCTTCTCCTCCGAAGGTAATCTCCCTGATGTTACATGGTGCAGCCTAAACTGATAAATTGCAGATTAAATGGCGGCCACACTCCACTTCACCCTACAGCCGACACCGCACCCCCTTAGTTCCTTGCATTTTTGCTATTCACTGCCTTCTTGGCCTGTCAATTCTGCCTAATCGTGAGAGGCACTAAAACACCAGGTCTTGACAGAGCCAGATCAAGAATGATGAACATCTCTCAATGGCAAAAGACTCATGCTCCTAACTCTACTAGAAGGCTCGCATCACTTATGCAGAAATCAGCCGTGTGCCAGCATCCAGGAATTATGCCTGCTGACAGGAGATGCATGAGGTACGCATTGTGCAGCTGGAGCAGCCTTGACAAGTTATAGTTAACTGCAGCAATGGCGACCCCGAACACAAAGGATACAGAGGCTTATTAATGGTGGAGCATCCATGTCAATAATCCCTGCTTTTGGGTTGTGTCCAGAGTCATGTATCTTGCCACACACACACACACACACACGTATACACCGTAAAACCACACACACTACATACACACACATACATGCAAACCCATGCACACACTTTCTCACTCTCTCTCTTGTGTTATGGGCTGGAAAGCTTTCTTTTCCCTCTTCAACAAATGGCGTGGCACCTTCAAAAAAAAAAGGAAAAAAAAGGTAAATATAAATATCAGTGTATATGTCTGTGTTTAATTATTTATGTGTTTGCTTAAAAAGCCTGCCTGGAGGAGGGGGGGGGATGTCTGACCTAATCCATAAGCATGAATACAAAGAAATAAGTCATTAAATTCATAACTGCATGTTGCTGATGTCGTCTATGGAAATATTTGTAATGTATATTCTAATTTTTCTGAATAAATTAGGCAGAGATGCATTTCCATGTAAATTTATTCAAGGCAAAAGGAAGAGGAGTGTGGGGGGTGCAGTAAGATCTGCCAGATTATGCATAATTGTAGTATTGTAGCTCTCATTTCTACATCCAGCTCCGTATTGCGTGGTCATTAAATTCTAAAATAATGGCAACCTCACAGCTTCTCTGTCCTAATTGCCCCTTCCATGCAATTGCCTTCTCAAGACAATATGATGAAGTGTGCTGAAGGATCTGTTAATAAGATGGCATTTCTAACTGAGGTGGACAATGCTTTGGAGTTGCACTCTCAGTGTACTCATCGTGGAGTGACTTCACTCACTGTCTTCCTTATTTGTTCACCTTTGTACTGTTTGGTGCTTTTCAGGTGGCAAAAAACTGAGCCGAGTGTAGACGTATCAGGAGGAAAGTGGGATTTCAACTTGTCTCTGCTCATCTCAATATGTGGAGAAATCAAAGAGGGGAAAAAGGCTCATTAATAAACATATGCATCTCTAATCCACCAAGTGGTTTTTTGGGGGGGGGGGGGGTTCTTTTAATTGAATGCAACATGTTACCTAATTGTGCATCTGCATCAGAAGCACAGTATACATTTCAAAGGAAAATATGCATGAATTTCAAACACACTATCTCTCAACTGAGACCATAGACAAGCGAGAGGAAGGGAAGGAGAGATCAATCTTTGTGATGATGCGTGAAAAGGCCACGCTCCTCGCCCAGCATGTACTTTTCCTCATTACCTTTCATTTGGCAACCAAGCATCTTCCACTTGATACAAAATAAGCAACTTGAAAACAGTGTGATGATATTCTGGCGCCTGTGGCCGCAGTGGAACGTGCGTGTCATCTGTGCACACGTGGAAACACTTTTCAGACTGTAAGCTTTAGTTGCACTTACATGATAGAAGGTTATTATAATGTGTTTAAAGTGTCCCCCAGTGGACATTCTGTCCAACGCTGAGAGTTTGTGAACGCATCACTATCTGCACACACACACACACACACACACACACACACACACACACACACACACACACATACACAAACACCCCAGCGTGCTCTATACCCACCTAAACATTGCCTTAGCTTATTCTGCCTGTGACGTTCAGCCATGCTTCATCTCCACATCCTTAAAAGCAGAAATTAATGACAAGCACAAAGCTGCTCATTTATAATTGCTTCATTATACTGTTGTGTTCTCCTGACAATAATGGTGTTGCTGGTGTTTTTCTAATTATATGGCATTTTTTTTGCTCGTTATCAAGGACTTCAGGTAATTGTGGAGAAAATAATGACTGTCTGCCTGCCTCCTTCTTCTGTCTCTCATGGATTGTACATCACAAACAGTCTCAGTGCAACCCAGAGCCTTATGAAGGAGGTTGCCATTTAAAGCTGACTCCATTTACACTGGAAGTCATCTGTGGCCCAGTGGCTCAAGTGTCGCTAATGAGCAATTTGTATTTGAGTGTCTAACTCCAGGTTTATGACAGATCACAATCGCCTTCTATACTTCCTGAATAACATTCTTTTTTAATTCTTATTTTCTATTTGTTCTTCTTTTTCTGCTTTGCTAATTTTTTTTTTCTAAGACCTGAGGTGGGGCAACTTGGTAACAGTCGAATAAATATTTTCAAACCATTTGAACCTAAAATGAAAAATATGAAGCTAAAAAATATTGTCGAGCTCCATTCTGTGTGCATATACTGTACATCTCATGTCTCATATGACAAGTCTCAAATATGATTTCCAATGGTGATGATAACATCACTAATAACTCTGTATGTGTAGTGTGATTTCATTCAACTGTGGGGACATTAGTGATTTCCATTTAATACCCGGTGTGCTCTGCTGTTCCCTCTACATGCAACATTGCCAGATATGGATGATGACATTATAATAATTAAAGACATTATGGACAGAGGGTGCTTTGCTATTTGCTACTGTGCATAATGGCGGCCAACACTGTTATTTCTATTTGAAGAATGCGTCCATGTGTGAAATAATAATACTCCCACCAGGAATACCATTGTCATATTTTATTTGTCAGTATAAAAAGATGAAAAAGAAAAACATGATAAAAAACAATGAACTCTCACTCTCCATTTTCATCCTTCTTACTTTTGTTTTCTTTTTTTTTTGTTTTTAATTCTGCTGTTGCAGCATCCAGCGGCACCGCTGCTGTCTGAAAACCTCAGAGGCGGACTTAATTAGTTGCTAAGAGAAAGCTGCCAGTGGTGGGGAGCAAAGAGAGCGGGGCAGATTTTAGTTTGCGCTGAACTTTGCTAATTATCAGGTAGGATGTAATTTTCTCTGCTCCCATGAGACGCCCAGCAGAGAGCTGCACCAACTAACAGGAGAGAAACAAGGCTGTTCTCTGAAAAAAAAAGTATGAAATGTTGACTGTTCGAAACAAATCCTTCTTCCAGATCACTAGGAGTTTTTTTTGTGTGTGCTGTTTCTGGAGTTGTGATTATAGTCTAATACTGTGACACATCGTGAGCACCACCTGAATGGGTGTGTGGAGGGGAACAGAGTAGTGATCATAGACAGGTGGAAACAGGATGTAGTACGGCTCAGGACGGGGAAAGAAAGTGCAGGGTGTATATCATTTATATCCAGCAATGTCTGAGCAGTGACAGGGACTGTGTTTAGCAGGTTCCTATGCCACATGCATCACATTATGATTCTGAAGTGCCTCAGACGAAAGAGGAGGTTGAATTGCCGTTGACCTGAGTGAGCTAAAATGACATAGATTCAGACAAATAGAGCACTGAGCTAAGCAGGAAAACAAGATGGATGTCTGGTGGCAGCACATCTGCACAGGCTCCTTCTCTTTTCCCTCTGAGTGTGTGTGTGTGTGTTTAGTGAGCCCAAACTTTTGACATTTTCCCCCATAAACACCACATCTGAAGGCGTTTGGATGCACAAGTAATAGGCTCATGTGCATGTGCATGCAATTTAAATTATGCAGTTTCTCAGTTCACAGACACGCTTCTTTTTAATGTTGCCCTGACTCAGAGAAGATCCTTTGACTGCAGTGCACAATTTGACTTTAAATTTCAGGACTATTCAGCGAGATCTCTCTGTTCTAAAATGTCAGTGAGAAGTTTTCAGAGTAGCTTTTACAAGGTTTCCACTTTAAATCTTGGCAGACTCTTCTGTGTGTGAGTGTATCACCATGGTTGCGGCGTCTAATATGCATGCCCCAGTGCATTGAGAAAAGAGAGTACCTCTTCCTCACTTGGTATAATTGTCCCTTAGAGACCTATGGAATTGGAGTCTAAGTGGAATACCAGTCTCTTTCTCCAGCTTTACTCCCCCCCCGACACCCCCACACCCACCCCCTCTTTTTTTCCTCCCCCTCTCTCAGGGGTTGGATCGCGCATTTGGAGACTCTTGATTTGGTCCTGTCTTTATTTCATCACATGCATCCTCTCGGTTTGCTCCTTGCCATGGCGCTTGAGCGCTAGAGCGTTAGGCTTTATTAACCCCCCTAAGCAAGAGGTACCTAAGGGAGGTCAGACACTGGTCGTTAAAAATCTATTGTGACTTGTCTGAAAAATGAATAAATGAGCACATTATTTCCCCCTGTTCCACAGCCCCGGTACACTGTTTGTCTAATCAAGTGCAGGAGCAGGCAAAGTCAACCAGGGTTGACATGCACATTTTATTTAAGTTTTTGTCTGTCAGAGGAGTTTAAATGTGTAATGAACAAAGGAGTGGTGATTTGAAATATAATCCCATTACACTGATGAAATTACAAAGATGGCGAGAGTTCACAAATCATGCTCATTGTTTTCTATCATGAGCGATGTCCCTGTTGAGGTTGTGGTGCGAGGAGGAAGGGCAGACTGTGAATGAATAGTGACAGAACTGTAAGGGGATTGGGAGTGTAGCACAGCCCCGGCCTCCGTGCACCTCCCTGTATAGGGAGATACTTAAGGGCTTTGTTAGTGCCTCTTCTGCAGTTCAGGATGAACTCATGAGAACAGGAAAAATGTTAAATTAGTTTCCTGAAAGAGCTGTGTCTTAGTCAAAGTAGAGTGGGACATATTTTTTTAAAAAAAAATATTTGGATTGTCTTTCCCTCTAAAGACCTGCTGAACACAAAGTTAGTTTGAAGCTAGTAACGTTATGATAGTTACTGTACAATGGTAGTGCTACATGCAAAGAAATCATCGTTGTTTTATTTAGTAGCAGTTGAGATAGTGAACCACTGTTAGGATTGCCACGGCTAGGATTTGTACACATACACCAGCGCTAGATTTACGCTACACTATGAGAACTGATGACATCAGTTCTCTCATGATGTCTGATGACTGGTTATGTTGTCTTAAGTATTAATGTAGCTGTGTGTGCAGAAACTGCAGAGGCCCTTTGATGTCTGCCTTTGATTAGGAGGGTGCTAAGAGTGAGGCCCAGGGCTGAGAAAAAGTTAGATCAGAACTCTAGGAAAATATATACTGCATATTGGAGAAACTTCTCTTTTAGTTTTCTGCAACTTTAATTGGAAGCCTCATATGCCCCTTAAACAACATCATCTGAAGCTAATAAGACTTAAAAAGTACATCTAGCCCTAAAATGCTTACCATTTTTAACACTAATGAACTGAGGCGTGCAGCAGAGATCGGCAAACTGCAGGGAGATGTACAGTATATTCTGGAGAATTCCCCCGCTGCACAGGGGCTCATAAAATACATCTGAAGACAGGAACTTGTATCTGATTATTCGTGTTTAATTGGAGGCGCTGAGTGATGCAAACTAGGTTTTAATGCCCTCCCCTGCTGCCTGACTACAAGTAGCATCCGTGTTGCCACCCTTCCTTTTCCATCCATCCTTGCAGAGATGACCAAACATCCTGTTAACAATGTCTGAAACACATTCTTATGTACTCCCCTCTAAATGTGGCAACACAAAATGCAGATAGTACATGCTAATTGTTTGGTTTTATTTCCTGACGTGTTACGACCCCAGGGTCGTGGCTTCCTTTTTCCTTGTATGATTCTGCATGTGAGTGTGTGATGGGTTGCAGGTGTGCATGTTTGATTGAACTGACGTGTGTGTGTGAGTGTCTAGGTGGTTCCTGAGAGCTGATTGGTCCTGCACAGGAGGTTCAGGTATAAGAGGCCTGATCATCTCAGCTGCAGTGGGACTTTCCTTTAACCACTCAACCAGACTGCTAGTAGACATTTGTGTACTTGTTTTTAATAAACCTTTAAAATGGTTCCTTTAGTGTGTTACTGCTGGGTTTGTCTCCACACTCTTGTTGTGATCAGGTTTACTCCTAAGTCTGGTTGTAACACATGCAAAAGGGTGCAAAAGCATTGTCTTATGGCTCATTTGGAAACTTGAAAAAGATTTTTTGTTTGTTTTTTGTGTGTATTAGGGTGTTGTGACGTAAAGTTAGATGCATTGAATCTAAACCTGGTTCAGTTACAATCGCATCACTCAAAAATGGATGACAGTGAGGCTCCACTAAATCTAGACTGTAAGGGGCGTTTCATATTAATTTTCCTCAGCTGTCACATCATATGTTCTCTTGTGTCGAATGTCCGGTTTTTGTTTAACATCTGTCTCACACTGATACATTCTCTTCCAGGCTTTGATCTTCTCCATGTACAATATGATAGCTCGTCCTGTAAACATGAGGACAGATTGAATAAAGGATATTTTGCTTTCCCTGGGCTCTGGAAAACATTTCTGTCATGTGCTGTCCACGCTCATCTCAGTTTTGGGCAGCCTCTGGCGCGTTTATTCAATGTGACAGAGGAGAGCTGGGGACTCTTTCTCCTGGCACCCAGGTACGAGCCACACTGACACCCTCCTCTGAAGTGCCACATTAATTCTAATAAAGCATTGCCTTACCAGAGCCCATGAAGACCAGGGCTGTGGAGTGGAGGGGGAGGGGGGGGGGCAGACGCTAGTATAAATACCAGGCTTAATGAAGGGAGGCAGTGGTGGCGCAGGTGGTGTGGCAGTGCAGGTGGCACCTCTTGCCCTCAGGCTCCTGGGTGAGTCCGCTGCCACCACCACTCCAGGGGGCACAGCAGCAGAGATTGCATTTTAATTACCAGGTACACCTTGTCCTCCTGATGGGTCACCGCCTTGGTGGGAGTGAGTGTGCAGACGTGCCTGTTTTTAGGCCTGCTTTATCTCTACATGCATGTTTACAATGAGACACTCCCTTAAACACTGTAACGTAATCCTTGAGCGCGAATGGGGATCTTATTGTTCATGCTTGGCCTGTCACCACTAAACATAACTAATTCTGTGTGTGGGAGAGACCGGCATCTTCCTTGAATTATGTGCACCTCTCTCTCTGTGGGGAGGCATCCATCCAGTCCCAGTCATTGCTAACCCTCCCCTTGAGGAGCTCTATCCACAGGGAGGTCCACACCTGTTTCCTCCCCCCCCCACTCTGGAAAAATCATCTCTCTCCCTCTTCAAGCGGTAAGTCATAACTCTTGACATTTCAAGTGCTTCTTTAGCTGGGAATTCAAGTTTCTTGAAATTGGCGTACCTGGGTAGCAAAATGGATCACAGTTTCACACCACTCATCCCCTTTGTGTGTCAAGCTCTGGTACAGATGGGTGATGAGAGGGCTTGGGGTGGAGGGGGTTGCTGGTAAGAGGGGCGGTGTGTCCAGGACATGTGAATCCACCTCCCCACCACCACCAACAGCACCCCACCCCCCCTCCCCGGGGATGCCTCTGTCAGCACACAGCAGCACTCTGCTGCACAGATGTTGTTGCATTGTCTGGAGCACCAAAGCTCAGATCACCCCAACTGGGAGCTTCTACTCATTAGCTATTGTCTCTGTGTGTTGGACTAGGTCTTTGATGAATGCAGCAGTTAGCCGCAGATCAGACACCTTCCAGAGAGGAAAGAAGAAGAAGAAAAAAAAATCTGCAGGAGAAAGTTAAAAAGACAATGCTGCGCTATGTTCTGAGCATTTAAATTACCAGTGTCCATTTGAAAGTCTTACTGTATATGCAGTCTATAGGTTGAAGTGAATCTTGTCCTCAGTCCAAAAGTTTTTCCTCCACTCGGTAAACATACTGGATCATATCAAGCTTTGTAATTACCATAGAGCACAGACTATGGTCTGAAAAATAAAAGGGCAGCATGTCTGCCCTGTGAAACCTCCGCTTTCCTCTTTCCTTGCTCGCCCAAAGAAAGAACATACTATTATTTATTTAATTCATCTTCATTCCCTTCTTCTCTCTGCTCCTGCATGCAGCCGGCCAGACAGTCAGCCAGCCAGGCTATGAACACATTGCAGGGCCTGAGGGTAGTACTGTGGACAACCTGCACTGTGTTCGCATGACTGAGCAGAGTGCCAGCGAGGAAGACTGGCACGCTGAAACCAAACAGGTGTATGATTCAGAGGCGTGAGCTGTGAAGGGTGAATTTCTTATACAAGTCAGTGTTGCTTTTGGAGCAAACAGCGGCTTGGCGCTGTCCCAGGGAACATTTACACGCACTGTGACTTTTTCCCTCTCTCGAGCCAAAATGTGCTTCTATTGTTTCATTGCAAGCTTCTCGGTGACAGTGAGGAACTTTGCATTACTTGTGTTACTTCATTACGTTACCAGGATTAAGCTTAACTGAGTTCATGCAAGTTTAAGACATGCCATTGTCCATGCAGAACATAACATTTTAATATAAACAGGTATTCATTGTCAAATGAATATTTTGTCTGTATTTCTCAGTATGGCTGTGTTTTCTCGTGTCGCCCGGTGCATAGGCAATAATCCAAGGTTTGATGGGATAAAAATGTCTTGCATCTGAGAAGTGGAGGTGTGTGGGGGGGGGTTGTGCAAGATGACATATACATAGTGTCAGATAGAGACTTCAGCAGTGTTTTAGTAATGACTCTGAATTCCTCAAGGGGCCAGCAGAGGTTACACAGAGGTTAACCCTAACCCTAACCCTAACCCTAACCCACTTTAACATGCCAAACAAAGTATAAATAATGGTTTGTAATTAAATGTGTGTTACCTAGTTTTTGTAAACTGGTCTCTCGCTGATCTCACTTTCAGTAGATGGAGGACTTTCTCGTTCACTTACAGACGTCATAGTCGTATATGATAATTTCCCTCTCGTTGTTTTAAAACATCACTTCCTGTGAGAAGGCATTAGAGTAACTGGAGCAGAGGCAAAACTTTCATAAACAGGATGAATAAAAATGATAAACAACGCATAGTTTTTATGTCATAATATCACAGACTTTTCATTACTTTGGAAAAAATAAGCCAGGATCCCACTATTTTCATTATTTTTATGTTATTGCTGATCGGCAGTCTCCTACTTTTTATTTTTCTGGCCAAGTGACACAATTTCGATGGTGTCATTAATGAACTTCATTCATATACATGTTTAATTATGTTTATTCAGGAGGATCAGGGACCATATTATATGGTACACAGTGTTCTGTAGTTTTATATGGTAAGACAGGTGGCGTGTTATGAAAAAAGGTAATGAGGTGCTGTGTTGCTGCTGAAGTGTTGAGTTATGAGATGAGATTAAAATAATCCCAGAATACCAGAATAACAACAAAGATGCCCTCCTTGTGTTTTTACTGCACCCAAAAACTCACTTAGTGCAGCATTTATCATTTAGAAACAATGATAGATAGAAACAACTACATATGTCCAAGTTTTGCATCCAAGTTATCATTAGTAATTAATGTACAATCCCTGCTGCTGACTACCACTGAACTGTGGCTGTTCTTCTCCTATGGGTGTGTTTTTCTGTATCATTTGCACTTTGCACCAAACAACCCTGTAAAGCCCAAACCATTAAATAATTGACAGAAAATTCAAATTCTTTGAACTTGGAGTCTTTATTGGTCCCTCTTAACAAACAACAACAACAAAAAAATCTATGAGTTTCAATTTGTATCATATTTGATACATCAGGTCACAATGCTCAAAGATTCTTTTTTTCCTGAACAAACAAAAACATAATAAAACACAAACAAATCCAACAAATTTGTGATTCCAAACATTAAAAAGTGCTACCATAATGCAGTAATGAGAAATCCACCAATAGAACTGGCTGGGTGGAAGTCTGGAAAACATAACCCCAACCCTAACCCTAACCCTAACCCTGTTATGTTTGTGTTTGTATGTCAAATAGAATAACAACACAGACAATGACCAATTTTTTGATAAATCCTTTATTAAGGAAATTAAAAAAAACCATAAAGAAAAAGGTAATTACACCATACTTACCTCTATACCTAATACTTACCTCCACAAACCTGAAAGAAAGATAAAAGGAAATAAATCCTATGAATAAGGACAATGTGTAAATAAGGGTAAAAAACACCAATTATTAAACCAAATTTACTTACCTTGGGGACCTGGGGATGGACCTCTCAGCTGCATGGAGCGAGGACTTCCTGTCCTCTCTTTCGAGGGGACGGGACAAATTCTCTCACCCTGACTCAGCCAGATCCTGGGCTGTGGAGGGCCTCCCTGGGTCCTCAGCCATGGGGTAAAACTGGGCATTAGTGGGTGAATGGTGTGGGAAAGAGGACAGGAACTGTGATTTCGTGGACACGGAAAAAGGGCTATGGGATCAAAAACTGAATTTGAAGGCAAAATAGCCACACCAGAAACCAGATTAACTGTAAGAGAGACCGGAAAACTTCTTAGGGACCCCCATGAAAAAGGCTAATTGTTCGGGGCATCTCCCATATAAAGGCAAACTAGCCCTATCCTAGACCCTAGCCCCTAACCCTAACCTTAATCTGGATCCTGGCCCTAACCCTAACCTCTACCCCTAATCCTAGTTGGGCCCCTCCCACTTGGTTAGAGGAGGGCTTAATTGGATGGACCAAGTAAGGGGTAAGGTATAAATAGAGGCGCAGCATCGCCCATTCTCAGTGTGTGTCAGGGCCTGATGAAGACTAATAAAGGTCGAAACATTGCCCTAGCTGACACTTACAATAAGTTTTTACCACAGTGTTATGTTTGTGTTTGTATGTCAAATAGAATAACAACACAGACAATGACCAATTTTTTGATAAATCCTTTATTAAGGAAATTAAAAAACCATTAAGAAAAGGGTAATTACACCATACTTACCTCTATACCTAATACTTACCTCCACAAACCTGAAAAAAAAGAAAAAAGGAGATAAATCGTATGAATAAGGACAATGTGTAAATAAGGGTAAAAAAACACCAATTATTAAACCAAATTTACTTACCTTGGGGACCTGGGGATGGACCTCTCAGCTGCATGGAGCGTGCACTTCCTGTCCTCTCTTTCGAGGGGACGGGACAAATTCTCTCACCCCAACCCCAACCCTAACCCTAACCCCAACCCCTAACCCTAAGACCTAATCCTAAAACCTAACCCTAACCCCTAACATTTCAGTTATTTTTACTCACCCACTGCATGTATCTGATTGTATACATCAGGCTCATGTGGACGTTATAGGGTCAAATCTTTAATTTTCCATTAGCCGTGTAGATCCGGTTCTAAGAGCACCACTGTCTGTTAACTGGGGCGGCTGCATTCAAGTGTTTAACTGGGATTGTCCTTTTCTGAAGTTACAGTCTTACTCCTGCTTTTTTACTACCTGGCAATGAGAGGAAGTTGCTGTATAAGGCTGCAATACAGTGAACATTTCATACCCTTGTGTTTAACAAGAAATCAACAGACCTCTCCACACTTTGGAATACAGAAATGACACAATGTCCCCGAGGAGGCACTAAGGAAGCGGACATAAATCTCTGCACAGTCAGTCCTTGAAGGCTAGACCTTGGGGTTAAGATAAGAGACCATGTTAGTGGTTATTAAGTGAAAGTTTCCAATCGATGGCTAGAGAGACGTAATCAGGGAGGGTTTAATTGCAGAGGGGAGGACATCTATTCGTGTTATTGCAGCAGCTGTCCAGGAGAGCTGAAATTTTCTCTGCCCCAGAGTCTCCGTTTTACCATCAGACACCGGCTGACCTACTGAAAGGTTCGCCCCTTCTACAGTTGGTAGACATTAAGTTTAGTGATATCATTGTAGCGTCACTTTGTGACATCTGTGTGAGTCATGACTCTATTGTACCACAGCATTACTGACGCCAGTGCACTGTAAAAAAAAAAATAAATAAATAAAAAGACTTGTCTAAATTTTCTTGTCAAAATCAACACCAATAACCTATGTTGGCCTATATTTTTTTCATTGTGACACAAAATGTTTTTTAAATATGCCACTGAATGTACTGCACAAACATAATTAACAAAATATAATATTTATAGTTTATTTGTCACAAAAGAAAGAATCAAGCAGGGACAAGTTCATCAGCTCTCCAGAGGGAAACTTATGAATACAACTACTTCTTTATGACTCAGAATTCTCTCAAGCATTACCCTTTAAAAATTAGATTTACATCTGCATTTGCCAACCTCCTCTGGGTAAACCTGGCAATAAACACTTTCAAACATCTCCCATGACCCCTGAAAATATTTGACTGTGGTTATAAGTCAACTGCTAGTTACAACTTGTGCAATAATGAATCACTACGTAGTCCTTTGCTACATAGTCCACACCATCAGCAGAGGAAATAAACTACATTTCTATGGCATGAACTAAAATGATTTTCTTTTTCAATATTCCAACATTAATCACTTGAAAATACAATGTATTTTTGTTAATAAGGCTCTTCTTAGTAAAGAAGTTAAATGCATGGATTCAGCATTATAGATAAATTGGCTTCTCACAAAGAAAATTGGGTGATTATTCAGTGCAGTGGCTGTCTCTTTTGTTATTTAAAGAGACACTGCTACATTATGTTGCATGATCACAATAAGCATAAAAGCCCAGTCATTTCTATAACAGTCTGTGCTCGTGGTTCTGCAGCAGCCTAGTCATTTCTGGCTCCATGTGCTGCTTGATCACCAAAATCCAAAGGCGAATTATTGAGGGGAATTTCATGCCATGAAATGATGATGATGATGTGAATGGATGGCTGATGCCGCGTCAAATCCAGTAGATGTCAGTAAATTGGAACATATGTTACTTAAACTACAACGTCATGATAATTCTCCTCCAAGATGGCTCATAAAATTGGAATTTATTAGCCTAAATCTGGGGTGATGATAACATAGATAATTTTAATGGAAGGTTAATGCAAGAATCAAAAGATAAAAATGGACCCTTTGGCCTTGTATCAGCTGGATCCTATGGTGGCGTGCTACAATCTGAACATTTTTTATGCACCGTGGGGTGTTCCCCTTTCATTACATTTTATAGCTTAAAGCATAAAAATATACGGAACATTTTCATGGCTAATAAAATCCCAGATCTTAACATGATAAGCAGGATGGAGACACAGTTTAAAGGAAATCTAGCTGGTGCTAGCTGAAATGAAGCTTCTGCAAAATATTCCCTCTGCCATTTGTCCCACCAGAATGAGGGGTGTGCTCAGTTGCTCAGTCGCGTACCATACCTCCTCCCAGTGGGGACCTGGAAAGCCTGCACTGACACAAGCACAGAGCGCTTCCTCTATCCCCACAGACACTCTTTTAAAATAGGCCACATTGGAGAAAACATGACTTTTCACTATTCTAATAAATGGGGGCCTGCCTGTTTGTTATTAATGACATCCCAGCACACTTTTCAGATTTGGTTGGTGTTACGCCACGTGAGTAATTTATATTCATGCCAGCATGAGAGCCTGCGTGTGTATGCTTACTGTCTTTTTACTGTCAGCTATGTGTAGCAGTGCCATGAAATTTTAATGTTTACCAGGTCAGTCCTGACCTTCTTAATCCTCCTGGTTATTAATACGGTAAAGCCAACACAGTGGCACAATTAATCAAAAACACCTCTTTTCTGTCCCTTTTCACCTTTCATACATATTAATTATATTCAGCTGCCTTGGGCTGAGGAGTACATTAACATGTATGTACCAAAACAGAGCAATAAGTCAAAAAAGCAGAGCGACCCTGTCCCGGCAGTGTGAGGTAGTTCTTCAGGATTAACATTACGAGGCTGAGTGGCAGGAACTTGAACATGACAGAGCACTGTCCAGACAATTATCCATGCCCTACTTTTAAAGCTAATTCTACACAGGCCCCCCAGGTTGAGAGTGAAGCATCCTGGTGGGGGGCAGCAGTGGAGGGTGTCAGTCATAGGAGGACCAGACTGCCCCGCAGCAAAGCTGCCAGTCCCTTCTCCGAGGAAGGGAGAGGGAGGGATGATTGAAATAGAAGTTGAGATGTAGGACACGTAAATAAAGTGTTTTTTTTTCTCCTGGAATACACTTCCCTCTTCTCACATTTACATAATACTCTACCATGTACACCATCACTTCCATCAGCCCCAAGGTTTATGGAGTCATGTGATGCATGTAGCAGCAGGACTGGCCTCTCATTCACATCACAATCCAAAACGTTAGCAATACAACTTAAAACATCATGTTTCTCACATGTAAATATGTATTTTCATATACTTGAGTTAACTGATTGAAAATGTATCCCTTTGCATGTTAGACATAAATGCAGTAACATCTAAGCTGAAGGATGAATTAAGGCCTGGATAATGCACTTGCACACTGCATGACCTCCAAGGAGAGATGGAAGACAATGCGAGAGGGCAACAGAGAGCGGCCGTGTCCATGGGTGGGGGAACGGGGAGGATGGGAAGCAGATGGCAATGGCTCTGTCCCATCAGCACAACAGAAGGGGGACTCAAGATGGCCACAGGCCCCCCTCACATTAACAGCATTCAGGGAGGCGCCTTATCATCTCGCCAGCTTGATATGTTTTTAACAACATCCATACCCCTCCACCCCGAACCCCAACCCCTCATCACACTACTGGAGAAGCCGAATCAATCATCTGGATACTTACAGTGTTACATTAAAGTCAAGGGTAGGACCTATCGCATATGGGCCAGAAATGAGATCTAGATGAGGAAATATATTCCTTAAAAAATGAGACAAACAAATCCAGGTTTGAGATGACAGGGCATAACCTGTCTGACGTGGCTGTTGGTCGACTCAGAGTGAGGCTGCGGTGTCTCCGAGCAGCTTGTCGGGGAGATAACCTTCAGCAGGCTCCCAGCCCTCACCTCTCCTCACAGTGTGAAGACCATGTAGTGAATAGGTGCTAATTAAGCTTTGTAAATAAAAAGAAGATGCCATACTGTTGCAGTCAGGAAAAAGAAAAAACACACACACACACACACTCACAGCACTGTTAATGATACCTTCTTCTCCCATTAAGACATCACAGTTCACCCAGGACATGTGATTTTACTGCACACATTTGTTTAAGTGCAAAACTAAAAGGGAAATTTGAGCTCGATGTTTATGTATGTATGTATGTGCCTAGCTACAGTAAATCAGAGGTTGAATCTAAATTGTTCATCTGATGACTTTTCCCAATGAAGCATAGTTCATCATACAGGATGGTGACAGAACTGCAAAACACACACACACACACACACACAAAAACAACGAATTATGCGTCTTTGTGAGTAGAAATTAATAAAAACACTATGTCAGGGAGCCAGAAAAAATGGTTTCCTCTAATGGATTCTCCACAGAAAACAGCTTTCAGACAATCAATCTTTCCTTTGAAAGCCCGGTTATTTAAGTAATTGTTCCTTACAACTGCCACAGGAATGTGTCCTCTGGACACTGTAAAAGTATGAGCATCTTTTGTCACTTGTAAAATGGCTCACACCATTTTTTTATTGTTCTCTTTTAATTTCTTTGCCACAGTCCTACTTAACACCTTTTGTCTACATTTATAAAACTGTTCATTCTCTATTTGTCAAAGAACACACACACAAAATTGTTTTATATCTTAGTAAGGACCCATCATAGACATAATGCATTTCCTAGCCCCTTACCCTAATTTTAACCATAACAACTAAATACCTAACCCTAACCTAAAACCAAAATGTCCTCACAAATATATAAATACAAGTACACACACACAGATAGATAGAGGGAGCGAGGAGGCGGAGGGGGATGGGTGGGGGGGGGGGGGGGGGGGGGGGGTCATACAGAGTGCAGTGTCAATCATGAGTGGATCTTTGTTTACAGTCTGCTGTAAACACCTGTTGACTGACACGTTGTCATTTCTATGGTACACAGTATGGTAATGGTTATATAGCATGACCATAAAGGGCTTGAAAAGAGCTGTGCTCCCATTCATTCATTTGAAACTGAAATGAAAAGAATATTCATGAAACAATAGATGTCCTCAGCCAAAGTAAACCACAGCGCTTAAACCAGAGCAGTTCATTACATTCAACTTGAAAGTGCAACTTCGAGACAACGCAGTTTGTAATTCACAAAAGCTTCAGTTTTTCCTATTTTAAATGCAAATTTAAGAAAAAAGTGAAATGCACACATGTTGTAAACTATTACTTGACGTCCTGTATAGGGAACACATACACATTATGATGATGTCCTGTGGTTTTATTTTAAATCTATTCATCAGCAAATACTGAACTGAACCTTGACTTAGTTTACATTACATGACAAAAACAAATCACAATTGCAATACCTGTCAGAAAATTGCAGTTAAATATTTTCTCCAAATGGTTCAGTTCTACATCAGAATGGCTTTTTCTACAAAATCATACCTAATGTCCTTATCTAAAAACAGTGAGACAGGTAGCATTACCAGATAATGCATAGTTTTACAATATTTACACACTGAAATGTTTTGTTTTTTGGGGCAACTTTTGCATACTGTAATTTGCCACTTTTTCCCCACTGTCTGTTGTTTACCATTTGTATTATATTGTGCTTTAAGTGCCTAAGAAAACAAACAAACAATGAAGTGCAAACCTAAACCTGAACCAGTTCAAATAATAATAATAATAATAATAATTAATACAGAAGAAGACCAAGCAAACTGAATACATGACAAAATTTATAATATCAGTGATAACAACTGAGAATGTGTTTATTTGGCTCTGTTTTTAGGGGCTTAGGGTTGGGTTAGCCATAACATAACCCAACCCTAACCCCAACCCTAACCCTAAAACCAAGTCTTAACCCTGAAAAAGCCCTTTTAAAATAGGAATCAGTAGCAGTATATATGAAGACGGCAAACACACTCAAATCTCTCACAGCCTTTAACAAAAAAACAAACAAAAGCAAATTCAACAGTCTCTGGTATTGAAGTCCAATGTCTTGTTACCCTAATTTTCCAACTTTGTAGCTGTGTAATAAAGACACCATAATAATTAATTTGACCTCTAGAGGGCTCCGACACTTTACAATAAACACATGTTTTGGGGTAAAAAGAAATGTGCTGTTGTTTTCCTCTGCAAAGACTTTTCAGGCCATATTGTGCTCACTGATCCAAACACATGGAGAGTCATTTTTAATCAAGTTACCACAAACCAATACACAGAAATCTTACGGGCAGGTTTAATTGGCCCAATGTGCAAATATTTCATGAGTAATTCCAAAAATGTCTAAAATATAGTGGACTTCATTGCAAGATAATGAACATACAGATTAATACAATATCAACACATGCAAAATGGACTCTTGCAGAGGCGTGCTTGTGTTTAGATTGAAGAAACACAAACAGCATTATTAGTGCAGTCAAACTACAGCATTGATTTGACTCACCATTGTAGGGATGAGTGTTAGATACAGTATGTATACACGTAATTCCACAAAACATATTTTTTTCTGCTCATTGTTTTACTTGACTGACATGTAGAACGTGGGTTTTCAGTTGCATGTTTCTTATTGTTTGTTTTTGTAAGTGCCACTGTGTCTCCTGTGTTGTTGCTTTCCTTTCTGCTGTGATACGCCAGGGAAGAGGTCTCCACGTTTTCTTGTCAAATGTGAGCTTATTTTAGCAATGCATTTGTTTAGCGGCTCCAGGAGTGTCTGACTGGTGTTTTTCTTGTTTGTCCTATGCTTTCTTTCAGTAATTAAATGGAGAATAAATGGAGAATAAGAGTGGCCCTGATGCGCAGAGGTCATCTGACCTATATATGTATATACTGTATATATATATATATATACATATATACACACACACAGTATATGTATATATGTGTGTGTGTTTCTGTCTTTGTGTGAAAGGCTCTCCATGCTGCCACTCAACACTGCATCTACAGGGGGCATCTGGAAAGTAAAAGAAATGCTGGGGCTGAGGAGAGTTAAGTGGGGGAAGTGTCAGTAACTTCTCCAAATACAGCATATGGTAATGAAAAACCACAGCTGGATGGCTCCGCAGCTTAAAATAGGAATCAGTAGCAGTCAGTCTTTGCAAGACTCGATATATGTACATACAATACTGTGCATAAGTCTTAGGCCACCATATTAGATTTGTTGTTTTAGCAATGCTATAATGACCATCCTGTACAATTATTTATCCATCACTTTATTGGAACAAATCCTGAAAATATGGAGAAACACATATGCAGTTTGAAAACAACAAAACAACAAAAATGCTTGTATAATATCAAATATTGAGTGTGAGCTACATTTCCACTTGAACAATAACACAACCATGGCTCTTTAAAACCTGGAATGGAACCCTAATGTTATTGGTCAAACCTGTGTTTCTCCTACTATTTCATGGCAACAAATAGCTGCTGTGAAAAAGGTCTATTATACCTGGTTTACTCCAGACATGTTGGAGCATTACATACACATGTTGCACAAGTTCAACTCACTGACAGGTTGATCATATAGTAGAAGACTGACTTTTAGTCACATCTTTTCCATCTGAACGCCAACAATCACAAAAGTGACATCAAAACAACAAAGCTGCTGCTGGTGGTGGACTAAGACTTATGCACAGGACTGTGTGTGTACATATATATGTATATATTCTTTTGTCTTTTGATAGTCTCCTGTTTCACACTGTGTAGACAATATGAGGATGGCAAACACTCAAATCTCTCACAGCCTTTAACAAAAAAGTAGATATTAAAACACAAAATCACTGGAAGTAGGTCATCCAAAATAGGAAGTGCCCTGTAACTTTTCCATACATTTAATGTAATGTTAATGTAATGTAATTTCAGTCAGTTACATTGACCGATCTGTTTAAAACTTCTGTAGTGAAGCATAATCAGATTGTTGCATGTGGGCACAAATACAAAGACCCATTATTGCTGCTTGCAGCTTTAATAATTAAAACTATTGATATTATATATTGTTGTTTATTACTACTACTACTACAACTATTATATGTAGCTGCCAAATACACAACGAAGTGCAAACCTAAACCTGAACCAGTTCAAATAATAATAGTAATAATAATAATAATAATAATTAATACAGAAGACCAAGCAAACTTAATACATGACAACATTTATTATATCAGTGATAACAACTGAGAATGTGTTTATTTGGCTCTGTTTCTAGGGGGTTAGGGTTAGCCATAACATAACCCAACCCTAACCCTAAAACCCTAACCCTAACCCAACCCTAGTAAATGTGTATAAAACTGGTTCAAATGTGTATAAAACTGGTTCAAATCTTGTACATATGGGTACAAGTGTGTTAAAAGTTTGTTAAATTCCAAACGTGCTCACTAGTTGGCGTACCCAAAAGTGAGCAAAAATGATAAACACATTTAATTTCAGAAAATTGTGAGATTTCAGGACATAGGAGATTTTTGGTCTGGGAGCATGTTTTGGAGGTCTAGAACATTATAGAATGCTCTGAAAAATGAGGACCTCTAAAATGTCCTCATATTTCTCAGCGTACCCATATTGTTGGTGTGTTATCATAAAAATAACCTGATATGTCACAAATACCAACACACACACACACACATTGGTGCTTCTATCAGAGTGAGGACCCTCATAGACATAATACATTTTCTAGCCCCTTACCCTAACCTTAACCATCACAACTAGATGCCTAACCCTAACCCTAAACCCTAAAAACCAAGTCAACCCTGAAAAGGCCCTTTGAGGGGTAAAAAAAAGAAAAGACCAGCCAAAATGTCCTCACTTATATGATTTTTGGCAGCAAGTACAAGAAAACACACACACACAGGTTTCCATGACTTCAGAGGTTTACATTACATTGACTTAAATCATTTTTTCTTAACCTAATGCTAACCTCAGCCTAACTTTAAAACATCATCTTCACCTTAAAAAGTAATAATTTATGTTATGGGAACTTGATTTTTTCCCCATTCCCCATAATGTGACTGTGTAAACTGATTTACGTCCCCATAACATATGGAATACCAGGTACACACAGACAGAGCTGCAAACTATGCTGTAAATATTGCATTATTATTATTGCAAACATTTTGTGACTTTGCAAAACTGGATGTAAGTAGCACAGATTTGAAGGTGGTTGAGCGTGGAGTGGTGACGACTTACCTCTGTCGTCCTCCTCTTCCTCCATTCCACACTCATCCACATAAGAAGAAAAAACAAAAAGAGAAAAAAGTTCAAATTCACACAGTCCAGTAATACCCTTCATGAGGAGATCTCACACATGCAGCACCAGTTTGGGAAGTTAAACAGTAAATGAACAACAAAAATACATTTTACCTGTCTTTACTGTTGTAGAAACAGTAAAAATTGTTACTTGCATCATTATTATAATTTCGTTTTGCTTGTCAGTGTCCAGGTTACTGACAGCCTGCAAAATACTGTTACAATTAGGTCTGGCAGCAGTGCCAGATGTTTCTGTGAGAGGAGAGAGGGAGATGTCAAAACACCTGTCTGATCGCCATGGTGCACATGCTGGTGCAACCAGTCCTTGTTAGTTTAGGCTTCTCTTCAAGGCCCGTTCTATGACTACATACCGCTACTGACAAAGACACGGCAGATCTATTTACGGTATTTTACTAAAACCACTGTACGTGTGCATGGATTAGCCCAACAGACAACATTTCATCCAACAATTTGGAGTTTGTAAAGTGGATCGAATCTGTTCTCTCGCTTATAAATCTACTCTGTGTGTGGTACAGTAATTGACATGGTGACAGCAGATGTAGAATAATTAATTGTGTGACACTGTCCTTGTCAATTTTTTTTTGTAATAAATGGGAATATAGCTCAGAGTATAATGTCAGATTAGATAGCCTGACGAGTTTCTCATTGACAATGAATTACTTAGTTGATTATTAACTAAACATAACTAAGAATATGGCATCTGTTGTAAATGCTGTGTTCCATGTAGCAGCTGTTTTAGTTGAGAAAACACACAGAAAATATTAGAACTTTAACAACCCAACTTTATGGTAATGTTTATGTGCTCAATAAATTCTGGTAGTAGCTATAGTGGGCCAATGTACACTGTAGCGTTACTTATCCTTTCAAGTGTTCTGGTCAGTTACTATGGCAACCTGTGCAAACTGGGGATGAGATAAGGGCCGGAGCTGTGGCCTTGAGGGAGTCGTTAAGCATCTGTCTCTTGACTCCCCCCCTTGAGTCTGTGTATAGAGGAGGCTGCCAGCGAGGCAGCACATAAACAACAAAGGTGGTTCACCTTTGCTCCCTCTCCAAGGGCTGACCATCATTGTGCTGAGTTATCAGTGCCACCCATCACTGCTGAGTCTGCCTGCGAGGGTGTGGGGGAATCACACTTTCTGTGTTAGATATTTTGGTAACGCCATGGTAACGATGTGGCAATAATTTTGTAATAGGAGGTAATGTTATTTACTACAGCAAGTAATAGCTTGGAAATGTTCATGTTCATGTTTACTTTCATGTTATTTCATAATTACCATATTATTACCATTGTTATTAAAAAGGAAAATGAAATCTAAATAGGATGATATCACCTTAATATTATCTTAATATTAAAAAAAATTACCATGCCATTATTTAGACTGCAGAAATACGTATATTTACACCACCAAGTTAAGACTGTTTTATTACATTATATATACTATTTTTATTACAGTAATTATTAAACAACCACTTATTTTCCTAGAATCTGTAACATTTATCCAGTCTGTAATGTGTGTGTGCTATACATAACTGGCTGGCCATTTTCAACTTGGGTGTTGCAAAAGTTAATTTCAAGGGCAATATCAGATATTTGCAGGTGCAATTTACCCTGACCTCCTGGTAATTTCCTCTTTTAATAGACACTGGTTTTACTTATACAGTGCTGCTGTGTATGAGTGAAAAGTGTGAATTTTACTTAATTGCTTTTCAAAGTGTAGGCAAAAGAGAAATGTCACTATGGATACCTTGGTCAGCCAGGGTTGGCGGTAAACCGTTCATGAGCCCACACTGAGGCATGTGTGCCGAAAAATGAAATATTTGCTTTAAATGATTGTGACTCCATCACAGTGCAAGTGTGAAGACAAGAGAGATGTCAGAGGCTAAGTTCATCAGTGGATTCTGATGAGGGTGCTGCTGCTGCTGCTGCTGCTGCTGCTGCTGCTGCTGCTGGGGAAGACGAGCAAGCACGCCTCACTGAGCTTCAATGCAGCGGTGCTTCTCAACTTGTTCCAATCAAGATGTTACCTTCTCCTTAAGAAAAGTGAGCTCTGTTTCAGATTAAAAGAACACACATATGTGCCAAAAAGTCTTGATAGTGCTATTCAGGGCAAGGGATTTTTGTTTTATATAAAATTGACTCTATTGACTTCTTTTTAAATGAAATCTAATAATGATGCTTTGTTGTGTCAACACTACTCTTGTTTGTTGTAATTTGAACATTTTTACAGAAAACTGATAAGCCACAAAAAATACATCAGAGTGAATGTTTATTTTATTTTTAGTATTATACCAAAGACTTTTGATATAAAAACAATGTATGCTTGTGGCAACAGCCTCTCTTTTTTTCCCCCTCGTCAGCATCTGTCTATGGCCTGAATCCAGCAATTTTCCCTACCGAATGAATTAATCATTCTCTAAACACACAAAACAGCAAGAGTCAGCTAACAAGAGGCCCCCGCTGGTTGACCACAGCATGTCAGTGTCAATAAAAGCAACATTTACTGGACTCAACACCACTGCACAATGAGGACAACAATTTGGAGGCCCGATACTGCTTAAGATACTTCCACTCACGGCCTTACGGGGATGCCTCTTATGTTAAAGTGTCATGTTGCAGCCTTGCTGTTGTTTAAACCTGGAGCACAGAGCACCAAGGTTACAGTCCACCTGCAGCCTCACCTCAGCAGTGTGTGGACCTGGAGCAGCCAGCCTTGCTTTAGAAACAGATAATAAATAAATCAGTGTGCACTAAGCATTGCTTCCACATGGCAATCGCCTCCCTCATAGCGTCTGCACCTCATCAATCATACCATTGTCTGCTTGAAAGGCGAGCCTTGTAAATGTCATATCCACTCAAACCCAAGGAGAGGCAAATCAGAATGCGTCTCAGTTTTTTTTTTAATTGGATAGTGTAATTAAACTAAAAAACCCTGCTAGGCTACCTTTTGACAGGACAGATGAAGACCCCTTTTAATAGGGCTATGAAACATATTTGTTAAAAGGATGAGGCAATGTGTACCATATGATTGGGTGCCCTTATGTGTCACACTTTTCATTTATGATTAAAATGGCAAAAAGGTGTCTTGGTGGAAAAAAAGGACAGATTCTTAAAAGGCCTTAATATATAAGAATAATTAATGAAATTTGCCATCCAAATTATAACAGTTCTTGGAACCAATTGAAAAGAAAAGCCTGGCTCGTACATTATACACACCAATCAGACACATATATCAAAGCATATGTTCAGTAGCATTTGTGAAACATTCATCTTGGGACCAAGCGATTAAGAGAGGTAGAGCTTGTTCTTGATTAAAGTAACAACCGAGAGAGGCCAAGCTATAATATTGATTACATGCACAAACGGGATACGGGTCACTCTGCTACCCACACATGCTTTCTATTTAATTTCATTAGCTGCATTCTTTCCTGGTGTACTAATGTTACACAAACACCAGCGGAATACATACGTGCGTGCGTCCCCTCCACCTGAAAAGAACTCACTTTCACATGTCCAGGGTCATAGAAGCAGTGACACACGCACACACACACACATGCACACACACAAACATTTAATATCTCTGAGCTTCAGAGTTGATTTTGATGGTTGCCTGTGAGAACCCGGCTTGAGAGGTCTCGAGAAGCAAAGCAAGGCTTCCGTACTATAGATCGATATAGGACAGGGGTGCGCAAATAAATCAGCGTGCTTTGATGACGTCTGTCATAAAGCTCCTGCCACAGTTGCAGCTCTTAGGTTTATGGCGGCGTTGAGTGTTATTGCAATCTTTTGATAGCTTTGGTTAATTTATTTGATTACAAGAGCACCTAAAGAGCAAGCTGCAGTCAACCTTTCACGAGTGTTGCATCTGAGCAGATCCGGGGTTCTGTACTTCATATAAAGACAGTATATCGAGGTTAACATAAAACAAGATATGCCGTCCTCTTTTGGATCAAGTAGCCTGTACTGCAACAAAACAAGGTTTACATACTGTACTTATCCGAGTTTATTCAAAGCTGCTGTAATCAACATTTTAATGAGCACAATGGATCAAATTCTGGCATCCAATGTGCTTGTGACAAGCCCACAGGAAATTATCAAATAGCGTTGAGCTCTACTTGAGTTTTGACATCTTTCATCACATTGATTTGAATTTATGGTCCACCAATTTACTGTTTTCTTTAAATCTCGCACTGTTCTTTCCAGCCCCTGTTTGATGAGACTAAAAAGCTCGAAAATTCTTTTACCTCCTGATATTTTCCCTCAGAAGTTGGTGGAGACGAAAACAGAGCAACAAGGAGAATTATGATGGCAAAAATGCAACTGGAAGTGAATGTTGATACTATACTAAATGAGTGGATGGGCAGTTGTTTCTTCTTTAATAATACATGAGCTATTTCAACATAAATGGTGATACTCTGTTAGCATTGTGCAATGTATGTAGAGGAACATCTGTATTTCAATAAAAACATTTATTTTAGCCACTTTAGGTGATTTCAGGTTTACAACAAAATATGGTAAATGGGAGAGAATAAACACTGAGGCCAAAAGTATAAAAAAATATCTTCTTTGTAAATTTTTTAATAGATTTTTCACAGTGAAAATGTTAATCGATTCATTGTCCCTGAGAATTTAACTTATGTGTTCAAATAATAAAAGTGACAACACCAGTTTCTTTTTATTTGATAGTGCTTTCACACTACCAAACACTTGTCATTTGGGCTCTGCTTCTGTTGAGAACCTTGGAGCTGTAAGTCTGAATTCACACCAGTTGAGTGGAACTAAAATTCCACTGCAGTACATCACCAATGGGCTTAATCACAATATTAGCAACACAGCAGGTCGCATTCTGCGAATTAGGAATCAGCTTCTGTATCTATTTATTTTTGCTGTGAATGTGCTGCTTCAAAACTTGGTTTGGGTTCCTGAACTGTGGAGGAGCTGACCAATATGATTTCATTTCTCCTGACCACACATATGTAGTTATTACTTCAATCCAAAGTACAAAATTAATTAACAGAAGAAGTCAGAGTGCATAGAAGTGAATTTGGATTAAGAGCTGTGAGCTGCACCTTTGCTGAAACATAGTGCCATGACCCAGGCAGAGGAAAGTCCAGATTCAATCCAGCATTAGTTTTCAAATACATTTCAAATCTACCAGTGTTGAAAGAAAGTTATTAAAAATAAAAAATGCACCACATTTTTTCAGGTTAGTCAGGTTAATCTCTGTCTTTCATCAGAAAGAGTTTCTCTGCAGCCTGACTTAACCACACGGCAACACAAGCATCTTTTTCAAGCAACAGTCTGGTTGTTTAATTAGGCTCACAAACGTATGTTTGAAATTTTAACTAAGCAATTTGCAAACTTATTAGCAATAAAACCTACCAAGACAATAAGAAACAGTAGACTTTACCGAAGGGTACATTTTCCAAAAGTGACTGAAAATGTCAACTACTATGAAACTGCATTGGGCTGCCCTGCCGTTCGCTCTACTGGCAGGTGGTGTGAATTGTGCTGCAAAATCTATTTTGGAAAGCAGGGCCTTTCAATTCAAAAGGAAAAGACTGACTGCTCTGGTGACATAAATCCAACCAGGACGCTGTGGTGGCTTTGCAACACAAGTGGAAGATCCAAAGTTCATGGGTTAAATCAGGCAATATTAGGGGAAAAAAGGTGTAGAGAAACGGCTGAGGGGGCAGGCTGTTGTTGGGCTCTGCTATCTCCTGAGTGGAAGTGTAGGAGAGGTACCCCCCCCTCCTGTATTAGCTGGACTTCATTAATCTTCATGCCATCTTCTTTAACTAGTCATGTAGAACGGCTCAATAGAAAGCCGTATAATGGGGAAGGCCCAGTGCCAATTACTAGGTTAACATAGTGTTCAGCCCCAGTGCAACAAAGGAATGAGATGGAGGAGGAGAGCAGGCTCACAGGCAGAGATGCACGGCATTTGAATTGACAAGAAATGGCAAAATGGAATTTCTTTTCAGTGTAATCTGACCTGAAGAAAAACTCCAAGGTGCCAATAAAAAATATCATGCAAGTGTATATTTTGTTTGTCCAAGAAATCATATCTGCCTTGCAGACTAGTGTGATATTCCAAGATATAACAGACTAGTTTAACGTCCTCATTGTTTAATCATAGTAGATGATTAGATTAGCAGTTTAACAGCTGATGAGAAATTAACAGATTATATTCACAGGTTATTGACAATCACAGCTTCCGCTATGTCAGCATTTATACAGGATTTAATAACAGTAAAATAACTTTATGCAATAGAGAACAGGTAAAATATAATGGAGATGATTTTTTTTTGCCTTTATGTAACATGTGAGTTGTATCTATTAAGATAAAAAATAAGTCCATTTCAGAACCTAATAGAAAATACTGCTGAGGGCTCACATTCAACTCATTAAACACATTTTCTAAAGTAACTTGGTTAGCACCCCCCATTGACCTTTATTTTAAATAATATGATGTGTTTAGATAAGACCTAGCCACTTAAATTAAATATAATGGAGCTTTAGTCCATGTTATGCACATTCTGCAGCTAACCTAAAATGAATCATTTAGATTAGAACCAGCTCATGACTGAAAAGTACACTGTTTTGACAAAGTGGCAGACAGGTAACTCTGCACTACAAATTATAAGTTACTGACACTAATCATTTGAAAAAGACTGAAGAAAATGGACATAATAATAATAATAATAATAATAATAATAATGCAATCGCATAAATCTACTCAGAAAATCGAGATTTCAGTTATTTCACTGTAAATGTAAATACTTCTCTGTGACTGAAAGTATCACTCTTGTCATCGTCAGCCTCCATTTATTATGTTTTTATTCTTCATTTGACTAGAGGGCAGGTTTGCTGTGTAAACCACTTGTCATGACTGCTGTCAGAACAAGTACAGTGTTAAATTGTAGTTATTTAATTCCATGTGATTAAAATAGGACTGGGTCAGTTTGGGAAGGGCCTGTAGGCTACAGTTTTATTTAGGAGGACCAAGATTAAACTCAAGTAAAATGGAAATGTCACACCGTCATGGAAGATGCTGCGGGAGTTGTGAGAAGGATAATATTATTGTGATGTGAAGTGATAATTCCGCCCTGTCCACCCTCATTATCCAGCAGCCTAGTGTATTTCTGGCTCGCAGCTGTATGTATGCGTGCATGTCAAAGTGTGTGTGTGAGTGTGTGCGTGCAGATGCCCTTTCCTCTCTCCACACACACTCGCTGCAAATTCGCATAACAGGAAACATGGAGAAGAAAACATTTGGCATCTTGGCGTTTTATTGTTGTCAAGGCAGCCAAACTGGGGCACAGAGAGGACATGGTGCATGTGTGCATGTGTGTGCCTGCGTGTATACAGGTGATTATGTTGCGTTTGCATAAACTTGACTACACTCAGTATCAAAAGTAGTTCCTCCTCACCTCCACTGACAGCAACAGTGACACAAAACAAAGCAGAACATCTCATCCAGCATCACAACACAACAGCAAAAATAACAAGAACCCGAACAAACACCAACAACCTACCCAAACGCAGCACAAAGAAAGTGAACAAGAGGGTGATGTGGAGAGGCTCCACATTGGTGCAGACCCCAGCAGTCTGAGATAAGGTATATTTTTGTCTGGCAAGATAAGGGAGTGAAAGCAAACATATTACAGGGCTCAAAATTCTATATCTATAGCTCCTTTTCATGAGTCCAATAATTCATTCATTCATGGCCCCTGTTTCCTGTGCCTCTAGGAACATCTGCCTCATACATACATCACTGCACTGATAGAGATCACAGACAGAATTGGTAATACACTGCGAATGGGAGACTGTGGTGCTGATTAAATAACTTCAGAGGCACACCAAAAATTGAAACGGCTGTGGGATGAAAGGCGACTTATCGGGGGGGTTGGGGGGGTTGATTTTAGATTTAAGGTAATGTACACAATTTAAGACACACAATGAAAAGAAAGGTCACCTTTTTGACCCCTGTCGGTGTCTTTTGTCCCTACCCACACAATCACACACTGACATACACTGTTTAAAGGAGGGGGAATTATTATCCAATATGTGCTGTGTTTCTAAATGAAAGATAATATGGAGGAGAATTGAAAACTTTGTCAGAAAGGATTTTACTTTTATTAAAATCTTATTTTACTTATTTTTCTCAATGCTGCTGATATCACACTTATATTCTGATGGGACCCTTCCTTATTGCTTGTATCACAGTGTTACTTAATGCAGCAGTATACACAGTGAAACTGCATTGTAATCAAGTCACATTAGCTCTCTTTCATTGGGGCCAATTCCCTCTCGGATACTTCCAGTGCTTCTGACATATTATAGGATCCCAGCGTTTATTCTAGTCTGGTAATGATGATCAGTCACATAGTTTCTTCAGTGCACCTTCTCTCTGCATAGAAAACACTACACTCCTGTCAGAGTGACTTTGCTTGAAAAGGCCAATATCGAAGTTCAGTGGAAAACAACAAATACACAGCCTGAGGTTTTGAAGAGGACAACGAAAAATGCTTCCAAATGTGCTGGTTTTGTTCAGATACCCCATATGTATATATGTGTAATAGTGATATTGACCAATACCAAACATTTTTTCTTTTGATTTTGTTTATTTGTATTTTGTATATGTTATACAGAATCAATTTCCTTTAAAGTGCTTGAAAAATATGATAGGTTTTTTTTAATATTCATAATTCTTTCTGCACTAAAACAACATGTAAATATTTCACTCCATTCAGATTCTAGTTACACAGAGAGAAAGCCTCAGAGGAAAGTGCCCAGTGCAGTTAATCCGCTCCTCTGGTCTAACAGGGATTGTCTGCACAGTATCTCCACAGCCAAATCATACAGTATGAAACTGCGTCAAATGAACAGATGGCAGTGACACGAATTAAAAGCATAGAACAATAGTAGAATATAAACCAGAAATGACACCCAAAGTGGCTGTTGATTTATAGCCGTGGTGAGTTTGGTACTGGGCTTCCATGTATATTAGTGCTACAAATCTGGGTCCATTTAGCAGGGAGATGCTCATACATACATCACCGACTCCTGCTCCAAGCCAAGGTCAGTCCTTATTGCATCAATCTTTTCAACAGAGGCTACTCCACACAGCAGCAGTTTTGTAACTGTCGCAGCTGTAATGGAATCTTTTTTCTTGCGCTTCATCTTTCTCTTATCACATGAAATATATATTCAACTTCTATTCTTTCGCTCATTCTCCTGATTCTTTTTATTTTATCTGTAAAACATTCCCCAAGACCTCATTCCTTTTCCTGGGGGACACACTCCAGGCAGCACAGATGTTAACCCTTTATGCCCTCGATTGCAGCAGGTCACTACTGGATACACAGATATAACCAAATAAAAAATGTAAAATGCGTTAGGTAAAAAAATAGATTTGTCTCATTAATTGGATGATTTGAGTGTCAGTGACAAGACATTTATTTAAATCTTTCCTCTTCCCTCTACTGTATATATTATTCAGATAGTCATTTCCCAAAGGTTTGACAGACATAAAAGCACTTAACACCTATGCTCCACTCAAAGTAGAAATAGGATGTTTCTTTATATAGGGCCCTTTAAAACTGAAATGTCATATTTCCTGAATTTTATCTCGAGCGTACTCTCTGGTGTGTTGTGCCCGAGTGGTCGTGGTCAAAACACTCATAAAGAAGAGGAGAGTCAGTGCTGAAATGTGATGTGCCCATTAAAGACGTTTCTGCTGAGTCAGTTTCTGTTGTCCTGATTGCTCATGTTACAGCCTCACGTAGTACTTTAATAAATGAAGAAATAATAAAATCAATCATTTTAAATAGCACTGAACCATTTACAGTCAGCGGAGGGGGAAAAAAAAAAAGTGTAGACTTTTAATTGATGAACTTGACCCGCTTTTCCCTGATAACAAATTTCATTTGTTCTATAAAAATTATGCTCAAGTGACATTATTTGACGGGATCTTTATCACCTGCAGAGTAAATAAGAGTAATTTATGCTGTTTAATTTTGAGCAGGGATTATAAATCATAGCTCTATCATACATTACGGAGCTTGCATTGATGAGGAAAGTGAGAGTGGGGCCAGATGATTGGGTTGTTCAGGCAGCAGTACAAAGCAACAGTAACAGCCGTGACTCACTCTCCCAGCATGGATCTGTACAGCTGGGCACATTGATGGAGATGATAAACGATGATAAACACCTAGTAGAACCACGTGGTGAAAGATAGGCTTTTAAATAAATTATAAAGTACGCATCATTAAAAACCAGGCAGCAGCTTGATGCAGAAACGGATTACAGGAAGGCTATGTGCATTGTCTTCCTTGCAAATAATGTAGATCAAGTTAATAATCATTATTGTTAATCCAGTTGTGCACTCATGCTACGTTGCTTTTGCATTAACAGCATGATCAAATGAGACAATAAAGTGCAACGCATAATAATTATAATGAAAAAAATGTATATGCTATACTGTATAGTGTGCTCTTATATGACCAAAAAAAAATATATATATATAAATGAATGCAGACATCATTTCATGTGCAAAGGCTGATTACAGGCATCGCTCTCCTGTTGCTGAAGCCTGGCAGCGAACTGAAGCATTTGGAGAGTGAGCCGTCTCCTGGCTGAGAAGACCCTCAGATCCTCCGTCAGTGAGATGGCTTCTGACAAATATCAGTCTGCAGCGATGAGGACATGACAGCTGTCAGTCATCGCTTAATAACAGGGAAGCAGAGCAGCTCACACAGCGTGGATTTGACCCATGAAGCCACAAAGACACACACTATCTATCTATCTAGAAGTTTATTTTGGATAACATCCCCACTTGCCTGCTTGCTTAAATTTGATTAAATTACATAGTCAAAACAATGTTAATGTCTGTATGCAAAATTTCATGGAATCTGGTGCAGTGAAAATTTTTTCCTCAACATTCTTATATTTTATTTTAATTGGAATATTTTAATTGTCTCACATCATCCCAGAGCAGAGAGCCCATTAATTTACAGTAATTCATCCATCATTACTAAAAAACATCAAACATTAGAACAGATTAGTAAATATGTAACTCGGACAGTAAGGTAGGACAGTAATTTATATTTATATGTATTTTTTTATATTATATAATTTATATTGCATGATTCTCTTTCTCTCCCCTTTTATTAGTCATGATGCTCATGTTGTTCTTTATTGAAAGGTTGTCACTTTCCTACAACCCTAAATTATAAAGATACTGTATTTTCTTTAAATTGAATATAACTACAGTGTAGAACAGTAGAACTCCATGAACTATAAGTAAATAACAAAACATAATGAGACACATTTTAAACTGAAGTTTGGAGTTTTGAAAAATGAGCACATAGAAATGAAAGGTTGTCAATTCCACAACTGCTTAACTTGAAGATGGTCTTTGAAAGCTAAACCAGACAAAAGATTATTTTCATGCTTTTCACCATAAACACCATCTGCAGTTAGTACAGTATGACATTGGTCTTAGGCCCAGATGCTCTAGCACACATGTATTTATATCACAGAGATTGATAATGCTGCTCCTCCTCTCGTCTGATCCTGCAGGGCTTTATGAGTTCTTTCGATCCCTGCTTTCAGGAGCCATTAATGCTCGTCCTCTTGAGCGATAGAAGACGGAGCCTGGAGCCATAGGCAGAGTTCCCTTCCTGCTCTAAGTAGAAACGACACATTGTCAATAAGTATACTGATTATTCTGCCCATTTGTTTTGCGCAATGCAGTTAACGAGCTTTATTATACAAAAGACATTGTGAAAACCCAATAACCATTCTTTATCATTTGTTCTGATGAGAGTAATAGCTTGGCTTGTGAATGGCGTGCTCTGTAGGAGCATCTGTTAGAGAAGCACACAATGGATGATTTCCTCCATGTGTATAGTCTGTAGTAGCAGGTATCAGGAACCACCACATTGTGTGGTGGGATGGGGAATCCAGCCTCAGTCCACTCCATCGTCTTGAAGTGTTTGTGTTCCTACATCAGCTGTCCTCCCAATTCACCATTTATCTTCCCTGAACTGTCCTAACCTTTTCAAGCCTTCACTTATGACAGATTCCAGATACACTGGGCCAAGACTCACTGGAAGTCAGCTACAGTATCATACACACAACTGTCAGTATAAAAAGAAGCCTACACATGGCCTGGCACACTGGATTGGCCTCCCCCTATACAGCCACATAAATCTCAGCAGCATTAGACAGGTGGGAGGAGGCTCTGGCAGATGTAGCCATGAGGAATGGAGGAAGTGATGCCTCAGACAGGTCCTCTTCCCAACCTCTGGCCCTGCGTCTCTGCACAAAGAGAAGGGGTTGTGGGAGTGTGAAACTAAGGTGAGTTTTCTGGATCTTGCAAAACTTTGGTAATGTGAGTCTGTTGCAGCTGTCAAAAGTTTGTTGACACAAAATAAAAGCGAAATACATTTTTAAAAATTGTGATTAAGCGGCTGCAGGAGGAAGGAGATGTAGAAGAGATTATAGAAATGGTGAAATGTAAAATATAACTTATTAAAGTGAGCAGGTAAACATTTTAAAGTGTTTACTATTTTGCTGTCAGTTTTCAAATCATAATTTTAATCTGGATTTACAAAGAACAAACAAAATAAATAATAACTTTTTTTTTATTTTTTCCAAGTGACTACTGCGAGCAAATTAAACTTGAATAAGCATGAAAAAAAAATAAAATAAAATCAGCAGCTCTTTGCAGGCATGGAATGCTGCTTTTATGACCCTAATGGTATTAATCAGCTAATTGAATAATGACCTGAACCACAAGCTTGAGTGTATCTAATGTGTGAGGCTTTATGTCTTGAGCGGGATTTGAGAACAGAAGAAAGCGTCCAGTCTCATGTCAGTGTTACAACAAGGTCAATAAGAAGATAGAAACATGAGATCTTGTCTTGGATTTGTGCTTTCCTATGGGGATAGCTGAAAACATCATTTTCAAACCGAAGGCCTTAAATGAGCAGTTCTACGGTGCACTTGATTGACCGAACCTTACAGCTTGTCATCTGATCAGCGAGCTAACAGAGTCTGTGCTGTACTTACCTTGCCACTCATTCTCTTGTTGTTGTTGAATAGACCAATTCACTTCCTTTCCTTCGCAGCTAAAGTAACAATGCCAAAGCACACATTAAGGTTTGAGGGCTGTGGGTGAGCTTACTGACACTTTTTTGGTTTGTGAATACTTTATAATTCCAAGGAAAGAAGAATAAAATTTAGGAGAGATATGAAATGAAAGTGGGCAGAACATTATCCATGTTAACTAATGCATTAATACAAATGGCTGTGTAGCTCTGCATCACATATCCCCACCAGTGACACAGTCAGATTTTTTAACAGGTTTTTCACCAGTTGGAATGTATTAAGCCATTATCAATTCCATAAATTGGATCATTTAAATAATTGATTTAAAGAGTAAAAGATGCCAAAATAAAGATGCAAATTATACCAAAGTAAAAGATGTAAAATAGTAAACAGTTGCTTCGTGTCAGGTGTGTCTGTGATGTCACAATTCACGCACACCTGTGGTGAATTGTGGCAACAGGAATGGTGTTTAAAGATCCTGCGCATACCCACTCATTTTAGAGTGAAAGAGGCTTTTCAAATAGATTCCACAACTTGGCAATTTATCAAGCCACACAAGTGCAGTCACATGTGTGGTCCTCACCTGTGGACAAGCAGTGAGAACAGCGTGGGTCAGAATCAGGCCTGTCTCCATATGAAAGATTTCAAAGGCTGATGGACAGTGATCTCCAGAAGTTTGATGGCACTCCTGTGGCATCCAGCTAGAATCTGTTAATACAACTCTATTAATACATTAAATTTGTTCATGCATGGCAGATTGTGGTTGCTGCAGTCACCCAGTTTGCCCATGTGCCAAATAAGCATTTTGTATTATTTGGTATTTACTGAATATTTTTTGAAAAACTCTCACAAAATAAATTCTATGACCGAATATGCAGAAGATATTGTAATGACACCATACAGATAGATAGATAGATAGATAAACTAAAAATGAAACATTAAAAGTTAAACTAAAAGTGAAACATTAAAAGTTAAACTAAAAGTGAAACATTAAAAGTTATCTTAAAGCGTTCCTCTTTAATAAAACTTTGTAAGTAGCATTTGTGTTTTTGATGTTGGGCTATATAAATAAAATTCACTTGACATCCTGTTGATTTAGTTAAATTATTTATTTTTACATTATCCCCTGAAAACTGTTGTACCACCTGTAATGAAGGACAGCGTCATTCATCATTTATTTTATTTACTAAAGCGTAAATACAATAAATAGAAATAAATAAATCATGATGTCCTTCAGCCCAAGTCATGTAATGTGCATATTATCATGTTAGGAACAAATTTAAAGAAAGCATAAACAATTAATTCCAGTAGTAAAAACTCAGCTCCAATGTAGAAAACAGATTTTTTTGGTATTGAATCAGATTTTCTTAATCTACTAAATCAAAAGCAACTAATTAGTGTGTAATAAGATAAAATTACTTGAAATTATGATCGCAAATTGGATTTGGAACATACAAAATAAAAGCAAGGCATTATGTTGAATTAGCAGAAAACACCTGAATTACCATGACAGCATGTTTCCTCTTAGGTGTGGTTGTGGGGGGGGGGTGGGGGCGGGGGGGATGTGGAGTCTGTTTGCAGCCATCTCCTTGATGGGTTTGCATTTCAAAAGACCTTGGTCCAATCCATTAGGGGTGTAGGTACACAAGATGTTCCTCTCCAGTTGGGCTAATTAGGTTTTTTTAAGGGAGCCTTCCATATCCTTAGACTGCTGTGGGGATCCAGATGTGTAACTAGGCTAATGACTGACTGGCTAACAAAGAAAAATGGGCTATAATCCTTGAGCAGCGTAATAAGTCACCTTCTGCGCGGCAGCAGTGAGGAGTCATTGTCCATGTAGCTCTTCTCACTGTGCCAACACCACAGTATACAGCCAACCTTGATCTACTCTAGGGTCAGAGCATATGCAGCTTCCCATTAGACACACTCTAAATAGAGTGATTACAAGTCCATTTACATGTGGCAACATCCCCAGTGCTGAGACAGAGGAGATGAAAAGTGACCATGAGAGGATCAGGAGTGGCCCGGAGGGTGAAGGGTGAGAAGGCGCAACAGTGCTGTGCTGAAGCTACGTGTCAGCTTTGAGGAGGAGTAGAGCTGACAGAGACCACCTCAAGAGACTCTTCACTCTCCATCAAAGAGCTGAGAAGAAGAGGCAGGGTCTGTCATGGGTTCCCAATTCCAACAGAGCACCCACATGCTGCACCTCCCACCCTAAACACCTTTAGTCAGTCTCGCAAAGCTCCTCATGCTGACACAAGCCTCCAGACTCATTGGCAATGCATGACCAATCCCCAGCTCAACCACCCAAACATCACCAGAGTTTAACACTTAAAACATGACAGACACATCCACGGGCTTCATTTCCACACAGTCTGCAAACACACGGATCATAGTATGTAACGCAGCATCCGGTATATGTGAGAAAATGTCATCACAAGTGTTATCAGATAAAGCGCACAGTTCTCTTTCACATCACAATTATCACACAATACTACGTCACATCTGATCCTAAACTATGGAGACAACTTATTCTCAGAGGAAGCAGGGTGGCCATATCTGGACAACCTATTTGACTTCTTCCCACCCGCAAATAGAGATTCCTTCACCTTCTGCCCAGCTTTTTGAACAAGGGCTATCAGTTTTAATTTTCCAAACTTTCTCTTTTCCATCACAAAAAAGGGAGAATATGGAGGCAGGGACCACCATTCAGAGTTTTATCTCCTCGACAAAACGCCGTTATCTTAGTACGGTGTCAAGAACTCTATCTCTTTTTTTTTTTTTCCAGGTGACAGGCACAGACGAGAGATAAGATTGGAAAAGAATCCCACTCCACTGAGTAAATAAATAATCAATACTCATCTAAATGTAAATGAGAAAGTAGCCCCCTTTGATAGGAGGGTTTTTATCAACCAACCAATTTTCTACAGGCACTCACTGGGCCTCAACCAAATCACCATCATTCAGCTCCCATGTAATGGATAAGAAAGGGGAGGGGGTGTTTGAGGGGGGGGGGGGGGGGGGGGGGGGGGGGGGGGGGGGGGGGTCATCTGAGATCAGCCATGTTCAGAGGGCTGCATCAGTAGCACAGACGCACTGTAGTTTGTACAAGCTGTGTTTTAAGAATACACTGGGAAATGATTTCCAGTGACTTTTGCATGATATTATAGTACATATGTGCAAATAATCAGACTGGTGAATATAGTAATGATTCAATGCAGATGGCTGCCTGAAAAGGCTGAATTGATTTTAATAGTGATTAGACTATCAAGATAAAGACAGGATGAGTATGTGCTCATCCTAAAGCAGAATACAGTTTCTTTTTCCACAGATTAAGAGATAAATTGAGTATTTGATCATTTATCACATCAGTCTCCTCTTCCTGAAAAGTATTTTCGTCGGACCCATCGCTCTGTGTTTGGTGAACACAACCAATCACATTCACGACTGTCAAGTTAAATTCCCGCAGAAATCCCCTTTAGAAAATTGAGAAAGACAAGCCTGTAGATGCCATGATTATTTCTCACACGCTCTCGTGTTAACATTTTTGATACCTCTGCACTTTTCTAACCTTTTTTGATGTTGTATACATGGGACAAGATTAGCATTTTATTGTCATCAGAATGCACTGCTCTGACTTTAAATTGATCCAATAAAAACCCTCAAATACAATTTTCCTCATACTCATTGCATTAGCTTTTATTTCATAACTCATAGATGTCAATAATGGAAACCATTATATAGCAGTATACTCAATAACAGAATTTTCCTGCTTGAAATGCATGCAGTATTGATTTCATGTTTTTCTGGGTCCATAAGGGCAAGTAGCGTGGCGGACGTTGTTTTACTGTACTCAGTCGGCAACAGAGAAAAACAAACAAACATAGGGAGCACACTGAGAGCCTTACTGCTAAAACTTATAGTTGTAATAAAAATATGTATATAAAACACATTTGCCTATTACTCTATGAAGTGAAGGGCAATTAAAAAATATTATATTTTAAAATTTGGTTTCAGGTGTGTTTTTTTTTAATCCTGTGATATAAAGAATGAAAAAAATGAATGCTAACATTATCAGAATTTCATTTAATTCTAATCTTACATCCAATAACACACTATTTGAATTACAAACACTACCAAAGGGAGGTTGAAATTGCCCTTTTGGACTTACTGTGACTTAATTCAGTGTGTGAGTTATGGACTGTTGCTGTGCTGGAGAATGCTTATTTTTCAATTGCAGTGCATTGTTTGGTAAAAGTAATAAATGAATCTAGACAGCGGTGTATATACTGTATATAAAAATAGTTATAGTTATTATTGTTATTATTATTTTACAACAGCTGGTACTAACGGGAAAGGCTCCAGGTGAAGTTGGGGTATGTGGCTAAGCTGTGTTTGATTTTTATTGTGCTGAATTGGAATGACAGAGAAAAGCATAGTGTGTTTTCTATTTCTTCCCTGGGATCCCTCCAAGCTATAGCCTCATGTCCCCTGGGAATCAGAGCCATCCAGATAATATGCCATAAGCTGACAGTCCTCCTCTGAAATGTGTGTTAAAAAATCGGGTTTGGAAACATAAAGGCATTCTTCAGAAGCTGATGCAATTCCTTTAGAGTTACACACAGAGTGCTGCTAATAGTACTGGGGTTTGAATCAGATCCACATAGAGACAACACATTGTCCATATAAAACACATGCACATTTTCTATACATTATATATGAGGACAGTGTGTTTTAGATTACCTTGTAAATTCAGCACTGGGAGAAAATCCAGTCAAGTCCCAGTGAAGCTTTTAGAGAAAAAAGGGACCTCACAGTATTATATGCAATTTAGTAAGCACATGAAATTGCCCCAAGTTTTCAGACCTTAGCTTTTATCCGCTCAAGGAGGATTTGCAGACTTTTCCTCCAGACCATTTAAAATCAGACAGAACAGTGGATGGGGAAACAAAAAAAAAACACTTTAAAGAGAAAATCTTGACAGGATAGCACAAAGTTAATGTTACACCACAGCTGCTTTTGTTTAAATCCAGTGCATTCACGCCTTTTGAAAATATCACTGCTGGGTTATAATCTCTCTGTACTTTCACTCTTTGATGGTATTAAAGAATAACAAAGCTGTTTTCTCACTTAAGAAATACCGAATAGCTAATAGGTGCATTTATCAGACTACACAGGCCAGGCTGGATATCCACACCTAGACTTTCCTTTGTGATGTTTTTCAGTTTGCACAGAAAAAAAATAAATAAAAAAACAATAATTTAAAGCCAGAACTTTTAAGTAGGAGAGGCAATATTGCTGCTTCATAGAACAATCTTTCACAAGCACATTGTTCAACAGCAGAATCACCAGCCATTTAAAGACCAATACCAGAGACCATAACGCCTTTATAGTTGGTGTTGTCAACTCAATTTTCAAATTCCAGCCCACACTCGGGCTCTTCTATTGAAGTGTCATCTGATCTGCTGAATTACTGACAAGGCCACAGTCGTCACCATATCGCTCTGCCTTTCTCTCCAACAACATCCATCAGCAGCTGTGTTATGTTCACCTTAAACTGGAAGAAAAAAAAAAGCCCTAAGAAAGAAATCCTGCAAAAGCCAACATGCCTACAAACAAACAGGTCTATTTTATTATACAGTGTGCTTTGAAAATCACAGGAAACAATATAAACAATGTCGCCCCCGGGTAATGGTAGAATATTTCTGATTCTGATTCTGAAAGACAATTAAAGTTCAAACTTATCATGCAATCATGTGGCAGCCAATCAACACAGCGTAGAATATTTTTTTTTCACCACAGCAATAATTAATTTGTTTATAATAACAGATGTAATGACCGTGAAATAGTTCATTAAAGGGTAAAATAATTAACCTACACTGAACTATCACTTTTCATAGCACAGGTTTGTTTTAAAGTGTGAAATAAACCTGCTCTGCATCACTCAGGCAACAGCAGCGACTGGCTGAAGCACTGAGCTTCTATAACAGCAACTCTACAACTCTACCAGCTAGAGATGGTAGAGACCCAAGTTAAAAGAAGCTAAAAAGCTACATAACTCTGAATCATGCTGCATAATGTTGCTCCGTGTCCGTTTACCATGTAAAGCTTGGGACACACCACCCCAACGGTTTAACACTGGGCAGTTGATGAGTTTGGCAGTGTGTGTGCAGCACTGCCGGCTTGTGTTGTGTCCATCAGTGAGAGAGAGAAAACTGGGATTGGTTATTCAGCTGCAACCAACAGAAGACAAGAAGAGACATGGAATGAAAAAAAAGCAAGCAAACAACTTGCAAACAAAAGTGCACAACGAGAGCTTATACTGTGTATAGGAACCATCTCCTATTTCATTTGGACGTTAGGACACAAATGTAACGTATGGATGTCCATATGGAGCGATCGCACCTGTTGGCTGTGGCTGTCTTTAAGAATACTTTAAGAATTTATCTTCACGCTACAAAAACTTTGCACCTCAAAGTGTGAAATATTCAACAGCCTCACCTGAGACACTAGGGGCAGCAGAGGGGCAGAGGGAGATCCTCTGGGAGCACAGCATACTTACTGTAAAACACAAGCACGGAAAGGTTGTCAATATGACCACGGTGATAGAAGAGCAACAGACATTTAGGGCTAAGACAAAAGGTACACTGAGTTGGCGGCACTTTCACAGTTGGTGAAACGGTGAAACACTTGGCTGAGACACAGTTTCTGACAGAAACTAAAAATGATACTGGGATACTCTGTTGTCTCTGCCACTGCTGGTCAATAGAAGCATGAAAGAGATATAATGGACACTGTTCTTCAAGACAAACCAAACAATTTTAATTATAAACTGCGTCCACCAAACCATACTTTGTAAAGAGATTTGCATTTTATTCTGAATGTTTCCATTTGCCACTTTCAGCAGATAAAGAAGCAAACGTACTGATTCCTCAGCTCAGTACCACAGTGTTCTTCATTTCATGTTTTGTTTCTCGATATCTTTGATAAGCTTGTGAAATCACATAAACGTGTTCTCCTACAGATTTTAAACCTACACTTTCTGCCAAGTCATACACTTCCTACACAGTTCAATATAAAAATAAGCATGTAGAAGCCTGTTAGCACCTGTGTCATTCATTACTATATGACCAACTTTTTCTAACGGCACAGTGGAGGATGAAAATAAATGTAATGTCTTGCAGAGACTGTTGATTCTACGAATGTTTAATAATGATAGGTTAATTGATATGGGCATTCTGTTTTGTTTTTTCCAAAGAACAAATCAATGGTACTGTTTAATTACACTGCTAGTGCTATTTTAAAACAAAGCAGTACATAAAGTATGATGTTACAGATTGTTTCATATACGTTGTGAGTAAGAAATACAGTATAGTCAATATGTGTGTTATGTTATGTCAAATAAGTGCATTTTGGTGATAATCACTCCACCTGCCATTCAGTTTTCTCCTTTCAGTTTAAAGGGACCTTTTTCATTTTTCACCATCTTTCCATCAGGTTTAATTTCTAACTCTGTCAATTTTATGGTAATGACAATGTGATGGAAAAACAACTGACAGCAGGGTGCGCTGATAACAGGGATATTTCTGTAAAGAGACATTGTCTTGTCAAAGGTTGTTGTTTTTTTAGTGTGAACCTCGCAAATTATCCACATCCACTGTATCAATATGGTGGGAGAAGAGTCAGTAGCATTTACGTTTGTTATGTCAAAAACTCAGCAAATGGGTAGGGCAGGTAGAGTTATTTTTATGCTTTGGGTGAACTGACCCTTTAAGTTGTGTGTGTACACAGCTCGTTTTACAAGCCAGTCCCCCTCTGCACATGTGTTCCTGCTAATGCCGTATCCTACCAGCATTCCTGATGCTCAGGTGAGTGTTCTCCTGGTGTGAATTGCAGACCTTGTGCTGAACATTGATGCACTGCCTCCATTACCAACCTGCCTCCTTCCGAGGAGTCGACGCTATTGTTTATGACACTGACACATGCAGTAATGGGTATTTCACTTCTGCACCTATACTGAGTGCGTGTTGAAACTGGAAACACAGATAAATACGATGCGTATCCACAACATCAGTAAATTTCTATTTCATCAACTGAAGCATTAGACTGATCACCTGGAAACTACAGAGCAGTGGAAACATTGCTCACTGGACAAACCACCATTAGAAGCTGAAATTACAATGTTGTTTTAAGAAAACAGCAGTGATCCCACGGGGCAGACAGTAGCGACTACAAATTCACTATTCACAATCACGCTGTGTTTGGTCTCTGTGTTATTTCAGGGACTTAAATGTTCAGGGAATTCGAGGCAGAAAACTTCTGAAAAAGACTGAACTGCAACCTCTCTCTAGGAAAATCATCACACATGTAAAGATGTGTCTCCTGGGATTTGAGGAACTTCACACATACTGTACAAGTCAGATGAATCTGCTGTTACAGTACGTCCCTGCAGAGCGGGGAACATGGCAGCTGTCACTAACAAGGAGAGTCGCATGCCACTCTCCTCCTTTATGTTCAAATACAAACACAGACTCTGGTGTATTAGTGCCAGATATTTTCAATTATCCCGTGTCAACCTTTATCTCTTCACATTTACCGCTGTAAAGCTGGATTGATGCCTTCCTCTTTTCATATTTTACATAGCACTGGCGTACTTCACAGGAGAAGGAGGAGGAGATGATCACAACAGTATGAGTTAACTTTTATGTAGGTGTTTTAGATTCTGGTAGCCTCGGGGTATACAGTGCACACTGTTAAACTCTTGCTTTTAGCCACACAATGGTTGTAAATAAAAACCGAGGCTCTCAGGGAAATGTTTGTGAAGAAATCTTGTTCGCCGACCTGCTCACTCATTTCAAACAGGGATTATCAGTTAGGATGAAAAGACTGATTAAGTTCTTGATACACAAATAAATCCAGTGTATATTCACAGCATCAGTGGTGCAGTATATGTTTGTATTACAGTGTAGCTGCAGAGCACAGCATGCTTTTACAGCTCCTCGGCACTTTTCTATTACAGTACAACACAAAGCTGTTTTCTGTTTACATTGCAAGCTTGCATCAAGTGGAGAATTGTGCACATAAAATTACCATAATAGGCGGCTACCGAGTTCACTAATGTGCTTCCCTCACTGATAGGGCATGCAGAGAGTTGCTGAGGAACGGTAAATGTGAAAAAATGCAGAAAAATATTTAGTATATCCTCATTTTTCCAGGCCCTGTTTAGTGCATGCTTGTGCAGCCACCCCAGGAGCAGAGAGGTTACCCCACATCTGGAGAAATGAGTTTGACCCTCTCAAAGGGCACAGGAAGTTGCCCCCGAAAGCTGCAAACAAAAGCAGCAGTGGCGAGCAGGAGCCCAGAGCGCCATTCATCGCGGCTAATGACTTGTTCATTAAGAGTGATGATGGATAAAGACTTCTCACGCTGAGATGAAATCAAGATTTATATGCGTTGTTTCCTCACCCAACTTGTGGGAAGATCATCATCATTTAATTCTATCTCTGCGGCCGGTGATGGGCATCCAGAGAGCGGGCTATCAAACGGTGCAGTCAGCTGGCAAAATCCAAAACGTGCCGTTGGCACATCTGGAGCTTGCCGTCGCAGCTGAGGGTGAGCAATGGCTGCTGGCGGGTGGCCAAATTACAGGCAGAGACGCTTCAGGACTCCACAGTCTCCACCCTGGCTTCTCCTCGTTTAGATCATCATCATTATTTATTTGCTTATTTATTATTTTTTCCATTATGTGTGCTGTGTTGCATTTCAACAGCACTTTTTTTCCTCCTCAGCATCAGCACATTATCACACTGCACTAGACCCTCGACCCACCTCTCTGTAGGTTCTTATCTCGAGCTGGAAATAGGCCCCAAGACACTTCATCAGTGTCCTTCACCCTGCTATCTGCTGCTCCCAACTTTTATTAAAACTTCAGCCTTTATCAGCTCCTGGGTAATTCAGGCATGACAAATTGGGCACCAGATGCCACCTCCATTTGAGGCCGCTGTACATCTCTTGCTCCCCTATCAAGGCAATAGGAGGTGGTGGGCTGTAGCATTGTGGGATATCCACGTTTAGCCCACCACATCAGGCAAACTTACCTTATCCATCTAAATGCTAAGTACAATGCTATTGCTTATATTTAACAATATTAGTTTTCTGCGTTTGATACAAAATATAAAGAATAATTTATTAATTTGAAACCTTTTGCTTTCATCAATTTTTTTTTCCTTACACGACTGTATTTTCCTATCAACTTTTAGTATAGATTAAACAGAGAATGCAAGACACATCTTTTAAAATATAACTATGTTATTAGACATGATATGCTGTCACAAGGCAATTTTTTCGGTACTGGTAACGGAGTTACCTCATATACTGTACATAAGGTGTAATAAAGAAAAAACATCAGCTGTTTTTTATAGTGTAGATTGTGACTCACTTACTTATGTCAAATACATTTTTTTTTGTACCTCAGTCTCTGTGCATGAACCTGTTAGATTAGCTGTATCCTTGTCTTGAGAACAGCATCTGAACTACCATAAAATAAAAAAAACAATAAACACGTACAGGTTTCACACAGAGGCTTGGTTTCTTGGCCATCAATGCTCAATTAGCTCCCCATGGTGCTTTTAAATGTGCTCATCTTGATGACATGGACAAGACGAGCACTGGACAGCTCATAAATATTGTCTCATTTTGGGGATATTAAAAGATGGGACATTATTTATGCTTCATTTAAAAGAGGGAATGTGGAGCAGACTTGTATGCTCTGTTAAATAGAACCACAGCAGCTCCGGGATATAGAAAAACAATCAGTCAGTGCCATTAGTTCATTAATATTATAAAGATTAATAAGCTAGAGAGTTTTAAGGTCAAAGTAGGCTGAATCAGACAACACAAACATCTATTCGTAAGATAACCTAATTCTCAAGTGTGAAATATTTTCAAGTTGACAGCGCAGCGCATAAAGAGGCGGGGATCGGTTACTGGGACTCCTGAATAGTTGTCATAGAGATAGGGACAGTATTCATGGGATATGGTCCCTGCCTAGACCTGCACATCATTTGCTCTTCAGGGAATTCAGTGAGGGTCCTGCCTGTAAATAAGAATCCATGATAGAGGGGCAGCAGGCGTGAAGCATGAGATTGGAAACCAAAGGCATCACACTGGGCTGTTGGATCTTAGTGCTGTTTAGCAACACATAACTCTACACATAGACCCTGTATGTGGTACAAGCAAGTACACACACTCATGCTCACAGACACAGCCAAGCATTTGAGCACTCTCTCTTACGCTGCATTATAGTGTAAGCCCCCTCCTTATTACATATATTCCAACGTTGTGTCTGTAAAATTAGCTGCAATAATCAAAGCCTGCTCTTGTAAAGAGTTGTTGATTCAAACAGGAAGAGAGAATGAGAAGCGTACAGACAACTCAGCTAGATCCACTCTCATTATTCCATCTGGGTTTCATTTAAATTTCTCACATCACATCCACGTTTGGTGAGTTTGCATCCAATGCCACACTGCTGGCCAAGATGCCAGCTGTGTTTCAGCACTAAAATGTGTTTTAAAAGCTACTGCACAGTGGTAATGTGCAACCTGCCAGCCCATGAGCATCCTAAGGCAAATGGGAGAAGCAGTGGTTAAAAGCAGGCTTTTTTGGGCTGCAGCCAGGGAGTAATCTACCACATAAAGGCTCGGCATAACCGGAGGCTGTCATTTGGGATAGGCTGCCCATAGGACTACATTTTAAGGAGACCTTCCATTCTTTGGTGCCAGCAGAATTTGGCACCAAAATCCTCTTTAAGTAAATTAACATTGGAAATTAAAAATCACTTTACACAGCCATGTCAAGTAAATTAACAAACAATGTATTCATTTGTCACTGATGCTGAAAACATACAACCAAAGTGAAGCAAACACTAACAGTGTGAAATGGAGACAGGAAACAGGAAATGGAGAGTGAACCTAGAGGCAGCACTGGGATTTGCTCCTTTACTTACTGGTTTGAAAAATATACCAATTCCCTACTTGAAAAGCCTTTCATTTTGGTAATTTGTTATGTCAAATAAGTTTGCTGGGTAAACTGGACTTGGGTACAGAAGCCTGTGATGAATAGTATCCATTAAGGTAGAATCTTATAAACCTTAAAGTGAAAACATACCTAAAACAAGAGCATCATTAGGAAAATGAGCAAAGACCTGAACCTGGAGTGTTTCTGAGCAGAGATGAATGATGGCATCATAGCATGGTCCATTATAGACTCTATTTATACACAGGGACACAGAGGAGCAACACTAGTTTGAGGCTTCTCTCCAATTAGGTTATTACTGGTCTGGGAGCCTTTCTACTCAAGGAAATTTCAGAGAAGAAATTGTGTCTTTAATCAAGCATGAGGAAATCTGTCATGGAATAGTTTTCTTTCTTTCCCATTTTATTTAATGTGGTATCCAATTATTTCCTGCTCTGTTTAAGTGAAGGAATCTATTTCATAATAAGGAATGTCAATAGTGCATTTCTGCTGAGAATATGTGCATTTGTATGTGCTATGAAATTACCCCCAAAAGCAGCTGTTGGAGGGTATTAGTGATAAACAAGAAGCAATGAGATTCATCCAGTTCTCACAAATGTTCTTTGCTTATGTAAAAAAGTTTGTGTGCCCTTTCTGTGGTGTGGAAAGTCTCAAGGGACTGTTCTGACCTACAAGACAAGTCAGTTCAGGTGACACAGCCAAAGGCATCGCTCGTCTAGTTTCCTTGTCTTCATTCCCAACAGTCTCCCTGATTGCTACAATCAGGTGAGATCAGGTTTTCACAAAAAGCCTGTAACTCACATACTTGTCATGTTTCATGTCTGGTCTGGGTTGTTTCCCTGCCTTTTGTTTATTTCCTGCTTTTATTTTGTATTGTGGCTGTGTTTCCTGGGAAAGCGTTCTGCCTTTTGTTTCTGCTTGACAGGTTGAGGCGGAGCCTTCAATCAACACGGCTGTTTCCCATCTGATCATCAGTCGACTTCCTACTTATACCCTGGTTTCCTGTTTCCTGTTGTCAGTGTGCCTTCCCAGGTACACTGGTAACCTGTGCCATGTTGTAGTGTTTGTGTTGCTCTTTCTAGTCTTTGAACAAACTCCTTTTTACAGCATTTTCTAATGCTTGACCTTTATTCTCTTTTTCCTAGTTATCTCCTGATCTCCACCTTGTCAGCCTCAGCACCTTTAGTTTGTTCATTGGACTGGTTTTTGTGTTAAATTTTTTGCATTAATTTTTGTTCCGATTCCGTTTTAGTCCTTTTTCTCTTTTTGATTGAATTTTTGAAAATCACGATGATACTTTTGACCAACTATCAAAAAGATTACTAAAACTGTACAGCAACAGGAAAAACACTGTTTAAACTTTGAAAAGGCAGCTGAGAAAACTACCTGGATGATGACAACTTCCTTCCAAAATTAAATAAGATAACAATATTTGGGCTCAAGTTATTTTTCCCTTGTTATTTAACTTTGTGAAGTTATTTTAGAAAGATAAGAATAGGCACAAACAACAGTGTCAAACAGCCACTGTGGTTTATATGACATCACATTGTAGTAATAAAATGCTAGCAGCTTAGCTTATTAGCAGTAGTGCTAGGTCAGCCAAACAAGTCCACGGTGTTAGTGGTCCCTCAAGAGACTCCTTTATGTGGTGAAGACGGGAGTGAGAATGTGGAAGTACGGGTGGCGGTGTGTGCTGCAAGTCCTACTTTCACCAAAGAAACACATTTTTCTTTTTTTTTTTTTACAAAAGTACATTATGAAGTCATTATTTATTTTTAACCTTAGTCACATTATTACTTCTTTGTATGTGTTGCTTTTTTGTGGTGGCATGTGCAGAAAACGAAAATGAGAAGGTGTGATCCATTAGTGAAAAAAGCACACAATAAATGTAAAAAAATGTAAAAAAAAAGAACACACTGACGAACCATTGCCAAATATTTCCTTCCTATGTTGTTTGCTTGTGGGGGTTTCCCCAGAAGTTCTAGCAGAGATAGGTTCAGTGGATGTGACTTTAAAGAAACAGAACATGTAAGTTCACCACTCAACAAAATATATAACATTCTTCTTGTCATTTTTAGATATTTTAATGCATAAATGTTACATATTTTATTTTTAATATCATGCTTGACTGGTGATGAAAATTCAAGGAAGATTAAAATAGTAGTTTTCTCAAGTCGAGGGTTACAGAGTCGCAGTGTTGCCAATAAAACTTGGGTATAATGTGAGATATAGCGCGGCCGCTTGCCCACAGCCTGAGTGACAGGTCAGTATAGCCGTGGAATTCCCCTCGGCTCTTCCTCATCCCAGGACATGGTGGCCTCACTTGAAGTCTAGCGAGGAATAAAGGATTGCCTTCTGTATTTTTTCATTAGACTTTTCTTTTGTTACTGAATACATAAATCCATTGTGGCAAGATGCAATATGTATCATGGCGCTCCACCTGCGGACGTCTCATAATGGCTGCCATGTCCCTCCAGTCAGGGATGATAAGTGAACCCCCTGTGAATGTTAATGATAGTGATCATTCTGAACCAGGCCGCCTCTCCGTCTTCGCTCACAGCCCGGGTGTCACACACAGGGTGGCAAGGTTCAAGGGACTAAAATGAAAACAAACACTCTAGGAGATATATAAATAAGTAAAGATGGAAATGAATGAATGAGGGACTGAATGAATGCACATAGCCATAACTGAGAAAAAAAACAAGAAAGCGTGGACACATTGACTTTATTTTTTAACTTTTATTTTTTAAAGAATACTTTAGCGTTGACATTTGCAGTCCCTGGCAGTATTGTGTTCCATAGCACTGATTCGGTCATTTAAAAGTCCATGCTGCTGTAATATTTTAACATGTAATGCAGTCAGACTTATTTCATTATTTACAAGGCCGGTAAACACTGGGGAGCAGGTGGGTTCAAACAGATGTGGCTGTTTACATGACCACAATAGTCTGGGCTTCATATCTGGTCATTGCTCGTAAATAGCTTTGACAACATGCACACATGCAGGGCCAGACAAAGGCTTGACTCGGCTAATCAAAACTGACAATAGTGAAATCGCAATGAGCCTTTTTCTATCAGGTGTTATAAGTCAAATGGGAAATGAGCTTAAGTATCACAATAATCTTAAACAGCGCCCGCACAACACAGATAACCTGCAAAACTGGGAAGATTCTGCTGCCTGTTGACAAAAGAAAACAAAACAAAACGTAATGTTAAATTTAATCACATTTTCCTCCATGGCCTTCTCTCTGAAACTTAGGTAGATAGTTTTGACCAACACAGCAGCCTCTCCAAGCAACACACCCAGCTCAAGTAACAGGCAGGGGAGAAAGCAAACAGAGTTCATGCCAGCTCATCCCCCTCTCTACATCTCACCACTTCCTCCTTGTCTAACTTTGCCAAAGTCCTTGGAACTTGCCAAATCCGGTCATGCCTGCTTAGCTTGCTGAACTGATTGTGCCAGAAAAGAAAATAAGACACAGATGTATACAAACTCTTGGTGGTGCCAGTGGAGAGACAGCTAATGGCTTCATCTCGACCCTCCCATTGTAGCAGGGCACAGGTGGGGATAATTAGAGATCCCTCGTTCTGCTCAAAGTTGATTTTTTTTTTCTCCCTGTTCCACTTGTGTTAAAGGAAAGGAGGCTAGGATACTAGGCTGCACTCCTCCCATGCACATCGAAGCCTTGGCTAGAACAACAAAACAATACCAATACAGAGTTTCCTTTATTTTCTGTGACAACACTGGACTGCGTACCAACAGAGGAGGCAAAGAGTTCTCTAAATAAACACAATGAAGTATTCCACTTGAAGGAAAAGGCTCCATAACAGACCTTCTCCTGTCAGGCCAAACTTTGTCATGGCAGTCACAACAAAACCACAGGCAAAGCAGCACAGGGAGTATTGTGGCCAAGACTAATCAACTGCTCAAAACAGCTCAACATTAGTACACATGAAATGTAAAAAAATATATAAATAAGTAAATAAAATTTTGAGAAATGTAATGCTTTTCAGCTTTTGAAAATTCAATACTTAGTGCACCACGAGAAAAAGAGGTGTCTCAATCCAGATTGCTGCCTCATTTAATAATTTATTTTCCTGAATTCCAGATGTCTGAATAAGCTACAGAGTGTGACCTCTGTCCTCTCTCTGGAAGACACACGTAATGAAATAATCCTGCATGAGTTATTCCCAATGCAAAGCAAAGTACGATCATAAAGCCCGTGTGCTTCAGAAAGGCTCAAAACCCCCCCCACATTTCATGCGTTAGTCTGAGTGACAGCAGAGAGACATGTGTCTTCAGATGAGAGGAAGCAAGTCTCATTACACCGTATTTGGTTGACACTGAGTGATTCAAGTGTTCCAGGACAATTCAGACACGCTGATATAAAACACATTAAATGTCTTTCACAGCACTTTACCTGACACTGTTCATCTACACTCATCTTTTACCACTCACTGACGAGCCGGTCGCTGCTTCAAATCTGGGATCAGGACTGTGGTGAGGGGCAAGTACGACACAGCCATAATCAAACACACACGCATGCACACACGCAAACCAGTAAATAAAATAAATAAAATCTGAACATGAGAAAATACATCAACTTAAATATCTTATGTTACTTAGTGCACATGAACATAACGGTGCCAGTTTTGAAATATACAACAGGGACCATGTCAAACTTCACAGACCACAGGCAGATAAAATCAAACTTTAAAATCATACTTTAAAGTTAGCTGTCACACATGTTTGTCTGAGACACTAAACTACCCCAAAATATATCAGTGATCATACATGACACAGCATCATATTATTTTGACATCCTGTCTTGAAAAAAACAGAACAAAACAAAACAAAAAAACACTAACACGGCAAAACAGACAGGCATGTACATGATGTACAGTTTCTCTAGGAGTGACAGACACCGAGACCAGATGACACAGTGAACTGGGCAACCTGAACGACAGTCGCTGTGACAATGAGGATTTGCAGCTCTGTCTGGATAAAATGGAAGCTCCACCTTCTCTACACACTTTCAGCTCAACTCGGTGAGCTAATGTGAGAGATAATATGCTACTTTGTTAGTTCACAATTATTATAAGAGGTGACTATGCAATAAATGCAATTACAATAAATCAATAAATAAATATATAAACAGATACAAGGAAAAAAAAGACATTTGTAAGCAAGTAATGAGTCACCTGCACTCAAACAGAAGGTTCATCAGAAGAGGAATATTCTCAAAAAGCAACTGACTGCAGTCAGCGTCCGGAACCAACACCTGTAAGTCCGCAGTCAGGAATTGTTAGTCTACGTTCCTTCTTTTTGACACCAAGGCGTTGATCCTCATTCCTGCTGCAAAGACTTTGAGAATGAGACAAGGATAGCGATATGGAGGAAGCAGTGATGGGGCAGGAGAGTGGAGAGGATGCCAAGCCCAGTGGTCAGCGGGTAACAGAGAGCGGGCGGCTGTCACATCCTGCTGACTTAGCCAAGACAGATGAGACAATCAGCAGCCCAAGGCCCAGACAGCTCTTCAACGCTGCCCGCATCCAGTGTTCCGGGGCAGCTTTCCACAACATCTCAAAAGTAAACTCACCTCTCCCTTCAGTGCAGTGTGGAGGTGAAGCCACAGCTAAGGGATGTTCTCCAGTTCTTGAAACAATGTGCTCCACAGCACAAATTCATTTTTGATAATAATGGATCAAAAGATATGATTAAGTTAATCAACAGTTTCCAACTTACTCTCTGCTCTGAGAGTTTTCTGCACATTTTAATTTATTTTATTTATTTATTTTTACTCCTTGTTTTATTAGCATTTTATTATATTTTAAATGTGTTCTATATTTTCATTCATTTGTTATTTTTAGTTTAATGTTTTATACTGTTAGCACTTTGTGTCAACTTTGTTGTTTTAAAGTGCATTACAAATAAAGTTACATTACATTACATTTCTTCTTAAACACTGACTTATTCCAACGCTTCTCGGTTGTTGTTTCCACCTTATTTTCAGTTACAGCAGGAAGCTGTTTTAAGCAAAAGCTCTATGTCGACTGAAGTGAAAGTGAAAAGTAAAAAGTTTGCCTGTTAAGAGATATTAATTTTCTCAAAGTTGGTGGGAAACAAAAACCCAGAATTGGTCTTATACTGGCATGGTGACCAAAAGGAAGTCAAATAATGTGACTTATACGTACTTTGTATTCACTTAATATTAAGTTTTATATTGTTCTGCAGTTTCTGATCCTCACTTGACTCCTGTGGCCACTGCTGATGACATTATGGATCCTTAACATAAGCACCTGTTTTTTTTTTAAGAAAAAAATGAGATCACACAGGACATAATCAGAAATTGTCACATTATTTAAATCAGTCATCTTATCATTATGCAACTTTATTCACATCACATATATCTTTCATAAGCTTGGAACTTGAATGAACATGATTTTATATTTTTTTTTACTGAGGAAGGGAGAAGCCAAATGAAAAAAAGCTGGCACTGTATGTTTGATTTTTTTTAAATTCTGTATTCTGTTGCTTTTAATTCTGTTCTGCTATTCCATATTGTCTGCACAAGACTGAGTCAGAGCTCCCTTCACATTTCACGTCATGTTTTACTCTCTGTCTTTGTACATGTGACTAATAAAAAACCTTAAATTCTTGTTCATGAGGGGCACATTAGAAGAATCATAAGCAAACGGTTTTATGGAAAATATGGTTTTGATTTTGATTTGTCTTGTTTTTTTTTTTTTTAAAAAAAAAGATTTTTAACAAGTTGTTGAATTTAATTTTATTTAAATGCACCTCATCACACCTGCAAGCAGTGACTCATCCTATTACTAAACGTTTGGCATAACTGTAGCTTATGGTGATCTTAGTGTGCCCCAAAAGAAAAAAGAAATTTAGTGGGGTGTGTGTGTGTGTGTGCGTGTGTGTGTGTGTCAAAAATTTCCTAAAGACCATGCTGGACCCCAGGCCAGCTTCCAGCCTCTCTCCTAATTGCATTGATTTTTAGAACACTAAATCTAGCTGTGTCACAATCTGCACTCCCCAGGAATGATGTACTGCTCCAACACCAGCCTGCACGTCTGCTCCCAAATTTGCTGGCTTAAAAATTTGAACAGTAATGGCATGATTAATGATTAAATTAATTAATTGCTAAATGTATGCTAATTGTTTAATTGGGTATCTGATCTATATAAGATCATTTATAAATTAAATGAGTTGATTTACAAAGTTTATTGATTAAATGTGACAGTGAGTTATATGGCTGACTACCTGATTTGCAATTTTCCCAATTAAATTCACAAAGCTCTATAAAGTGTGGCTTCGCAAAGTGAGCCCTGTTGAAGTGATCTACATCAGAGCTGACACTGCTGTACTTATTTATGAAATCAGACAGCTGATAATGATGCATTAATATTAATGCCAACTGTAAATTTTCATATTGCTCTGCAGAAACCAATCCAAGAGCATTTGTCATTGTAAATCTATCCGTTTTTCATATTTTTAATGCAAATGAAAGTGGAAGTCCTCAGTATAAGGTCAAGATTCTGGGAGGAATCTGATTTTTTTGGGTTCCCCGTGTTACAGGTGAATTACTTTGGGTAGACATGTGAAGGACAATTTTAAGGAAACACTCATGAATAAGCTGAACTGTTTGCTGTAAAAAGTGCAATACTGAACAAATATATTTATATTGCTCGTGTTTTTGGAGCGCAGTCTGTAAAAGATTTAAAGGTGTGGTTCATATTTCTAGTACATGAGCAGCATTAATGAGCAGCACAGTAAGTTGCCAGCAGGGTGCGGATCGATCTATCTATCTATCTATCTATCTATCTATCTATCTATCTATCTATCTA
>JAFBJR010000040.1:5257892-5574144 GCA_016785285.1 Brachirus orientalis | reverse complement strand
TCTGTCTGTCTGTCTGTCTGTCTGTCTGTGCATGTTGACCCTGTGATGAACTGGTGAACTGTCCTGCACTGTCTTTGGTCCAAATTTTTGATTTGCACCTAAGAAACCAGAACATAAACACAGAATTAAAAAATTGCATAAAAATGTTTAGGTTTGAGGGAGGTGGTAAAGATCATTAAAAGGTCTTCTTTATTTACATCATCAAATTGCATCTTCTTATCCTTCTGTGGTGACCTAAACATACGATTCCACACCACATGCTGCTTATCTGGGTGAACTAACTCCTAATTAAACTAGGTTAATGGTAGCTAATATTGGCTCCAGCTCTTGTCTGTAATGGAAGGATGGCTGAATGTTTCTTTTAAAGTCTAACTATTAAACACTCATTAAATATATGAATCAATTTTGAAGGATTCACATCTCCATCATACAACAATGTAGCAGGTTCTCTTTGTGCTGATTTATGATTAAATACAGCTAAGCTCTCTAAGGGTTTGTTTGCTCTCTGCCGAAACACAGAAACAATCACCTGTGGTCCACTATGATGACACTATACGCTACACTCCACTTCCTGTCTGTGAATTACCATTTTTGTTGTTTCTCCCCTGGGGGGCTTGAGGACATGCAGGGATGTGGTGAAATATGGCATTATGGCAACCAATACAAGTGGCCCTTTGGGGGGATAGTGGGGGGTCGTGTAGTGTATGTGCAGCTCCTACCTGTTCCATGATCATTAATGAAGCACTGACCTCTAACTCCCAGTGTTCCACGTCCCCTATTCTCAGTACAGTAAAGTCATGTGTCCCTCACAGCGGTGGCTGGTAAATATAAAAATGTGAAGTCGGTGATGCAGTGATGATAAAATAACTTTTACTTTCCTATTTCAGCATTTCTATGCAGTTAATATAGAATAAAGGTTTGCAAACACTAGTGAAGTTGAAGGCAATATAAGGTGATTTTAAAGTATTTATAATAGATCTATAGACAGTACCTAAAGAATCATATTTAACATTTAAATACATTTCTATTGTTTAAATTGCTGATTCATCTAAATCTCACAAGCATTCTCTTCCTTCATTGTCATTAAAATGAGCACAAATGGAAAAGCTGAGAACTCCAGAGGGGTTATAAGATGAGGAGTAGCTGTCACTTCTCTGCCTGATGCAAGTTCTTTCAGTAAATGACTGACAGATTTGACTTTTTGCTAATGTGCACGATTGTAAATATTTGAAATAAATACTGTAGGCAATAAATAAATTTGGCGTCCAAATCTAGCTGGCTAAGCTCAGCGCTAGATTGATGGCAAGAGTAATTTACGGAACTGAGACGCAGCAAAGCATTTTCACATAAATAAATGGACTTAGTGTGTTTGCCACAGAGAACAGGGCAGCCACTGTCTGCTGCTGTGGATCTGAGGTGGGTAACACAGGCAACGTTCACTCATGCAACGAAGACAACATTTGCAAGATCTTCCTTGATCCAGAAGTGCCATGTAATGTAATAACATGAAATTATACTATTTACTGCAAATTTACACACTTAGTGAAAGACAATTTTTCACTCACATACATGAAGAAATGTCTTTACCTTCATCCATCCTCCATACTGATGGCAGCCAAAGCTGTATCTTTTTTATACGGAGCTGACGCAAAAGTGGAAGATGACAAGGAAAAACATATGCTCACAGAGAGAGTGACAGGAGAGCCAGGCAGAATGAAACCACCAGCCGGGCTAATCTGTGGTGATTTGTGGCCAAAAACCTCATTGCACATGACCAACAATGGAGTCAAACAAAGTGTGTCTGGACAAACACAAGAAGTCTTTTTTCATGCACGCAGACAAATTCCAAAAATGAAACCCAGGTTTTCGCTGAATTCAGAAGTGCCAAGAATTTTACCTCACAGACACATTCATCTTCTTCTTTGTCTCGTCTCTCACCGTCTGTTTATTCTGGCATTCATCAGCGCCATTACTGCCATGCCCGTCACATCCATTTGAGGGCAATGAAAAACAGCAGTCATTTTAAGGTTGAGGCTAAAGGTTAGCTCATGTGGAGAGAGTACGGCACATCATTCTGTGAAAGGAGTGTCTCTCCTACACTCTGTTGCATTGTGCATACTGTGAAGTGCACTAAAAGTGATCATGAAATGTCTATTTTGGTGTCTGTATTAAAAAAAATGTTTAGAAAAAAGCACCAACTGTTCTTTTTTAAAATAAAAAAGATAACATTTTACCCCCAATCCTCGACTGCATAAGTACATACATTAGAAAATACAGTACAACAAATGAATGCATCTTGAAATCATAAAATACACATTAAATAATAGCAAAGCACTAATGACCCCTTTGGGGGTTAAGGGTCAAATTTAGTGAGACAAAAATAATGAATCACAAATCACTGCATATTCTGTATTTTTCACTTATACTCTAATATCTGAATTACTGTGTGGAGGTTTGGGGTAACACTTATAAAAGCAAGCGACAACTATTACACAGAAGAGTGTGTGTATTTCAGTCTGTGCTGTGAAAGTGTGGGATGGGTTTGGGGGCCGGTCTAAAGAAAGCTCAAGTATGAAGCAAGTTTCAGCAGAAACACAAAACAAGACGTTCACGAAGGATGTGGGTGAGGGTGGACTGTGATAAGGATTTTATTTTTAAAATGTATTTCTTTGTTTTGTGCCATTACTGTTCTTATCTATTTTGGCACAGGGTAGATGCTTGGGTTGTATATAAATTTGGGGTAATTGTTTATGTACTTAATTTCAGTTGTACATAAGCTCTCAGAGAGTTAGTTTATAAATTGGGTGTAAATTTATTTCAACCTACTGCTTTTCAGACATCATTCCCTAGTATAACAACCCTAAAAGAAAGAAAGAAAGAAAAAAGTTTTACACTTTCAAATGGTTTTCCCTTTAGAAAAATATTTCCATGTGAAAAAATCATTTTTTCCGTCTGAAACGCCTCATGAGATCATACCCATCCCAGCGAGTAAATGAAGAGCAATTAGCTCAGTTAAATTCTCCAAAAGGTCGGAGTGGCAATAAAAAGGACTGATTGTGCAGGTAGCAACTGCTGGCTTGTTTTCATGAGAGGAACACACATTTGCTAATGGTGGCGGTGGTCCAGAGGTAACATAGGTAGCGAGTGGTGAATTTTTTATTATTATTTTTTAGCTTTTTGTAGTTTCTCGGAGGTGATGAATGGCAATGGGTATTGTGCCAGTAGCGATGTCTCACAGAAGTAGCTTATTCTGTGCTGCCAAGCATGATTTATGACAAGAAAGGGGAGTGGGGAATCTCTGACTTCACCATTTGCCCTCCTGCACTTTTCCATATTGTCCAAAAGGAGTGTGGGGGCATTGGATTGACACAGCAACTGCACACATCTGGTTTGGAGATACAGTTGGGCTCTTTTCAAGCCAACAACCATTTTAAGGAAATAAGTGGAAATGGGGAAATGGAAATGCAGTGTGTCAAAAAGATGAAATATTTTCCATGAGAAATTATATGATTGTTTTTTTTTTTAAGGTCTCACATTGTTTGCTTTCCAGATGTTATTGTCAACTTTTCTACAATTCTGAACGCGAATAATATGCCAATTGGCTTTTTTTTTTTTTTTTTTTTTTTTTTTTTTATTGGTTTTTTTTTTTTTTTTTTTTTTTTTTTTTTTTTTTTTGAATGAAGATTAAGGAGCCGATATATCCTCAAAGCGTATGATCTCACTGCTGACTGGTGAATATTATCAGCAACCAATCCTGATTGAAATAACAGCAGTGCTGAGATCAGGTTTTCTGTAGGCTGTGTCAACTGAAATATAACCGCAAACCGACTGACAGAAAGATTTAAGTTGTTTTTCCATTTATATAAATATATATTTTGATGGAAAACATGTCAAAATGTGACACATTTATGGGCTGCAGGAGCTAATCTAAATCACACTTAACAACATTCATACAGTGCAAAATGAATATATTTCATTATTTTCTCATATTATTCTTTTTTCTCCACCTGCATTAACCTTAGTCCCACCAAACACTTACAAAAAAAGTGATATTACTGTAAGTGGTACTGTAGTTTTGTACATTTTATGACAAACTGTGTTTTTTTGTTTTTAATTTAAATATACTATTTGTAATTATGTTTTCCTATGATCACCTGAAACCTGAAAGAGCCTCATACTTTTAGATCAAAAATTAACAATTAAAATGGATTGATTGATGATTCACAGAAAAAAGAGAAAAAAGCTGTTAAAAAAAGAAAGGAAAAAAAAACACCTTGGGTCAAGGGATTTATTCAAACTCATAAACATATGGTAAATACTAGAACCTGTTAAGCCAAAGAGCTCTTTATCTGCCCCATAAACTTTGCATTTTAACAGATTTGTAGCATTAGAGGGGGATGCTGTGTCCCCAAAACCTCAGGCCATTAGTCCATTCAAACAAGTGTTAAAAATTTATTTTGGTTTGTTTTTCCACTCAGCCGTAAACTCCAGACATCAACTGACAATGCCACAAATAATCTTCTGTGATATACAGCGGCTATGAAGAATTTAATGCTAATGATGCAACCTCGGTCTCAACTAATTCTGGTTGAGCATTTTTAATGTTCAGACATGCTTTTAAGGACCTCTGTCTCCCTAAACAATATTAATATAAAATCAATGTGCCTAAAATGTTTGAAGGGGATTTTAGCACCATGAGAATGAATCAGGCATTCAGAAACTCAATTAATTTCAGCAGTATGCAGCGTCATATTTAGATTTAATAGAAAGTTTTTAATGAAGCAGATTGGAAAAGGGATTCTTGCCTCCATTACCAGATGATGGATAACTGAGAAAGGTTAGCAGCCACTAATTAATACTCTCTTAAATTACGAAAGTACTCGCCGCTCTTTTTCCCCCTCCACCTTTCATTTTTTTCCCCTTAAATGAGATAAAATAATATTGAGGGGACAAGTGCTGAATCAAGTCCAACCATAATTAAATATACTGATGGGGTGAAAAGGTTCTTTAGTGCTGGTGATGTTTGAAAATGTTGCATGAGTTAAGATCATGTGAGGGGAAAACATCTCTCTTTCTCTTTTATTATTTAATAACAACAAGCTTCTTTCACTGTTTTTCATGAAATTTAAAAGGATTTTATATGATCCTCCACCAAATGGAAAATCTTTAACTCCACAGCAAAAGTACAAGCAAGTTCAGACCTATCCATTTGATGAGCCTGAAATATGTATGAAATATAATGAAATGTGCTCGAAGGATGTACTTAATGGGAATAGTTGCATTTAACATTTTATGATGGATGGTTTAGACTTAATTTTTTTGCAGAAAGAACATCAGAAAATAAATTGAATCAGAATACTCTAAGATAATAACTGATTACACAACAGTAAAAAAAATCATATACTGTCATTAGCAATTCCCAGTTTACAGCGGTCATGTGATGTTACTCACTCACAAAAACATCACAACAAAAAAATATATATATTAGGAAGATTTTGACACTGAGATAGAATCTTCCCTGTGTGTGTAAGCCTCATTTAAACAGCGGGCATGATAATGGAATTTAAATGGGTTAAAATACATTTAATTGTTACTCAACCATGTTTTCCTTGAGTAAATTTATGTGTATAAATCCAGAAACAATAGTATGATCACACACCATCACACCACTTTATTTATTTACAAATACAGACTATTTATTGCAGTCCTTGTCAGTACTTTTTATAATTACTCTTATTTTTATATCTGATGTTTTATTCAATAACCTGTGTTTTTATGCTTGCAACACAGAGAGAAAAATTAGGTCAAAAAGAAGGAAAGAAAAGCTTACATTTGTACAATGTTACTGATATAACTGTACCAATATTAACAAATACAGAATGAGATGATGTTAAGCTTCTTACAATGACGCCTGATCATAATCAGAAAACTTTATATTCTACAGCAATACTCACTTTCAGCAAATGTGCTTTTTCCAAATGGTTGGGAAGCCCATTAAAAAGATAAACAGTGTTGCATTTTGAGTCAGCAAAGGGAGTCATCTGCTCCAAATTAATGTAATGTGCTCAAAAAAGAATGAGGCTTTAATGTTTCCTTTTTGTAAACTTTCCGAGGATGCACTTTGCATACATTTTAACCTGTCACTTTTTATTCACATGTTAAGTTGATAAGTGCACCAGAGACAGAAATGGAAGATGGTGGAAAGAGTGCATATGATAAAAATAGAGGTCATAAGGTACTCTTCATTTCGCTGAGTACTACAGACTTGGAACCACTTGGGATGTCAGTATATAGGACACCCGCTGCTAAAACACCACCATGCTGCACCATGATTACGACTTGATCTGTCCTCCACTGAAAGCTCATGCTGGTGGAAATCAAGTACCCTGAGGCTTACAGTGTGCAGCCCAAGGCCTAAAAGGTAATAGCATGAAATATAGATACGGAGGTGACAGATGTTTACAGTGCGTCATCAGATGGCATTGAGACACAACACGGTGGCTCCCTCCGTCGGCGAGGAACCCGATGAGTGGAATAGTGACGAGATGGAGTGATATAGGAGGTGCTCTGGCAGTGTTTGCAGGCAGATCATTAGAGCCTCTCTTTAACTCAACCCCCAGTGACAATCTATTGCTCTCCTCCCCTGTCAGCGAATCATTATAGTCTGATCATTAGTGACATCGCCACATGCCTATCACTCAGGCTGATGCCATATTGGCAGATGAACAGCCTCTGCCCCAGGCCCACTAATCTGGAGTCTTCAGACAGGAAGGATGAAGGAATCTTTGCCCAGTTTAAAAAGCACGAGACTCTCTTATTTCATCCAAAGAAAATGTAAATGCAGGTCAGCAGCATCAGCATTTAGGAAGAGAAGCAATAGTTGGTGTAAAAAGTAGATGCTCACATATTAGTTTGATTGTTTTTCTTTGGGACAAAAAGAGTTTAATTCACCATCTGTCGTTCCCATGTGATTCACAGTCTCAAGCTTGACTCCGTAATTTGTTTCTCAAATACTTTTTATCGTAGTTGTTCGGATCCTAGTCATTTGTTTGGACCCTCATCATGTCCCATTAGCTATCAAAACCTGTTGCTAACAAACCTGCCTCTCTGTGCAGTTCAGTCTTGCATAGACATTTCAGGGGGCAAAAGGTCACCCCCTCATAATAATCAATTTCACAAAAACAGTTCCACTGACAAAACCTGTACTTACATACACAGTCCTGTCAACCTGTCAGTGAGTCGAACTTGTGCAACATGTGTATGTAATGCTCCAACATGTCTGGAGTAAACCAGGTATAATAGACCTTTTTCACAGCAGCTATTTGTTGCCATGAAATAGTAGGAGAAACACAGGTTTGACCAGCAAGTTTCTACCAAAAATGAAAAAAAAAAGACTTCTGTCTTACAAAAATTACAAGTAATTGATTTTCTTTTCACAATTTGACTGTCAGGGTCTGGTTTCCTGCCTCTTATTTTGGTCGTTTTGTTACTTCCTGTGGAGAGTCATTGCTTTGAGACTTGACCAGGCAGCCAAGCAGGGCCTCCCACCTCGCACCTGCAATCTATTCCCTGATTACTTGGAAACCCTCTTAAGCACTGGTTTTGGCTGCGGCAGGTGTCAGTGTGTCACACAGTATACTGCGGTAACTCAAACCACTCAGATCTGCTCATGTCGTGTTATTTATGACTGGTTACTCTTTTGCAGTTTAAGTTTTTGACACCTTTTTTTATTCACAACCGGATGTCTGCTCTTTGGGATTCATACACAACATAGATAATATCACATCATTGACAATTGAAATCAAATTAGAAAAATAAATAAAAGTGTTTTCTTTCCTGGTCAGCGATGCTTGAATAACTCCCTGGGTCTATCTCTGTGCTCATCCAACCATATTTTACTGAACAAGTGGAATAACATGATGTGTATGTTAAAAATACCATCCTTTTATTTTATTATTTACAAAACCTTATTGATTATTTAGTGTCACACGGCATTTTGTACAATCTTTTTGGATGCACATCAAAGATACACAAAGAAGGTCAAAATCTACATACAACAGAAACACTTTTAACCTATAAAACTTTTCTCTCTTCTGCGATTATGCTGACATTTTTACATAATTGGGCTTTACTCATTTGACTGGTGGAATTCAAAAAGACCCCAAAGAGAGATGAAGTTAAAAAGAGACGATAAATCAATGACAGGTTTTCAGCCAAAGACTCACCAGTGCAGTAAACTGAAGACTGAACACTCACACCAGTGTAAACGCTGCCACGCAAAGTGTAACCACTGATTAATATGTCAATAATGTCAAGTGTTGTTTCATTTTTTTTAACATGAACATTAACGACACAGAGGCAAAACTAAATAAAAAAAAAGAATCTAGTTACAGCTACATCAAACAACTAAATAAATACCATCAATATTGCATAAGACATACTTCATTTTGACTTGGAATTTTAATTGAATCAAAACAAAGCAAAACAAAACTTTAAATTAATTATTAATTAATTCACAACCATGACAGGCATATAGGAGTTGAACAGCTTTATTAATTTATGTGTGTATTTTTGGTTGCTTTTTTATCTTATGCTTTCACGTTTAACTTTTGCAATAATTAAACTGTTACACGAGCAAAGAACCATAGCATGAATTCCATTTCATCATTGTTTTCCACAATATGCATGCAATGATTGATGTCATCTGTTTTCATCAGATCCAGAGACGCTCTCAGCTCTGTACTGTGTTTTTTTAAAATGATGATGCAATGAAAACAGAAATGCATGACCTCTGCTCCATGACCTGTAAATAATTGATAAATCAATTTCCTCGACTGGAACACCAAATAATGAAGCAATGCAATTCTTATCAATTATGTTTTTGCCTTAATTGTTGACTTCACTTAGCACAAAGCAGCACGGCGAAACCACGCCATTTTTCAATTAAAAGGTCCAGATGTTTTTGGAGGCTTCAGTAGACACAAGCAGTTGTGAGAAATGCTTTATCTGCATTGTAATAATCACTAGAACATCAGCTCCAGGCTGCATTTACATACTCATGTTTTATTCCAGCCCTCTTTCTAATGCACCGCTTAATTATAGTGAGCACAGACAGTGTCAGACCCCATAGTCCCAAATTTATTATTCTAGTATGTGAAACAACAATCAAACCAAGCACTCCTCACTAACAAATACTCTATGTGTGTATACTGTATAGATATGTGGTGATATAATTTATTTTACTTATTACATCTAATTGTAAGACCTGCAACATCATGTATGTAGGCTGGTAATCAGCTCTTAGTGTCTGTACATTATTATTATTGTTGTTATACTTTATTTTAATTTCATTACTGATGCAATACTGTGTAATAGTTGCAGTGTTCCAAGGTGAAGCATATTTTTATTTTTTGCTGTGTACTTTGATGTATCATATTCATTGTAATCTGCAAAGTAGTAACTAAATTTGTTAAATAAATGCTGTGGATAAACTGGGATAAACTGCTGTGGATAAATTTTCACCTGAATGTTATAGCACAAAATGGAAATAGTCTTAAGTAACTCAGATGTTAAGATGATACTAAAATATATGTGGAAACATCTGGAAGCACTGTGTAATGTTATTTTTCTTCATGACGTGAGGACATAAGGGGATAACATTTCTACCTGTTCAAATAATAAGATATAAATTAAATAGACTGACAAAAGAAAAATAAAATAAAAGAAGACTGGAAAAAATGCAAAATACATGCATCTAGTGTGGGTGTATATATAATTTAGGTAGGAGGTGATTTTCAGTTTGTTTTAATATGCATTATATTATATTATATTTTAGAATAGAACTGACATCATGTGCACAGTACATTGGAAAAAAAACAAAAAAAACATTTTAGTAGCACAAGCCAACATCTTCAGTTTGGTAAGATCATATGTTCCGTTACAGTGAGCAGACCCCCACCCTGCACACCAGTCCTTCTGAGAACAGCCGAGCATGGAAGGAATTTTCTTATTGAGATGAGGGCTCAGCGAGGGGCACAGTATGGCAAAACAGAAGAAGAAGACAATATAGTATGGTACGCACTGAGACTGCCTCCAATACAGCCTGCTTTACAGAAGGCAATCAAATCTGGCAGTCATGTGTAAAGATACTTATCTTCCTGGAGAGGATTTTAAGAGCATATTTTGGGAGGAATGGAAATCAATGCTGACAGTGGCTTGTCAGTCTTATGAACATCTGATCTCAATAGAGAAACTTGCTGGAGAAAAAAAGGAATGATGAAGAGATATTTGCCGGAGAAAGGTCAGACTTACAGTATATTGTGAATAAAATTAAAATGATAAACAGGAAAATTTTGCAAAGTGGTCAGTGTTTTTTTCAGGAAATAAACATCTTACCTGGATTCATTTTACACACTTCACATTCCATGTTGCCTCAGACACGCTATTGTTTTGGTTTGAGATTTGGCAGGTTACATAGCCGCACAAATGAGAGCTAACATTTCTGAATTCAAGAACAAATATCTCTTTTCTGAAGTACGCTGTCATACAGTGTTTCACTGACATTTCTATAAATTTATTATTAAAACCAATGGCATTGTTGCATTCTGCGTGGGCACTGATGAAATATGACAATAAAGAGACTTTGGCACAGACAAAGACACTTTATCAGCTGCTATTTCTGCAAATGTGGAATTATCACCCGTCTTGTGAAACAGCTTCACAATCCCAGCGAGCGGCGTTAATCAGATTTTCCCACCAGAGCTGTAGTTCATTGTCATTGCTAATGGAGCCGCCTCTGCAGGTTGTTGCTCTTCAGTAAATTAGCGTGGAGTCTTATCCCAAAAACATTGACTAATACTGCACTTAATCTTAGAAACTCTCAACTCCTGTGAAAAATCTCATCTGGACTGACACTGATGCATCGGAGCGTTGCCCTGGATTGCATTCATCATGTTCCTGACAAAATTAATCTTGATAGACAGAAACCAAATTACACCTGAGCTCACACCCATTGCTCATCACAAACAGTGAATAAATATTTATCGATGAAAACTGTTCCCTGGTCCACTGTTTCCTTTGCACCTGCTGAAGATGTTTTAAAAAAATAGTCATGGGATTTAAAATATATATATTTTTTAGAACAAGATTTATCAAGATGTTTAACATCAAGATGTTTTTGGTGCTTGAACTTAGTTTTGAAAGTCTGAAGAAATTAAGCTCATCCTGGATGTTGGATAATAATTTCAGTAAAAACTGGCCTCTTTGGACATAACTCACATTTTGTATCACTGTCTTTTCCTTATTGCTGCTCCTGTCAGATGTACTTATGCTGCAGGCATTTCATAGATGAACTCACTGTAACAGTATTTAGGAAAAGGATTGCTGTTCACTATTTGTCACTGTATAGATCCATTAAATAACAAGTGAATCAAGTACTTTCCGTATTATTTTATCAACGGAAACCAAAAAGAAAAGAAAAAGAAAAGAAAGAAAGAAACATCAGTTGATGTTTAAATAGCTACAGTACGTACACTGTGTGTACGGGCTGAAAAACACCCATCTTTAGCCTTGCCAACCAAAAACAGACATGCTCGGCTCACATTATTTGTCTTCCAAATGAACTCATTTTTCATGACTAATTAAAACGTGTTGAGATGAGGAGGAACATGGAGGAAGGGAAGCATTTGTTTGAGAACCGCACAGTCATTTATTTAGACATCTATGTTTGGCTCCTGTTTAAAGAAAGCAAAGTGATGTACGAACACAGAGCAAACTGTTGTCACTAATAGCGAGAGGCAGTCGTTTGTATTGTTGCAGCGAAGCTGACACGTCACACAGATTGGCAGGTCTTAAAAAAATATTGGGAGGCTGCCAGCCTTTTCTGGCGCCATTCTTTAAAATAGATCATCCCTGTGCTTCTTTAATGTACCTTAATCTATTAGGTACACAGCAAACCAACAAGAATATTTTTAGATGATGGGTTTTATGGCTTTGTGTTTGTGATTAATTAAATAAAATGATGGCATTTCACAAATCATCCCTTTAATTAGTCCACGAGGGTCAGAGTGACGATGCTGCCTCTGTCTGAAAACACAGGGACATGGTGGAGGGAGCAGCCGCAGCTCCAGCGGGAGTGGGGGCCGTCGGGGGGCTTTGGAAAGGAGGAGGTTTGCGATGGGGGGAGAGCCAGTGCAGCCCCAGGCAGCACCCAGGTGCTGCTGTCAGCTGGAGTCCTGCCCCAGCTGCTCGCTAAAGATTGATTTAATTATTCCCATTCCCTCCATCCCTGTGTTTCTTTAATTTCTTTTAATTCTTTGCCTTCTCTACTTTTTCTGTGGCTTCTTTCTCAGTATCTCAATGATGATATGGAAAAAGTAAAGTCAAAACAATATACATGTACAGTATCAGTCTCGTAGCCCCATACATTTGTTTTTATATAAATACAAAGCTTCCTTTACAATGATAATCACATTTTAAGGCAGCATACTGAATGCAAAATTAATAAATCAACTACATGAAGGACATTTTCTCACCTGAATTTTGACACCTGCATCAGTTAATGTGCTTCTTTCACTCGGCTGACACAGATTCATTTTATAATTATAGATGTATTGTATTGTTATAGCTCCTAACTGCTGAAGGAGATTCCGGTTGTGCTCGCTGAGTTTGAGGTCATAGGATTTGTGTTATCAATTCTCAGTGATTTAAATGAGTAAAGTTCTTTTTTTTTTCTTATCTGATCTTTTTAAAGGGCAATGAAAAGTCCCATCTTTTCACTGGACCCCGTCCTCAATCACTGTTAATGTTAAACTCCATGTACACATAAGAGGGCTGATAAAGAATCATTAGTCTCGTTAATGGAATCACAGATCCAATCCCTCCATCCTTTTCTATTGAATAGTGCTCTTCATTTCAAAGTTGTTCTGCTTTATTAAAGCTCATTACCATTTCTCTTTTAATAAGCACTCTTTAAAGTCATTACCTGCAGTGGAGTTAAAGGCTCAGCTATTAAAAGGTTACTTTAATGTGAATAATGGCCTCCTGATATACTCAAGTTAATTACAATTGGACACTGGTTCTGGTTTAATCTAATGCTTAAACCTTAATGAAAGATATGTCACAGTACAATGAAATGGCAAAACATTGTTCCTGATCAACAAAACTATTTGGGCTATCTCTCCTCGCACAGGCAGCATACCTCCATCTTCCAATACATTGAACTGCAACGTGCCCCATTTTCTCAGGACATCAGTAGACCCATGGTTAGCATGGTTGATTGCAATTGAATTCAGTCTTATTAACAATGTCTTCATCATTTTTTTTCCCTAAGATTATTTTGCAATCAGGTTTCTACTTTTATCTCTTTTACTGTTAAGAGTGTTTATTTTTAATGTCTAATTTTTCTTACAACTGGTGTTTTAATTTAATTATCAATAAGACGATATACAGCATTTGTGTTCAAGAAAAATGTGTGTCAAGTGTCAAAACCATGAAATAAATGTAGTAGGTGTATAATTTTCCAACAATTCTTAGTTTACTGAAACAGTGTCTGCAATTCTTGTAACCTTCATAATTTATCAATAAAAAAAAATAAAAGCATCAAGTCCCAAGGTAATGGAACATCATAATACAGATATTTTAGCCCATTATGCATTCTTAAGGAAATAATGAAATTCACCCCAAATGTTCACAATGGTGAGGTCACTCTGACCTTGGCATTTGACCACCAACACCCTGTTAGTTCAGATTTGAGTACAAGTGACATTTGTGACAAATCTGTGGCTATTCCATTAAAGGGTTCCTGAGAAATTGAATTTACAACACCAGCATCATTTGTTGTCTGGCCATGGTGACCTCTGAGCACCAAAATCTGAAACATATCTTTGAGTCTGAGTCAATATGTGTGGCAAATTATTTAACATTTAATCATGATGCAACAGAAATATTAAGTCCACAAAGCAAAAAAAAGAAGAAGGGATTTTTGATCGCTGACCTTTGACCAAAGAACTCTAAACAGTTCATCTTCCAGTCCAAGTGAGCATTCATTCATTCATTAATTAATTAATTCATTAATTAATTAATGAATTAATTAATTAATTCATTCATTCATTCATTCATTGTCTACTGCTTAATCCTCCACATGAGGGTCAAAGGTTGCTGGTGCCAATCCTAGCTGACCCAGGTAGAAGCTGGTCGTAGTCCATCACAGGGCCAACATTTAGAGACAAACAACCAGTACACGTACACTTACGTCCACACCTACTGTCAGTTTAGAGTGTCCAGTTAACCTCTGCATTTTTTTGGACTGTGGGAGGAAACCAGCGTTACATGTTCCCCTCGAACACAGGGACAACTCGCACAAAAGGCCCCAGTTCAGATTGCGAACCCAGACCTCACTGTGGTGAGGCAACAGCGATACCCACTAGACTGCCGTGTGGTCCTCAGAAACGTTATCACAAATCTTGTTCTCAGCATCTGCACAGTATATAAACATTATTATCTATATATAACTAAACCTTTATTGTGGCATCATTGAAAAAAATATTCTCTTGTGATATACTATATATATTTCCTGAATTATTACCCGGCTTTTCAAGCAATCTTGAGATATCGTACAAGAATAGGACACATGAACAGACAAGCTGTCATCGGTGTGGACACATAAAGACAGCGAGGCAGCAATTACAGTAAATGTTAAAAGGAATGTGAGTATAATACATACGTCATTTCTAGGGGGCAGGGTTGCGTTCAAGGTAACAAATTAATGCAGAAATAAAGGCTTGCTGAGCAGATACTTGCAATAAAAAAGTCAAATTATTCACCACCCAGAATTCACTATCATCCCTGTCATCTAATAGGACACCTTTGACCTCTGTGTTATCTGCCTCTTTGAGGGCATGAGGTCAGGTAAGTGACCTCTTTGTTTCAGACTGTTTTAATTCACAAGTGAAAAGCCTAATTGTTGCGAGCTCCTGTGCAGCTCGCATTAACCTTGAGCTCTTGCAGGGCAGAAACTTTCCTGGGAAATTCAGGCCAAAATGTAACTTTTTTTCAAACAAAATAGAAATCAGACGTCAAATAACCATGCAAATAACCAACATGCCCTGTGATATTAACAAAAATAAACAAAAAAACAAACAAACAAAAAAAAAACCTGACCACCTCCTCTCATGCATTTCAACTTTCCACTGTCCCTCTAAGGGCTGGACAAACATAGATAGTAATTATTGAATTTGAAAATGACATACAAAAAGCCCATAAAATCAGCACTATTCCCCTATTTACATATCATCACAAGAAAAATAATGATAGTCGTGATGATATCACAAGTTAACAAATTACAGCTAGTCTTAATTGCTGTAAAGCGCATTCCTTTAATGTTAAAGATGGCAAAAAGAGCACATCACTCCAAAGCTCCATTTTTATATTTTCAGCAGTGAAATATGTGTCTTATTCATGCTTAGAATTAATGTGCACCAAATGCACCATATTAGCATTTTCCTGTGATACGTTTCCCTCTTTCTTAAGGTCATGTGGCTTTAACGGGAGGCTTAAGTAAGACTCATGTGCATGTGTATGACCCATTTCATAAATCCCACTGCCTCCTCAGTGAGATAGTGGATACTAAATGTCACAAACCATCATGGGTCATCTAATCCTCTTCCTGCAACAAACCACATTAACACAAGTCTAAAGAATGAGGAGTGGCTGTGTTGCAGGGCCCTACTGCGCTAAAATACTCTGATGACAACAAACATTTTCCATAATGTCGACAACAAATGGTGCATTCATGAATTGGTTTGTTTGAGATGTGGTGGATGGATGTTGTTATAGTCATTGGTCTCAATGCTTGACAGATTATTTGCAGAACTTCAATGTATCTTTGAAGCCTGAGGGTCGCCCCACTGCCAGCCAAACAAACATGGCACTGACAGAGGAAGGATGGACAGGAGACTTACAGCAAAGAACAATGTGATGAAAAGACGCAACATTCTTTCTTGATCAAGCGCATGAGGCTTCTGTTGAGCACTGGCTTTGCACATCAAATATTTCACTTGAAAATTGGCTGTAGTGCTGGCTGTATGGTGGTGTACTTCATAAATATTGCACTGTGTGTTTGAATGCCTTGCTAACAAGACGAAGGTGACACGGAGAGACATGTTCACCTGAAAGTGCTTGAAGAAAACTGACAAATCTTGTGACTTCACAGAAGTTAAAAATAAAGAATTTAGCTTTTAGCATTTATTAAAAAGCTCCTGATTACACAAACCGGGCTGACTGCTGAGATGAGCTTTCGCTCGCTCTTTTTATTCTCTTCTTTTCTGTTCTTTGAGCTCTCCATACACTTAAGAGGAAAAAAAGACAGTTACTGGGGAATATGGTCACATTCGCACCAATGCTTGTTGTCACTTTAACATCATTGTTGACTTGTTAGGTACAATGGTAGTTTTCTAATTGGCATGTTTTCATAGAGAATAAAGGACTGCACGTTTGGGAATGGGGACAACAACTGTCTTAACAAGTGACATGTGTGTCACCACACTAAATAATAATAAAGCACTTAAAATGAAATGTACTCATTACAACACATTTCAGCTCATTTATTGTAGGGTGTCTACCCAAGAATCCAACACCAGTGAAGTTTTTTAAGTTTAACGATCAGTGGATTATTTTTCATGCAGAAGAAATGTGTGTACATATGTTGAATTTAAAGATTTTTGAATTTCACCTATTTGTGAAATTATCCAGCAGCCTTCAAGACAATCTTTAAAACTGTAGTGTGTAACTTTTAAATAAAAACAAATGCCATTTACATTTGAACCCCTGTCAAATAGGTTCACACAGTGCAGATTGACCTCTGCCATTCAGCTCCATATGATCTCTCTCTCTGTTAAGTTCTCATGTCGCCCGTGTGGTGAGCACAAAAGCAACAACAACAACCAATGGCTACTCCTGAGAAGTGTCCAGTACCTCTAATCAAAAATAATATTTGGGTCAGATGCAGGAAGGTTAGCAGCACATTCAGGCAACGGGACACTCTTCTACTCACTTGATGCAAATTTCCCAGAGGTTTTCTTGCTTTATTCTCACATTGTGCTCACTTGGGCATTTTACAGATATTGGGCTAAAGAGCTGGAAGGAAATGTTCCAAAACATTTGCATTCTCAAATAATTTTCCAGACTTCGGTGTATATCTGTATTTTATTAATAAAATGAGTTTTTATTAATAAAATACAATAGAATAGAATCTAAATACAAGTTAAATGCATAACCATGAAACCATCATATAAAATGCCAAATTGCCTATATTATACATTTACATTTGTTGTCAGTCTTTGTGCTATAAGCTATTGTGACATATCTTCATATTTACCGCCCAGACCTAATCATAATAATATAATAGATTTTATTTATACAGTAATTTTAATCATCTCATTTAAAACAAGCATACACATGGATAACATTAAATGAGAAAGACACACACTTTTGAAATCATACATTAAAAGCAGTTTAATGTATGAAGAGGTTAGTTTTGAGGTGGTTTTTGAAAGTAGACAGATCAGTGGAGTCACAGATGTTGGGAGGGAGCAGCTATGGAAAAGTTCTATCTGAGTTCTATCAATCTTCACATTTAACATTTAACTCCTGGTAAAAACATGAATAATTTGCCAAATTATTCATGTTTAGACATCATTACTGGTGAAAACATTCAAGAGGTTTTAAATGCAAAAATGTGTGGAACACCTCCTTTTGACTTTACGTCATTCCTTTTCATCTAAATGTGATGTGTGTTCACTCCCATTGATTAAACAAATGTTATTTTCTGTTTAACAGGTTTGCTGTACGATATAACCTGCTTTACTGCACTTGAGAAAAAAGACAGTAGCACTGTTCGTCCAAAAGAGCCTCATTAAAATAATGAAACCGAGTCCAGCAGCTCTCCCTGCTTTCCAGCAACACTACATTCGAACTGCATGTCGACGAAGCAACAAAGTCATCACTATCTACAGCGAGAGCTTGCATTATGCTGATGAATGGAGAGCCCTGCCAGATTACTTGATTTGATAAGCAGTACAACCCATCGGTAACATAATACATCACAAATTGTTTTGTCAACAATTTATGATACCATTTATCAAATGACCATCGCAGTGGGCTGAGTTATGGTGTCATAGCTGGCATAATGTCAATACTCAAGCTGAGTTGAGGGCAGTCTGGCCACATTGATTTAGACACACCACACTCTGACCTCTTTGGAGATTTTCTCTTCATTACCACACAAATTGATGTTGAAGGGAGAAAAAAAGTTGTAAAATTTAATGTTTAAATCTTTATAATTAAATACATGAAGGAGCTAAAGTGAGTCGAGTGCCACTGTGTTGTCCTGCTGCTGTAAAATAAAAATTTCAGGTCTAAAAAAACAAAAAGGAAAAAACTCTGACTTTGAAAATGAAGCAGCTCAAATATTTTAACTGAACACTAGTTGATTTTTAAAGCTTGGTTTAAAACTGGTCTGTTCTAAATAGACTTTTTACATTTGTCCATCAACTGTCTTGCACTTGAGGCACATCAGTGCACAGTAACAGCACATCGAGACTTTGCTGACTGTATCCAGTTTTTTTGGTCACATGTAAAGTTCTTCCAAATGACTGGATTTAACAATGAAAGCAATGCAATTAAGGTCTGGTTTCATTCTACTCCCGAGAATCAATTTGGGCTCCAGCCTGGATGACAATTAAAATGTAAGACCTTAAAACGCCTCCCCAAGTCAATCCATGTCTCCGCTATTGACCAGAATATATGGCCCGTGTCCAAGCCACCACCACTCGCTGGCCAATCTTAAAGGTTACTGCAACCACTACATGTACCCACATTAACAGGACACTCACCTCTCTGGGTTTATGGCCTGTGTAATAATTTTAAGCAAAGAGAGAAGTGCAGTCAGTGGAGACAGTAACAGCGAGAGAGTCGAGGGAGGACAAGTATAGTATGATTGATCGTGGTGAGCAGTATAGCTGTGTACCTCTCACCTTCCCCCCCGATTACTGCCTGCTCCTGATCTCTCACATCTGTCTTGACTTCCTAAAGAAACCGATTCCTGACTCTTGGGATCAAAACTTCAAAAGGTTGACTTTTTAAGGAACATCCTGCTTTGTATTTGGGCTCTCATACATATCAATGAGGTCTACTGTGGCCAGACGGACACGGAGCAGCAGTTCAGGTTACAGTGCTCACGTACTGTATGTGGTAATGTAGGGTGTTTGAACTGCTTCACTTAGATTTACAAATGGCAAACAAAGCAAATTGTATACACTTGTCCCTATAATACTGTATGTCAGAGGCGTATCAACTCTCTAACTGTGCATTAACATTTTTAATAGTTTATAGTTTACCTACTGTAGAAACACTTGAAATTAATAACATTATTAAGGTTTTTTGTGGGAGTTATTCAGCTTTAAAACACATTACTGCATGTGCTAGGGGTGTGTATTTGAAAAAATCTGGTAATACATATCCTGATATTCTGCAACATGCGTAATATTGGGATACTACGAGCATGGCAGCATAGCTTGTAGAATTATAGAGATTATTTTAAGGAATGTAGTGTACTTGTAGTTAAAATAACAATGTTATATGCAAAATAAATATTTCGTTTTCTTTGTCTAGCGAGAGGAGTGGAAGGATTGGGAAAGAGTCAAATGTCCAAAAGCCTGTTGCCAACTAGCCAGGGGCTTAAATTGAACACAGTACAACACAAAACCCCTGTCATGAATATTTCCACATCAATACAGCACTTCAAAAACTTGATACAGTGTTATGCCATATTTTCTTACATCTCTAGTATGTGAAAGCCGCGGTGCAATGTAAGTAAATCCATTTAGTCCACAGCTGTTTTAATAATTACATTTACCTTGCAAATATATATCTTAGATACAAAACGTGTGATTGGCTCATCGCTGTAGAAGGGTATAAATGAGTTTGAATGCAGGTCCTCCACATTCCACAAGCAGCTATAACATTAAAATATTTATTATAAAGCATGAATCAATACAAATTATCCCATCATGTAATACATTATAATTATGCTGTTTTACAAGATAAGACCTTTGAATATCAGCTCTGATCATACATCTAAAGGCACCACTGCGCTGATAATAGTTTACTACAGGAAACCAAAGAGCAGATTCAACAAATATCCATGCTATCACATGTGCAACTGAAATGAAGACAGAGTGCATGTATGCCAGCGACAAATACCAGGAAATAAATAAGAATAAAGAATCCAAACCAAATAAAAGACTGTTCATAATTGGGTTAGTAATGTCTCTGGCACCGTCTGCTTGGTCATTTCCTCCAATCTCCCTGAGCAACAGTGGATCACAGAGGCGACATTCAGACCACGAGGCAGTGTATCGCACTGCCCTGTGACAGGCTGTCTCCACCAGACTTACAGCATTCTTTCACTATCCTCAGAAACCTATTCTGATTCAAAAAAGATCAGATAAAGGGTGAGCATCATTGGCAGATGTAATACAAGCAGTCCTTTCACAAATCTTTTAATGATTTGTGACCCTTTTGTGGACAGCGAAATTGTGAAATCACGCACCCATAACTTCTCACTTAATCTGTATTACTCTCATCACAACAGAGCAAGCCACTCTATCAGTAAATGCTAATCTCCTAATTAACAAGCTAATTAGGCAATTACAGCTTTGCAGAAGGATGCCTAAATGAAATATGACAACACAGTCACTTTGTACAGCACCTGTGGGTCTTTTCAGATGTCACAATGAGGAGCATGATGACAAAGTGTTGTCTCTACACTCATAGGTGCTTATTCCTTTGCCTCGCTTAGCTTGTTTGCAAAAATATTGTCATTTTATTGAACCTAATTCACAGTGCACGTGGAAACTACTTGTCAGACTACATGCAAATGATTTCCTCATCAAAGAAACCAAACACTTTGGAGCACCTTTATGTTTTTGGAATGTGGATAGTGCAAGCCTTTGGTTGTGTAAACATGGTTTTGTGAACAAGTCGCATGCATCACAGTGTCTTTCAGTAAGGAGCTGTCACACACGGAAATGAATTATGTTGACATATGGCTGAAAACAACGGTGAATAGGCCTGCTATGCTATGCAATGAAGAATCATGCACTGCAACAGAGGAGAGGAGCTGGAGCTGTACCTTTGAGCCCTTTTTGACAGGTATGTAGTGTGACTTGACAGCTCAGTATTTCAGTGATAAATGTAGTAGTCCTGGGACTCCCATTCACTCAACTCAAGAGTGTGTTGCTCCAATGCTTCAAGGTCAAATGAATGAGCAGAAGCCACACACACTGCTAAAGACAATTTGTTTTTTTTCAACATCTTAAGTTCTTTTGATAGTAAGATTTCCAACTTCAGACATGTAAACTTTATTACATTGTAATAAAAAATTCAAATGCTTGAATTCTAATTTGACTTTTTTTTACTTCATCCTGTCATTTACCTTTAGTCCTTTATCAAGTTAAATGTGTTTATATTAATGTTAGATCATTTATTCTGCAATAATTCCAGAAATAAAAGTTCCAGGAGTGCAAATTGAGTAACAGGCAGGGGGCGGCAGGGTGATGTTCTCCTTATTGTCAGGTGAAATAATCAAAAGGTAAGAACATTCTTTTTGAAGTAATGACTCACTGTACTGTGACTTCAGTAGAACTCCTTTTCAGAGAAAGGTTCTTCACTTTTCTAAAAAGAAGAAAAAAGAAAAAATCTGGCCAATGACTCATGACAGTGATTCACTTCCTAACACCGTGATCTATCACTTTTTTACTGATCACTAAAAACATGTTACTTTTTAGCTCAATTTTTAATGGTTACACTTCTTAGGAGTTTAGGAGGAACGTGAGTTTAAGCCTAAAACCTGTGCATTATGCCAATGTCAAAAAACAGTAACATTATTGGACAAAAGCAAGTTTTTACATGTCAGATGTGTAACTGGTGCTTATCAAACATCAAATAAAGGCACATCATGTGTAATAATCAGGGGTATATACTAACATAAAGTTGTGGTGTTCAACTCGTCATTCTGCAAGACTGTTTACCTTTTTTAATTTGGACGAAAAGGAGCTGCCAGTGACAATGGTGTGTGTACACGGATGGCAGTTTAATAATCGATATGAATGTTAAGTGTTGCCTTCAAAAGTAAAAATATTACATTCTTGTGCATCAAATACATTTTATACACATAACAGTAATCATCAGGGCAAATTAACCCTCAACAGCAGCAGCAGCAGCAGCTTTGAAACGCAGAAATTGTCTGTATTAAGGATTTCCACAGACATTCTGAACCCCTCAATGACAGTATTGCGTGCAAACACATACATAGTACAGAATGTCTTTAAGTGCAGATCAGCCTCCTCAGAACAAAGTGACTGTTGATTAGGTTTATTCTAAACTCTCTCAGACAAACCTCTTCTGTCAGAAGTTTGGCATCAAGGCCTTAAATTGTGTCACTCCTCCTAAGAAGACATGCTGTCCTTTTGTGACACACATGAAAACCCAACTCCACTCTCTTCTTTACTCCTGCACTGTAACCATTACATGAAGACAGACACCCCCCCCCACACACACACACACACACACCCGCCCCACCACCCCCATTGTCTTTACAAATCCACTGTCTAAATGCTTATTGTAGAGGGGCACAGCATATTTGCTGCCTTGCATCCAGCTCAACAACTTGTCTGCTGCCATAGCAACTGCGGAGGAACACGGAGCAGCGCCGCCTGCTTGCGCAATGGATGTCACTCGTAGCAACGACCAATCAGAAGTTGCCATCCCTTTTCTAGCAGCAGTGTGAAGATGGAGGGGATGGGGGTGGGTGGGCCTTCGACATCATGCATCTGCCAGTAATAGGGCACACGGATCGTCAGTCTCCGTCACTCTGGCCTGGGATTGGTCGAGGAGCTTTACTTTCCAATAATATAAACATGTCTGCTGTTCAGCCTGGCTCGACCCAAGGCTTACCAGGGACTGTGCACCCTTCCACATCAAACTGTATAAAAACTCTCATTATGCATTGGTCTGTGTTGTAGCAGGGTTAAATCTTTATCACTGCTTTAGAGAATATGCACATAGCTGCACGTGCACGCGCGAGGAGACGAGGACACGCTGCCGCTGCTGCAAGAAAAGAGAGAGGAGAGACTCTGCCGTGCTTTCATCAATATAATCACCATCATAACTACTAGCTTTTAACATTTTGTTTTTCGGTGTTCAGGCGAGAAGTGACAGGGGTACAGACCCCTCCTCTGCAGGGCGGAGCGTGCATTTTCATATCGTATTTTGTATTTTTTATTTCTTTATTTTTTTTTCCTCTCCTACCCCTGTTCCCTGCTCTGACACGTCTGCACTGAGTGAGTGGCATTGGCACACTGTCAATCGCTCACTACCGCTGCCATCAAACAACATAAAACACACACAGGCAGAGGCTGGAGCTCATAAATTTCAGCAGGGCAAGATATTTTTTGCGCGTCGCCTTTACGCAGCGTTGTGTCCTAATTAATTTCTTCTCGCTGTTGCTTTTTTTCTAAAACAATAACAAAAAAAAAAAAAGAAATCTCCCAACTTTTTTGTACATTTCATATTTTTATATTCACATTTGGACACCTCATATGCAGCTGAGTGTGTATTTTTTTAAACACTACCAGTTGTCGCTGGAGTCATTTCTGCACATTTATAGTTGGCAACACCTGCAAGCTTAAGATTTTTTTTCTTCTTCTTCTTTTTCCCTTCTTTTGATTTGTTTACACGATTCCACATTGGATATTTTTGTTGCCGCAGCTTCACTGGGAGGATTTGGACATTTATGGAGAGGAAATGCGACGGGGATCCCGCGAAGAGCGCAAATAAATGAGAGATCATCAAGGAGCGTTTCTGTCTACACCACCCGTCAAATCCCAGGGAGAAGACAGATTGGCACGAGGATTCGTGCGGGATACGATGGACCGTCAATTTTGACAAAGAAGTTTTAATAAGAAGACAAAAAAAAAAAAAAAAAACAGATTTATGCATTTTTCTACAAACACTGCCGCGCGTTTTGGCACTTTGGACCGCGCGTAAACAAGCGAGAGGACAGCGAGAACTTGGACACAAGATTTACGCTTTGAAACATCCCTGCTAGTCTTTGTTTAAAAAAAAAAAAAAATCCAAAAAATCCAAAAAATCGTGTATTCTCTGTTTTGCTTGAGAAGCCCACAGCCGTGCATCCCTCCAGTCTGCGGCACATGTTGTAGCCGATTTCGTATATGAGTTTTTCAATTTGTGTGGCTCAGTGCACAGACTCTTTAGCGGCTACTATGGACGATCAAGCCCGGATCATGCAGTCGATCGGCGGTGTCAGTCTGGCTGGCCACTCGGTACAAGGAGGCATGGCACTGCCGCCTCCTCATGGACACGATGGGACAGACGGAGACGGAAGAAAGCAAGACATTGGTGACATTCTCCATCAAATAATGACCATAACTGATCAGAGTCTGGACGAGGCGCAAGCAAAGTTGGTTGATTTATATGTTTTATTAACTTCGCCCCCCTGCGCAAAACGCTGAACGCATCATTGTTGAATTGTGGCCCGCTTTTGCTTAACTCCCCCATGTATAACAATAGACTGGAGGGGCTTTAATGATAATCTCACACCGAGGTGCATTTACTGCCTCGCAGAGCTTTAACACACGAGAAAGTTGTCACTGAAGGAACAACTGCGTTTTATTTCGAGCTGCCTGTGTGCCAAACTGAGAGAGGTCACGTTCAAAAAGTTTGTGTGCACACATGACCTGCAGGGAATGCAGCTTACATACATCAGCAAAACAAGTGCTGAGAAAAAAAAAAGAAAAAGAAAATGAATGCATGTTGCTTTATTATTTAGACTGAGGATAATGGGGGATTTTTATTAATAATTGGCCATTAACAGATAAATTAGTTTAAAAAACACACACAATGTACATTAGCAAATAACTTCTAAGAGAGAACATTGCAAGTCATAGCAAAGTGACAACTAAACTCAAATATCTTAACATCTATAGTGACAATTAATGCCTGACGTGCGATTGATCAATGAACTTATTTCAGTATTTTATCTTGTCTCATACTGAAACAGGAAACATGGACTGAACTGTCACAGAATGAAACCAGCACTCTTCAGCGTTCTCTGTGAAATCAAAGAAAAGACAGGTAAGGTCTTTGTTTACAAGAAATATTTGACTCTGAACTTGAGGAAGGCAAAAATACTATTAGAGGCTCAGTGTAATAGCACGCAGACATTTTAACCTCCCACTGATCTGATGGCAGCCGGCATCCAGGTTACAGGGGGACCCCTGCCCAAACGAATCAATCATTTTTTTAAATATGTCATTGTGCCACACAGGAACAGCACTGTTGTGACAGTACAAGTAGATTTTTTCACCCCCTCCATCTGAAGATGCTCTTATTTTATCATTTCCAGCTCTGTGTGCTTGGATTTAAACAGAAAGTACACTCCAGCTTTCACCCTCACTACTGTCCTGGCACTGAACAGGATGGGGAAATCCCGTAGCATATGTTCTACATAAGTGAGATCACACACACACAATTCATGCTTTATAAACTCACAACAATTTCTACATTTTCAGCATGTGAAGGCAGCTGTACTGTCAGTTAATAAGTGAATTGCAGTAACAGGCAGACTGTGTACAGTTGATGCTTTTACAATGCAAATAACAGAAGCAGCTTATAGAAAATAATTGCAAAGTTTTTTGTAAAATTTTTGCATCATATGCAGTTGCTCTCCGTAAGCAGCGCGTTGGCAGATTTTTATGACCATGGTTGGAAACTTCAGGCGAATATTTGAGCACACACACACGCACACACACACACAAATTACATGAGAGACCCCTGAAATTACATACTAATGTTTTTATGCCTTATCGCTTTTGTTAGGGTCCTAACTTTGCTGCTGTAATTTTTTAAGTATGGAGAGATAAATATTTATTTTTGTTTTTCCCATATGGAAAGTACATGGTGCACGTGAAAAACTACACCTTTTTTTTAATTAATAAATGAGTAAATAAATAATTTTTAGTGGTAACATCTTTGCACAGTCCATCTTTATTACACCTCATAGTATGTGAGTGTTCTGTTTTTAAAACCACTGAACAGGTGCTCCTTAAGTAAACAAGTGGTCATTACTATTTATTTTTCAAGTGGTATGTTCATTTCTCAGCCAACAAAACTATGTGAATATGAAGGAAGTGATGGCGTGGTTTTAATATAATTTTGCAAACCTGAAGCTTTGTCAGATTTGTGACCTTTGTGCAGTTTATGAAGATATTGGTTTTGGGGGAGATCATAAACGTTTTATGAACTTCCCCAGCACAGTTTAGGAGCAGACAGAAGGTCTAAGTCAATGTTGTTCTGTCTGTTGACTTCTGACAGTGACAGAGTTAGAAAAAGAGAAGATGCAGTTCAAACATCCCACAAGACGCCAGATTTTATTTTGTATGCGATCACTGATTCAACATGAAAGTGTTTTGCAGGGCAGAATCAGTGATTTTATTTTCACACCTTTTTAGTATTTAATTTGTTAGCATCCTGCTCCTGTTTGCATTTTCACGCTGTAGGTTCCTGGACTCATGTTACATTTTATAAGTTTGTTTGTGGAGATTGTACAAAGGCTCTGGTGTAAATGATTTTGCTTTAAAGAAAGATGAAACAAACCACTGAACATGGAATGGGAAAGTAAATATAGAGACCAATAAATGTGCATGTGTGAATCAGTGCATGTGCTGAGGGAAAATAGTGTGTGAGATAGTCATACGACTTGAACACGAGCGGCAGCATGTGTGTGTGTGTGTGTGTGTGTGTGCGCATGGTTAACCTGTGGTTTAGAGTCACAGCCTCTCCCTCTTAGCCATTGACAGAGCTCAGCTGGGCTGGTGGCCTTGTTGACCGCTCTGTTTTTTTTCAGCACACACACACACACACACACACACAGAGTGAGCCTTTCACTGGCTCCTGTGGCACCGTCCACTGCGCTTCCTCTGGCCCTTTCATGTGCGTTCAGATGGCACAGGGGCTGCTGTCTTTCAGCACTGAGATCCACTGTTGCCTGAAAATGACATGAATGACATGAATGAAAGCATTCAGGAGTCACCGGTGTAATTACTGCGCACATGTGTCATATTATGAAGACCTACTGTCTAGTGTGTGGATTAAATCGTGAGTGTAATGTTTGGCGTCAAAGCTTTAGATGTCTATATGATAATATATTTAGTGATGACTGATGAAACTAAATCAAAATGGTGAGACTGATCTTTATCTTGATTTTCAAGTGCATTTTGGGAACTGACAGGATTTGTTTTGAAGACTTTTCAGAGAGCCTCCAAGTTTCAAGCACTTTTTAAAACTGTTATTACAGAGCTACAGCTAATTTCTGCATTGCTAATATCCCTAGAAGTATTAATTCACTTTGATATGCTAATTAGAGAGCATTATGCAAGAAATGAGATTAAGTGGCAGCATGAAAGTCATTTGCCTGTCACTGAAGTGAGTGTTTTTTAGCAGGAGGGCTTTTTGTTGGTTTTGAATGTAGATCAGGTAAATGTGAGATTGGGTTGGCAAGTGATGTGTGACCATTTTCTATGAAATGGTAAAAAAAAAAATACAAAAAATAATGTTTTATGTCCCATGGTTCAAACCCCTGTAGGACAAAGGATGCATTCATACGTACACGTTGTACCTTTTTACCTGAAGAAAAGACAGCGAATGCATTGAGTGAAAATGGCCTGTGTTTTAGATGAGTTCTGCAGTCATTCCTCTGTGCTGGGTTTGTTTTATCCTGCTGACTACTCCCTTGTCTTGCTCTCACGCTTGGAAGGGAGACTCGGAGCAGCAGCAGCAGCGGGAGCAGCAAGAATAACAAAGGTGAAAGATTACCTCCATATGGTATTTCTGACCATGGAAAAGAGAGGTTCTATAGCAGGACTCCTCTTTGATGTGAGGTTTAATCAATAGAAAGAGATTACAGAAAACTATTACAGGCTAAATCACAGAGTGCCACTGAGGGGCTTAGCCCTCTCCACAGCTCTCTCAGCCGCATGGCGCTTCTTTTGGCTTCGTATTGACTTGTTGTTTTCCTGACCTTTGACTCATCAGGTTCAGAAACGTGGGTCTGGAGAAGCAGGGGAGGGAGTGAGAGAGCCTGTGGCAGGTTCATGCTGATAAATGCCCCGATCCAGTGTTCTCAAAGCACTGGATTAAGGAGGAACTGTGCTCATAGTCGGAGCCAGGGTCACTGCTGTTTGGCTTCTGAAAACCCGCTGGATGCACTTTCATGTATATTTATCTGCTTTCTTTGTAATGATGAACCAGGAAAGACTGTGTTAACTAAATACATTTCAGGATGAGACGGTAATTAACCACATGCAAGGCTGACTAAAAGCATTACCTGGAGTAAATAGAGTTAAGACTAAGGAGGTAAACATTTCTGAAATCTACAGGGAATTTCAATGTTCCTTGACAAGTTGTTGAGCCTTCTTTGTCTAAATGGGTTATTATTATTATTGTTGTTGTAACAACAACTACTACTGTTATTTTCTGCAGCTAAAATAAAATAATCAATCTTACTCAAAATATAGTTCATTTGGCTTCATTTTTCTACCTTTTTCTGTGTGCTGAAAGAGCTCCAGTAAATACATGAGAGAATAGAAGGCTATTCAGCAAGAGAGACAATTGACTTTGGCTGCTTTTTGTTTCACAGAGCCACAGTGAAGCGGCTGCAGTGACTAGATAGTGTTGAGCCGAATGGCTCGTGCACAGCTGGGTTCCTGACTGGCTCAATAGCAGGGCCACTGGTGCTTCCTCCTCTAAAGCGCGAGGGGGACCAGGCAAGACGCGGTTATTATCTAAGTGGCTCCCAAATTCCCTCCATTTCCTCATCAGCAAAGATGAAACGAAAGAGAGCCAGACAAAGAGTAGAGTGGGGGAAACAAAGGCTGTCCATATCAGTTTCATTTGGCAGGGTAGAAACTGCCTTTTTTTGCTGTGGCGATAGAAGCCAGTGCACCAGTTCTGCCTTGTATCTGAACATGCAGCTTCTCAAATCAGATTTTTTTGAACAATAATTCAGTGCTGTCCCTCCATCTGCACACACGGGCACCCATCTTGCACGCGACTCCCTCACTCCCCCTCCATTGCTCCAAGCGTTTTCTGCGGGCTCCGGCGCGATCAACAGCTCATAATTGTTTTTTGCACATACGTTATGCAAATGAGTTTTTATGGCAACTGGCATAACAATTAGCAACCTCCAACAATATTTTAGTAGGTTAATTGCGAAATTTCTGAATTGTACATCTGAGTTGTTAATTAGGCATGACAGAGGTGGTGAAATAGTTATCTTCAGGCGGTGGCAGCCAGCAGTGGCTGCTTTGGATGCAAAGAGGAAGGATTGATTGAAATGAGTTTATAGCAGTAGGAACGTGGCTGTTGGAGACAGTTTGATTTTTCTTTCTATGGCATCTGCTTGTTGCTGTTTTAAATCATAAACATTAGCAAGAAACTGGCTCCCATTTTTACCTAACACTGAATAAAGATTTTCCATATACATGCATCACTGTGACTGTTCTGCTTTCAAAATTTTTAAAAGACCTTTGGCTTGACACACAGTAAAACCAAAGATCCTTTTTTTACGACCTGCAACATTGAGTTTATACTGCTTTAATTTAAGTTAATGGCAAAACAATATTTTTTATATTTTACACTTTCTATCATTTGTGTCAAAATTACAAATTAGTCAAATTTGTGATTTTTGGCACTAGGCAAAAACAAAAACAGAACAAAAAAAATCCATCGATGAAGCAATTATAAAAAATAATTTGAGTGTGATTCTGATAATGTATATTTCATATTAATATAATAATTGATGATTATTTGATATTACTTTTGAACAAGAATGAACTAGGGTCTTGCTTAATCAGTTTGCACCTATATTTATTTTTTTAGTGAAACGATAGATAGATAGATAGATAGATAGATAGATAGATAGATAGATAGATAGATAGATAGATAGATAGATAGATAGATAAACTGTAATGTGATATTTTCCCTCTTGTGTCATGATGTTAACCGTGTCACTTGGTGGATGAGTCTTCTGTATCTAACTCCACTGAGCCAGTTATTAGTGTAAAAAGGGTTACAGTGAAAGAGTGGTGCAAAGCAAGTCCTCTCTCAGTAATGACTCCGCTATTTATAGGTCTCTATTTCATTAGCTCTAGTGTTTCAGGGAAGAGTTTTCCTCTTGGGACAATAGACACCATGCTGTTCATTTACTCTGTACACATTACATGTGGACAACTAAATGACCTATCATTTGTGAGGGCAAGAGCCCTGAAAAGAATCCTGCAACTGTCATCATATAGTCTGGCTTTTGATTATTTAACAGATTCTGTATTTAATCTCTTTCGTATAGATTTACAGTAATTTGGTGTGTGTGTGCGTGTGTGTGTGCTCCGGCAGGTGATGAATTTCCATGGATAAAGTGGTGAAGGAATTAGAGGCAGACGGTGAATGTAAACATTTTAAATCTAACTTGTAACGCTTCGACACTTGAGCTGTCTGTAGCTTGTTACTTGACAAAAACACAGTGACACATTGTCGCCACTTTTCTTTTCTTTACACAAGATTGTTTTCCAAAAACAGAAAAAAGATCTTTCCCTCATTTGCAAGCCACAAAATGAAGCCCCTCTCCCCATTGTTCCATATGCCATTGTTCCACATGTTTTATACATTACAATGATGTATTGAAGGCAGAAATGGGAAAAAGACTGCAATGCAATGAAATTTTAATCAGCGTCTTCTGCCGCTTTAATAAGGCAAATAATTCTCATTGGCTGCTGTGTTAAGATTTCTAATATTTAATTCATAACAAACCTTGCATTATTCTGCTTTAGCCCTAAGACAAGCTCCACTCTGCTGTTACCATAATAAAAAAAGAAAAGTATCAGTTGTAGCATAAGACAATCACAATGCTGGTAGTGTCTGTGAAATTAAATATGTATTTAAAATAATTTTAAATTAATGTCTGGCGTTAATGACAGAGAAATGGGACTAGTATTCAAAACACTTTTTTCATGTGTGTGTGGTAATGTCGACATGTGTCAGTATGACTCTTCTCTAAACACACTCTATTTTCTTAAGTCCTTGAAGTTCATTTTTGTGTCTGAAGTAATGGAAAGATGGCGAGGGGCCAGCAGCTAGATGCTGGCTCATGTTACAGCGAAACATTTCGGTGAAATGGCTTAATTGGTGTCAGAGCCCCAGGGATAAAGGCCTCTTGCTCTGAAACACAGCCACGCAGGCCCTGTCTTCCCTCAAACCAGGAGCACCGGCCGGCGTCTGCTGGTGAATGAGGACTAAGCTGGAACATAACAATACCAAATGATGTTTGGGATGACAGAAATTAATATGCACTTGCTCCCAGAAAGCTATGATTAATGACGGCGAGCAGGGGAATGCTGTTCCTCCTTTCGCTCTTCTTTTGATCACGATTGAAAAGCAAAAAAAACAAAAAAAACAAACGCTGGTTTCTCCTCTCTGTAGAAAGTGGAGGTCATCCAGAGTACATTACTGCTATTCTTCTCTTGCTCTGTCCTCAAGAAGAAGAACTGAGGGCCTGTAATGAATTTTGGAAAGATTCACTAACATTGCGAGCCTCTGTATTGCCTCAAAGAGACACATACCTCTCTACTTTTGCAGAGATATTCCCTCACTGCTGGTAGTTTTAGCTGTAATAATTAATAGTATGACTACCACAATGATACTTACAGATACATTTTTAATAACCTCTGCATAGTCAGTTGGAGTGATTATTTGTAAGAACCACTTCTACTTTTAATAATGCGGTTAATAACTGATGTTGGAGTTTTATGTTCATTTGGAATTTTATACACAGCTATTGATTCAGAGCCAAACGTGTGAACAAAATGGTGGCGTGCTGTTGCCACGATAATGATCTGTATCTGTTGTGTCCTAGGAGGAGACACATGAATATTTAATTGTGTCTACTAAGAGAGATCCCCAGACCCTTCTGTTCATATCTTACTTTCTCTAATGTGTTTCCACCCTCCCAGGTACTTCCTTTTAAAGTAATGGAGAATTAAAGTGCACATTAAAATCATATAAATTGCAATGTAAGGGATTTCTAAGGACATTTGTCTCCACACAATGCGGTTGAAAATTCAAATGGCAAGTTTTGACAACGGACATTCTGCTGACACGGTGTATTTGCTTCACGTCGGCTCCTCAAATAAGCATTTTCTCTGTCAGAGTGATTGATATGTATTAAGCATGCACTTTTTACATCACAGTGCTCTGGAAGATGGTGCAGCTGCAAGGATATGAGTTTTAAACAGTGAATGAGTTCCCCTCATATTGATCTATTTGTGTTGGCGGAGTGGCAGGTGCTATACGAAGACTGTGTCAGCTTTGATTGTTTGTGTCAGTGATCCGAGCCGACACTGAGCTCTCTTACTGTTCGTCTCTGCTCGTGCTTCCTCTTGATGAATGGCAGCACACTGCACAGAGCCACAGAAAACTTGTGTGTATGCTGTCGCACAGAGCCTGTGAATCAGCAATGGTCCTAACACTTTATCTATGGCTTATGCTGTTACACTTTTTTTAAATGCAAAATTGTGGGACATCCCCAAAATGTCCCAAAGGTTGTTTTGGGGTTTTTAAATAAAATTATGCAAAGCTTTTCTGTTGAGGGACCCAAGGTGTGATTCATCTCCTTCTACAAATATACAAGATTAGTTCTTAACCTGTGCGTGTATACGTGCATGTGCACAAGCAGGCCGGTTGGGCTTTGCTGTGAAGGTGAGGTGCGTAGTGCTCGGAGCCTCTGTAAGTATGCAGAGCACGGCAGGCCTCTCGCGGGTGCTGAAGGAGAGCATGGAGTGGCAGAGTTAATTTATTTAATGACTGAGCGTCTTATATCTCCCCAGCCCTGATTAGAATCCATGCTTGATGAGGGAAGCGATACAGGGGTGTGCACTGCCCTGGGCCCTAGCACGTTTGTTCATGGTTTCCCTATTCAGTGTCTATTTTCCCTACTCCAAATGCACTATTTTTTTGAAAAAGAAAGAAAGAAAGAAAGAAAGAAAGAAAGAAAGAAAGAAAGAAAGAAAGAAAAATACATTTTCACTTCTGTATCTGACAATATTTTTGTGATTGTTGCACATTGACAGGAAACACAGCTTTAAGGGTGATTAAATATGTGCATGTGTGTGAGTGTGTGAGAGTGTGTGAGTGTGTTCCGCGATAAAGACAAAGTGCTGTGGAGCTCTATGAACGTGGGAAAGCCAAACAGAGTGTGTCACTTTGGCAGCACGGGCTGTCAGCATTGGGGAGCTGCACTTGTAAAAACCATGACCTTCCTCTTTGCCAGCATGTCTCTTGCAGAGCCAAAGCACTGCCCTGTAGATCTGGGCTGGCTGTGGGAGGGAATACAAACACACAGAAAGGACAGACAGTGGAAAAAAAGGGTAAGAGCCATAATTGTGAAGGGGTTGGGTGGGTGTGTGTGTGTGTGTGTGGGGGGGGGGTGTTGAAGTAATGAAATACTTCTTGGAGCTATCATGACTGAGAAGGTGAGGGAGGGAAAGCGAGTACAGGAGAAGAGAGAAAAAAATACTCCTCGGCTTCTAACGTTTCCACGAGCCATCATCAGTAATGCCGCAGCAGCCTCACAAACCAGAAATTATTTCTTCAGGCGTCGCTGTCAAGTGTTATTCAAATAACACCAGCCTCACATTTGAATAACAGCCGACATTTTGAATTAATTAATCAGACAAGATAGTCTGGGCCTTTTCTCATTAGTCTACAGGTCAGGCTGGAGAAGATGTATGCGCCGGTGATGATATACTTGTCTTTAATAGTGATTTATGGAGATGTTGGATTGTACTCGATTTGTCAAAGAGCCTGGTGGCAGAAAAATAGGTCTGCGCATATTTCATTACCTAATCTGTGATATGTCCCATGATGCTAAAAGATACAATCCTGTTGTTTAGATGCACAGGAAGCCCTTTTAAATTCACTCATCTTGAGTGAAGAGGTTTCATGCACGCACATGCACACACACACACACACACACACTCATTTAATCTCGTTTCTTAGACCTCTCTCATTTTACTTTTCCTCTGCAATTAAGCGAGGGCTGTAAATTATAACTGTGTCGTACTTTAATTATCATGGTGTAAAAATAGAGTTCCTGTCTTTGAGAGAATTTCATTAACTTACTCAATATTCCTTGTCAGCTCAGAGAATCACAGGATTGCAGTGAGGCTTGTGTTTAATATGCTCTGACTCTGAGTAGTGTGTTATTTACTAAGATGCTGTTTACAGTTACTTGAAAAAAAGTGTAAAAAAATATATAAAATGAAGTACGCTTATACATAAACACAAAATGAAATTTTTAAAAGCTGCATTTAATTTGGGAACGATAAAAGCTGGTGTATTTGGTCACAGAGCTAGTGCTAACAACCAGCTTCATACAGTGTTAAATATTAATGAACATATGCAGTTTACCAACAGTCTATTTTTTTCTTATCATTTTTTTACATACACAGATTTTAATTAGACATGCAGCGCATGCAGTGTGCATTTGAGAGTTTGTGTTTGTGTGTGTGTGTGCACACAAGTGTCAGGAAGCTACGAGCCGTTGCCATTCCGGTGAGCAGCCCACACAAAATGCACCGACACCAGTGTGACAAAACATTCAAATAAATTGCTGTCAGGCTGCCGAAACACCAAGTGCAGCGATTTTTATCTGACATGTGGAAGACCCAGACATGCAGTCCTGACAAGTAACGCCGGAGCACCTGTGAGAGACGGGCGATAAAAATCAGGATATGCCTGATCCTTGGCATAACAATACCTATCATTACTTGATATTATTACTCTTCTTTAAGAGAGAGCTTGAGACGCAAAGTTAGAGCACCCATGTTGGTCTGTTTTTACCGCAAGTAAATAAATGATCTTAGGCCATTATGTGTGTAGATGCACTTGATATTTATAGTTAAATTGAATTATGTAGTCTGATGGCATAACAACAAGTACTTATGTATGACTTTTGCATTCATGCAGAATTGTTTAATACTCTGAGAAAACCGCTGTGATTTTTGTCTGCAGGCTCACTGAAAACAACATCCAAGGTTAGGACATTCATTTATTCTTGTCCAGCATCATTATTCAGAGGTGTGTTGTTTAGAGAACACAGTCAAATGCACATTTACATTTTAGGAATTTTAAATTTTAAAACTTTACTTTTGTATTTGATTTGTCACTGATGTCACTAATATAGAAGCTAAATAATTGTTTGTTTTTTGCAGTTTAAAGAGAAGTTCCACCTGAAGCATCAATCCACCTGATGACACTGACTGACTTTATTTTACTATTCCAAGTGGCACACAAGCAGAAATAAATACTAAGCAAGCATGTGCTGCTTCACTTATTATCACTGAGTCTACAAAATTGACTCAGTAATTCTTAAATCCAATTGAGAAGCATTCAAAATGCTTTTTTAGAAACTCAGAGACAAAGGACTCACTGTGGAATGCGCCATCCTTTCTCTACTGTATTGTTATTTTCTCCCTTATAGGTTACTAATGAGGAATCGGCCCTCATTATGATTTTTAGGATGAGAGAGGAAAGCTTTTAATTAATGATATGTAAATGGTTCTGAATTGATTATGTTAGAATATCAAGAGAGATGGGTAGAAGCTGTGGTGTAATATATTTTAATTAAGAATTAATTAAAAATGATGGCAATTTTATAGAGGCTCCCAGAAAATAGAAGAATTTATTCTCTGTCACAAGTAAATCAGCCCTTGATTAAATAAACAGACACATGCTGTATTAATTGAAGAGTTACCTTTATACTTTGCCAGGAAGAATTATCTTGATTATTAAAAAAATAAATAAAGAAAGAAATCAGTGCGGTATGTCAGTGGTCGACCACAAGCTGGGTTCTCTGGGGTTAACGGTGATTTATCTCATTCCTAATTCATGAGATCCTCCTGGTCTGTGTTAGGAGGATCAATAAAGCTGTGTTTCCTTTTTGAATTTGCTGTCTAATATTAGATTTGCGGCATGGAACACAATTATAAGGAAGACATGAATGTGTGTTTTTATCACTAGTGGCAAGTGTATGTGCGCCCCCAAAAGATATCAATCTGCTTATGAGGTAAAAGGATTTGTGTGAAAAAGATGAGCTGTGACTAGACGTGGGCCCTAGTTAACCTTTTTAATTGCTATCTGCTTTTTTTCATTCATTCTTCAGGGCAGAGGAAAACAGAAAATGTTAGCTGCATTAACGGGGTGCGCCACTATTAAAGGGATAGAGGTCTTTGTTTTCTGCTAACAGTGGCATGCATGCTCTGTGCTAAACTCCGCGATCAATGGCAGAGAGGCTGCTATCACAGCACTCGTAGCAGGCGTCGCTCGGGGGAGGGGAGGGGAGGGGGGTCCCTGGTGGTTCATTTTGATTGGAGCGCAGAGTTTTGTGTTGAAAGGCGAGGGAGAGACAGGCTGTTGGAAGCAAATCCCCCTGGATCAGTTAGAGCTTTGCAACAAAAACACCTTGATATTCCTGGGAACATTTGCTTTGCAAAAAGAATGAATTTAAATAAACGGGCAATGAGAGAAAGATATGATCTAAAGCATTCCTGAAGGTTTGTGTGTTCAGAGAAAGCGCGTGTATCCTGGGTTTAAAATTAATTTACAAACAACAGTAAAATTGCTGCACTTTAAGAAGGGGATATCAGTCTAAATATATTGTATTTTTACCAAAAGACCTTTTTTTAAATAAAGAAAATATGTGGTAAGTAATTGTGCTAACATATATACAGTATAGGCTGACTAGCAGACACTGGCAGCGGTGAGCCTTCATGAGCTATCCAATCTGTTATGGACAGCAGGGAGGATGTGCTGCTTGAGATGGAGGGAGTTCTGGGTTATTAGTCTGAGTCCCCCCCCCATACCAGGTCACATGTACAGACGTAGAGGTATCGTGAACCATCGAATACGCACAGACACGTCAAACGTCTGCAAGCAAACTCCCACACACACACAAATATACACATAAGATGTGCAGAGGGACATGCATTCATAAAATCACACACGAGCACAGACGTGTGCATGCATGCATATATACAGTGCATGTGCACCGATGGTTGGCAGAGCATCTTCTTTTTGACACCTGCAACTAGTTGCAATACATCACTGTCAGGATCGCTTTCTCCACCTATCCACATTTGTGCGTTAGTTATCCGCGGAGGCCTTCGTCAAAAAGTTGAGCGGTCTTGACATCAGCTCCCTGGCGTGAACAGAAAAGGTGAGGTTGCGCTGGGAGGTGCCATGGCGGGTGTCATCCTCGGCTGCACCCAACAGCATCCTAATGACAACTGCAGAGAGAAATGATAGCTTAACATATAAATATTATGCCACGGCTAATTCTGCAAGTGACACGTGAAGCAAAATACTGAAAGCCACACCAGTAAATATCTTGTTTTGTTGCTGCATTTTATCTCCAAGTTACACAGAATGCTTTACTGTGCACATACTGTATTTATGAAATGAATTCCAGGGAGTGACATAATAAAAAGCCAGGCTGAGGTTTATTTAGTTTAGGGCCTCTTGTAGTGATTGTATGTACTTGTGTAATTGACAGCAAGTGTGTCTCTTGAAGAGGAAGTGAGGGCACCGCGCATCCTGTGTGAGCTCAGTGCAGAGACGAGGAGAGTCTGCCAGTGACACTGCTAGTGGCGAGCAGCTTCGGCCACGACAGAGAGAAGGTGTGGAGTAGAGCAGGGCTGGGAGTGTGTGTGTGGGGGGGGTCAGCGTCTGAACTGGCTGATGGGAGCCAGAACATGAAACAATGCCGGGGGAACGTCTGGTGGGTTCGCTGCACAGAATTACAAGCGAGGGAGCAGGCCTGCTGAGGCAATTACAGCTTAATGGGGTCATTTGGAAGGCAATTGCCAGGGGTTAATGTAGTATGGAGAGATGAGGTGAGATTGAAGTGAAATTTTTGGCTAGAAAATGTGTTCAAATGAAAAGGGAACAGGCAGACAAGTCGCACAGTGATGGGGTGGGAGGTTGATTGGGTGAACTGGAACACGGGCTTTCACTGCCACACAGATAGATGCGAGGCCTGGCTGCTCACTTGTATGGGCATCAGTGCAGGCAAATACACAGATATTATCCTCCCTCAACTTCTTCAGCCCAGCTTGTGCACACCTCTTCTTAACCAGGAACAACAGCTCCAGTATTTCACTTTGCCTCTGTAAACCATGTCTTGTTCTCACAGATTCATATCTGTGATTTTCTACTATCCCAGATTTTTCTTAGCAAATATGTACCAACCACAAGGACAGGACATAAAATACCACTGCAATATGCAGAAAGTTGTGTCAGAGAAACTACAATGGACACCTTAGAGAACGAGGATAAAAAGAATCATTATGCGCTGTTGCCTTAGCCAGTTCATTAACGTAATTGCCCAACATAATCCAGTGCTGGAAGGGTGCAGTGGAGCTTTGGGAAGGAGGCTTTGCCAGGACCTCCAAGCCCGGGTCTCGTCTCCCTGATCCCCTGCTCTGTAGCGAACAGATCAGTCATGCTAATGTTAAACTTTGATCAAAGCCAAACTTATTTAAGGTCAGCCATGTGAAATCCCCCAGGAGCAGCTGTGTGCGCTGAAGCACACTGTGATATAGGAAGTAGTACAGCACTATGCCTTGCTGCTGCTGCCTGTGACTGTGCTGGATCACTGGAAAAAAATAGCATTATCATCAGCCCTTTCTAGTCTTCAGAATTTTTGCACAATTATGCTCAACAGTGGGACTTTAACATCATCTGTGGGTGGAGATTCCGTGAGAGTAGTTTACTCTTTTACTCACTCTCTCTCTCTCTGTATGACCCTACTTTGTCTTTCTCTCTCCTTCTTCCTCTCTTGTTGTCTGTCATCTCTGTGAAGTCTATGCCTCCCCTCTCCTCCCCTTCCCCTCTACACGGGGTTTTGGCCAAGAGCCGTCCACTTCACCGAGGCAGATTTTCCCAGGCTCCCCAAAGGCTATTTTACAGGATTCCCATTAGGTCTTTAGCCATTACCAATGTTCCAAATCATTTACAGAAGAATCTATTTACTTTACGTGGTAATGGATTCATTTGACATGGCTTGCTCTGTAGAAACTCAACATCTAACATACACTTACCCCAAGATGATTCTTCAACTGTATTTTATATGTTTATTTTCATGTGCTAAAGCAGCAGCTGTCTCATTTTTGACTTCATATCATTTTCACACTGTGTTTTCCACTACAGTATATTGCACAATGAAGATGTGGTGCAGCATTGTGTCAGTGCTGCAGGAAAAACAACTATGATGCAACTCTGTTGTCATTTTGGAGTGACAAATAGACAGTGGCAGACCATCAGAAAGGGTGAGGGAGTGGAACGGTGTCGCTGACAAACTGCTATGACCTTTGGGTACTTTGGTCTCAGAGTGCAAGGCACATACTGTGTTTACCCCAGGTCAACATCAGCACCAACATGCCTGCTCCCCACCCCCCACCCCCCACCCCACCCCCACAGAAGAGCCTGTCCTGTTGCACTCATCACATTTTAATCGTCACAATCAATAATCAGTCGCACAACCCTTACTCAAACTGGATGCATTTATCTGGCATGGGGTTGCAGAGCCTGCATGTCAGTTTACATTTTAAAATACTATTAGTCAGCCATGCTACATCATACTTAATTCTGAAATGGTCCATAAAGCAAAGCCTCTACAAAAGAGAGGCATAGCTCTTGAAACGACTCAGTCCGTCCCCTATTCCATGTCACCAAAGCATCCCATCAAAGCTTGCCTTCTTCCTGTTGTAAGGTAGAAAAAAAAAATCAATGCCGCAATCTTTTCTTTTTGCCTCCTCCAATCCGTAATTGAAATGGAAAATCAAATGAACGGCAAGCAGATAATTGTTTTATCAATATTCCCTGCCTGCCCTACAAGGGTCAGTGCAGAATGATCATGAGTCGGGGATATGACGAGGACAAAATGTGAAATTGAACAGCTAGGAGGCAATAAATCAGCCTTGACAACTAAGAGTGACCAGCATGTAGCTGCAGCAGGCAGCTCTCCCTTCAGTATTTGTCCTAAAGCTGTCTACAACTAAATGGGGAATATTCATCTCATTATTGTTGCACTTAATATTGCTATCAAATATTTTTCTTAGAGTCCAGACGGGAAGTCAAGGTCACTCCTGCAATTATTGTTGTCATTGTTAGTGTGTGATATTGAGAGTATAATAGAGGGTCATATGGTTTAATAGGCTATGAGAAGTCAAAGAATACACTTAGTTATGTGTCAGAGTTTGGGTAAAGAACATTGTTTGTTACAATAAGATTGATTGTGCACTCGCTTTTTGGGGTAATGCAATGGCACAACTGGATTTCTTTTTATTATTCAGTCATACCAATTAGTTCCATGAAAAACTGTAACGTATCAGAAAACTGTGTAAAAGCAGCATTATAGTTATAATATTTTTGGTTTAGCCACCAAATGAAAGCGTGAACATTTTACATCCCCTTTGAGTTAACATACCATAATTTACTTATAATCTGACAATCATAATCTGTTACAACACATTCCATAGGTCCACATATGTGGAGGCTTATGTAAATATAGAAAATTTGTGAAATAATGGTCACACGAAAAATATGAAATGCGTCTTTAAGTACTTTATATGATGTTTTAACACATTTTTGTATGCTGCTAACAAACAATAAATAGAGGGCATTTAGTGTTATTTATTCTGTATTAGCCATACAGTAAGAGAAGCAAATCTGTGGACTTAGATAATGTTGTGTTTTACAAAATGTCAGCTAGAAAAATAGTTCTCTCCATGAACTTATTAATTAATAACTAATAGTTTTAGCTCTGCTGCAATGCATGGCATCGTATTTCTGCTTCTCTTCCATTATATGTCTTCAAATAAACCCATCATGTCACTTTTCCAAGTGTTGTAAAAACTACAGATAAAACAGTTGCCAGGAAATCGACATCCCAAATCATATGACGTCCCTTCCCATCTGGCTCATCCGGTTGCAAGGCATTGACAAAAATATGAAATTGATTTGGCTGAAGGGTGTTAAAGAGCCAACAGGAGAATGTCACAAACAATGAATGGTCACAGCTTGGAGGAAAATCAATGACAGAGGTTGAAGCCAGTCTGGAGTGCTACTTGGCAGTGTTACACTGTTCCTGAAAAAAGAGCTGTCTTCTGGCTGTGGTTGTCTGATCAAAAAGGAAAACTTGAGAAGAAGGAGACAATTAAACTGACTTGGAAATAAAAACACTGTTTGACTTTAATGTAGGTGGTGGGCGTATTGTATGATTGAAAGTCATTCATATTTGTCTGCAGTTTTCTATCTATTCTTTAACTTATATGCAGGATTGTAAGGTATATTATCACACTCACTCCTTGATTATTTCTATATATAGGTTTATATCATTTGCAATATAATTTTACTTTTTTAAGATAAGTAAAAACATTTCTTTTATCACATTGGAGTCAACAGGTGAGAATAATGTTTCTATTTTAAACATGTGAAGTGAATGTTACTGTGATCACTATCCTTGGTATTAGAAAAAAAAATGAATTGGCAGAGTGTCTTTCAAGTGGACAAAGTGATGAAAATCCCCCCTACTTTGTTGGGATTGCAGTTGTAAGCTTTGCACCATATGCTACTTTCCTCTTTAGCTGGGATTATGCCATCATTATTGCTGATAAAAGCTGTTTACTGCCTTGGCTCTAAATCGATGCTCGGGGCGCTCTGAAACTGGCATTCCCTCTCCAGAAGAATTCATTCCATGCCAGCTGCTCAGGATTCAACCCCCTTTGTTTAAGATTTCACAGTTTTTGTGATGTTTATTTTCTGTTTAGTTTCTGCCTGCACCCCACCCACCCCCACCCTCAGACAGGAGGTTTTCTCCCTGCATTAGCATGTGTTTGCAACAATTTGAGATTTACATTTGATTAACTTACAGCAGACTGAAGATGTCTGAGATGTACTTGTACAATACTCTCGGTGCCACACAGCTAACACAGCAGAGCTCATAAAATCCAAACAAGAAACAAATAATAAGGCCTGATTTGCGGTGATGTTTGCAGATCCCAAACTGAAAATGTGTTGCAAATTTTTAGGCTGTGAATTTGGAGAGATATCCGTAAAGAGGCCCACTTCTCAGAATGCTACCAATCAATGGGATAATCAGTCAATGCGGATTCAGCCCGACAGCTGTGTTAAGATAACAACTGGTTCTCATGACTGTAGCAGCCCCAATGACCTTGTGTGCCTCAAATTAATAATGTAAAATCAACACACGACTACCACCCTCCCGGTTCCCATGCAGACAATGATGAACTACCTTTTTGCCTTACCATCACAGGCCGCTCAGACTAAGTCATGTATCAGTGCATAGACCATAACCCCCCCCCCCCCATTTTTTTCAACTTAGGTCCCTTAAATAATGTCTCTCACTCTTCCTCTACAGCTCCCTACTACCCAGGGAAATCACACTGATCAATATTTCCCATTTTAGAGGAACTGCAGCAAACATTCACACAGGATTTACTATAGCCCTCTGTTAGACTTTAATCAAGCTATAATTTAGATCCAACAAACAAAAGCTTGCTGATAATATGTGGAAATGTGTTTGCTTTTGCTGATTGATTATATCTATCTATCTATCTATCTATCTATCTATCTATCTATCTATCTATCTATCTATCTATCTATCTATCTATCTATCTATCTATCTATCTATCTATTCAGTATCTGTGTGTGCGTGTGTTGATGTGCATTTGCTTACATGCGTTCAGACTGTCTTCACAGTGCATACTTCAGAACATGCTATCTCAGTACTTCTTTCTATTGGGCAAGGGCCATTGAGCAAAACAACTTAATGAACCCTTAACCACCTCAGTCATAGGAGGAAGTGGAAAGACTGCTGACTGGCTGACACTTGTGTTGGTCGGCTACCCTCTGCAGTCTCTGCATTATATATATAAAATTCTGAATAACAACATTTTATTAACCAGAGACTTAAACCCAGAGTACATGTACCAGTGTCTTCACAGTCAGTGATGTAAGCTTAGAACTTGGCCATTTTTTGTGTTTTCTACGTCTGAAGTTTACATTTACAGCAATCTAATGTGTCTAATGTACATCATGACCTGAAAAAAGAAAAAAAACAACTAAAAATAAGGAAGAAAAATGATGGAAGGAGTATTTATGCCAAGGTTTTGGCAGCTGATATTCTTTTAATTCCTCTTGTTGTGTATTGTGTTGCTCCTCATCCAAACATGACTGGCACACAACCTCAAGCTTAACCCCACTGAAGCAGCATTCCTAAAGCTTTCAGTGGTTTGTCGAGTTGCGGTAGGTCTGAGTGGTGCAAATTCAAATCCATAATAAACCAGGAGTAACAGTTTGAAACTGAAGATGGCTGCCCTAAGGTGGTGTGTGGTTTTACTTCAGTCAACAGTTGTTGCTGGTTGCCACACACATTTCTAACATGAAAGATACACCAAGTATGGCCGCTGTGCACATTCTATGACTGAATTGGACTTGAAGGCATTTGGGTTTGCTCCTTGATCTCTGTTTGAACTTGCCTTTCACTGGGTGACCAGCGTTTGGAGTAGCTGAGTGTTCTCTATGGCAGGTGGTGACAGAGCATGTGCGGTCTCCATCACAGGTGTGTGCAATTACCTTGACAGCTAACCCGGGGTTACCACGAAATAAGACCCGCCACTCTTTATGTCGTTCTGTGTGTGCGTTTATGCACATGCTAGTTACCAGCAAATATAATATGCACCACCACACACACACCATGATGCAGCAGTGTTTACTGATGTTATACAGTAAGCTACACAGACTGTCTTGTTGCAAGGTTTGTGAGTATCTGTGTGACATTTATTTAGCCTCCTGTAATGGAGAACGGACTTGGAAGAGAAGAGAGGGTAATGTATTGGAAAATATCGCTTTCAGCACCTCAGCATTACTTGTCATAGGTCAGGCTTAAAACGTAGCTTGATACAGTTATTAACTCTAATCCGGGCATAAACACAAATCCTCATGCACCAGCCCAATTAATAATTTGCATAATTAACATGCATTTTAAATAGAGGCTGGTCTCGTCGTTGCCAAAGCAGAGATGGGGGTAATTAGGGCTAACGGAGCAGTGCCGGGGGCCCTTACCCGTGGACGTGCTATAGTTGTTTCTAGGGAAGGGATTGACAACAGCACGACAAGCTCCCTTGGCTTAGACTGAAACCCCCTTTGACAGAATTAATAGTTGACAAACTGCTCCTAAAGCCCTGGCATTGTTTCTGTCAGTTGTTTGGTTTGATGTCACTGTTAGACATTATAAATCAATAGTGTCAGGATTTAGTAATGTTTATAGCCAGCCATGGTTTATTATTTCATGTGACTGTCATGGACAAATAGTATTTATCATAGCTGTCTATAAATTACTGCAGACAGACTGTTGGTTTACCCAAACCCACTCTGCTCTTACAGGGCCCATTTCAACGTCCACTTACATATTTAGAGTAATTTATTTTCTCAGCCGTAGGCCGACATTAACCCCTCTCTTTCCCACACTCCTGAGACTTATTGTGGCTTGATTGCTGTGCCTCTGCTGACACATTAACACATCAGAAAAGCTGATCAAAGCTCGTTCAAAACTGCTTGTCGCCTCTATTTCTAGACTCAACATATTTTATCTGCACGCTTGTTTTTAAAAGGTTTTTTTTAAAAGCTAGACAAAAGTGACAAGGACTTTCTTTCATGTTTCCTTTATATGTGGCCACTGGCTCGGCCTAGTTTCATTTATTTATTCTTTAAAAAAAGGGTGATTATGCGAAGTGCAGCTCTTTTATACTGATACAGTGTTGAATGAAAAAGTCCCTGCTTCATCAGCATCAGACATTTACATGAGATATTTATATATATACTGTATAAGTATTCATTCAAGCAGCCGACTTTCTGTGTAACAAAACGGGCTTAACCTTTGCACCTGTGCCACATTCATCAAAAACAATTTGAATCATCACTTTTAATGAGATGATTGATCATTCAGCAACAAGTTGTCAACACAAGAGCAGAATTGTTGCATCTAGTGATTAATGCAAAAGTAACATCACTTTTGTTAACACGTTCATTTGTCTCATTTACCCTCTCCATCACGATCAAACGAAATGGTACTGACCAAGCTTTACATTCAGCTAACAGCATTCAGGTGTTTTGATAAAGTATGAAACAATAAGAATAGTCTGTTGAATAGTCTGGATTACTATTGTAGTAAACTCTCTCTTGAATATCTTTGCTAAGGCTGTGGAAGGATTTAAGCAAAGACTAAAAAGAGAGGAGACAGCGTAACCTGAGCTGAAGTGGTGATATTGATCAGCTGTGCCATCGACTATAAGGTCCACTTTCAGCAGGGAGGTCATTAGTTACTCCTGTGTGCTAATTCATCCCTGGGCTGAAGCGTATCCGTTAGAATGCTAATTCACTACTATGATTTGACAGCTGGGGTAAAGATAGGGGCAAGCAGGCTGCTGCAAAGAGAGGAGAGAAGGGGGCACAGCTGCTGAGTGGTGTGGTTCTGTGTTTGGGCAAAGCACAGGACCTCAGTACATGGACTGTGCATGAAAAAGGGGGTGCAGAACTGACCCCTGCTGTCTTTGCCCCCTAGCAGTAATGATGTAAAGGAAAGATGACATTTGGTGTCCACATTTAACTTGCAATTGCAGTCCACTTGAGAGGTCCAGTATGCATGACCTACCTTGATTAAGCCTGAGGCAGCCGAGGACTGTACCCTTCAGACTGAAACAAAAAGTGGAAGCTCACAGGAGAAAGCTGAGCCTGTATAATTGGGCCAAGTAGAGCTGCAGGAGGCAGCCATGCTCCGCTTTGCCTTTTGTATATTCATGACCGCCCCGACTTGATTGATGGAAGGATAGCATTTGGTGACACTGTCATTTGCAAGTTGAAAAGGTAGTGCAGTGGCTGAAGCGGTGCTGTGGCTGTGCCTAAGAAGGGGCATCAAGAGGAGGCTCATTTCTATGCTGATGATATCCAGCCCCCTCTCATTTTCTTTGTCCCTGTTAGAAGGACATCTGCTGACAACACAGAGTTTAAAAAGAACCAACTAGAAAATAAAAAGCAGGGAGAGAAACATCCATCTGTGTTTGCATGTAAAAAGTACATGGCAGAACTGCAATTTTAATCAGTGCAAAAAAGTTTGTTATTTGATATCTGCATTAATGTGTCTCCCTGTTGTAATGCAATTCAGTGAAATGGGGCATTTTAAATTGGATGCCTTAAGAAACATAATGGAAAAACTTACCATTTTACTTTACCTTTACCAAATTTACTATTAATACTAATAAATATTTTGTAATAGTTTAAATAAAATAATCAAATTTAAGGTAATACTTTATGAATGAAGAATGTATAAAGTAACGACATATACATAATTATAACAGTTAGTTCACTTTCTATCACCAGGAATGCCTTGGCCTTTTTAAGTATATTATCAACAGCAGTATAATTTTTGTTACATTAAATCATACACTGACTACTACTACAGAGCTATGTATATCTCCCAAACATTAATGTAAGATTTACTGGTATTTTTAAAGTCAGCCATTTTAGTTTGCTGTTGTTTGTCCTTATTGTGTCATAATCTTAAGATAGTTACAATACAAAAGCATTCCCCAGTTGTTGGTTATTTTATTTTCAGGCTTTCCTCTCAGCAGTGCTACTATCAATTTGCATTTCATTGCATTCAAATGGGAATTGTGGTGGCTGGGGTGTAATCTTACTGTATAATACACATCGGAGGCGCAAACTATCATATTCCTATCCTGAGGATAGTAAAGAATAAGTAATACTGAAAGTTTAGATTAGGTCAGATAAATGCATCTGGTGCACAAATAAACAAATGTAATATACCTAAACACACACATAGGTCCTGATCTTGAAATAGTGACATTTGACATCCAAAAATGAAATTTAAAGATGTCTGAAACTCTCCAAATTCAAGTGTAGTGCTTTGAAAGTAAAAAAAGAAGAAAGATAATTAGTGACAGAAATAACAGTTTCCTAGAGACACGTCTGCAATTCCCTCAGCACTACAACCCACACTTATCAGAGCCACAATTTATAGCCGCGGTGTGAAGTGTTCGCCTGCAACTCCCATCTTTGTATTTACACCAATTAGCACATAAACTCTAATTACCGAGATCAAGGCAGCCAGGAGTCCATAAATGCAAAGCGACATGGAGAACACAAGTCAACTGACAGCGAGGGAAGTGACAATAAATAGGGAATTATCAATTAGGCATCAATGACACAATGGTGCATGTGCATGCTGGGAGGTGTCAAGCAGAGGGAGGTGGGAGTGTGAATTGTTTTGGGGCAGAAAAAAGTTTCATGGGCTGTGGGGTCTCGTGAGTAACATGCTGATATGCAGCACGGTGACACATTTACTGTGGAACATGTTTACATTTTAACGCCGCAGCATAATCAGGTGCTTCTCTTGTGTCTCAGTGAAAAGTACTGGTTATCACAGCACTGCACTGCTTCTAATTAACACGTACTTATTTAAAGGGTGCACTGACAAATCAAAATGTATAAAAAAATCTTAATTTGCCAGATCTGTCACAGTCAAGATTTGCATGAGGGCCATCATGATTGGGAAAACAGGTGTGATCATTTTAACTTTTGTTTAATTAGGAAGCAAGAAGTGACTAGAAACTCATTCCGAGCTGGAAAAAAATAGAGGCTTCTTATAATGATTGAAACGGATCACAGACCATGCTTGAACCTCAGGTTAATTCCAATAAATTGAACTTGATCAAAGACCATGGCAGTAAAAAAAAAAAAAAAAAAGTATGACTCTGCACATTAATCTAACAAATGCATAAAACAGGACTGGCTCAGCCCTATAAATTAAACTCATGGCTGCAGAAATGCTGATCAGGAGAAAGTTTGCCAGCACTGGCTCAGGCTTCCTCTGTGCGTCTGAAGTCTTGTTATCCTCTTGTCCTGATCTGGGGTGGTGTGATATCAGCTCTCTTCTCCTGGTTGTGCAGCTTGAATTTTCTGCAGGATGGCCCAGTGATGGATTTGAAAGAGGCTGTTTACAAGAGTGTAGAGCATTAAAGGGGCTGCCAGAAGGTCCATTAACATAAATGTTTAAATCAGGCACACAAACTTACGCCTCCAAAATGAAGACGTTCCCTTGCATTCATCTGCCACAACTGCCTTTGGTGCAACAATTAGTCCCCTCTAATCCTGCTCCATGTCTCACTTAGTGACCAATGAAAATTGAGGCCACAAAAAAATAAAGTAATGGAGGAGTAGATATGGTGCATGGTGGTACTATGGAGGCAGCAGCTCTGAATTAGTATTTGGAAGTGATTTTCAGTGTCATACACAATGAAGTCTACCACAAGGAGTTGTGTGAAGCACCACACCGTTTACTTCTTTTTTCTCTCTCCATCAACACATGGCTCAGGCTGCTGATTTAAAAGCAACCCTGTAAAGATGTCTCATTTAAATACTGTTTGCATGTGGGTTCCTGGAAGACATTTCATGCTCACCAGATTTACATTATGGCCATTATTATCATTTTATGATGCTGCAGGATTAAATACAACTTCCTCAATAATGCTTGGGAATGTAAACATTTCTGATGACCGTAAACTGAATGTAAACATTTCCCGACACTAAGACTGAGTTTGTCCCCCACAGAATGTCCGGGACATCACTGGTCAGTTTGTTTTTCCCACTGAAGGTTCACATTTTTTTCTTTTTTGGAGGCACAGTCTACTTTAGGTTTAGGTGAACTTTTTACCACTAGTGGCACACAATGGGTTTCCAAAGAGATTTTAATGTGGGGACTGTAATTATGACCAAATTGGCAAGACTTTCATGTTCCCTACCTATTTGCAGTGACTGCAGATTAAATGGTCTGATTCCTTCGGTGCCAAAATCAGGTAGATTAGAGCATAATTAGTCTCTGCTTACACTTATCCCTCACTCAGCTTCATTTCCTTCCATTATCTTGTGTTTAGAGACATCACACATGTTTATCAAAAGTTATCGTTTCGTATCATATTTCGCACACACCTGCTGCCCCATGTCCTGGAAGCACTATAGCACTATAGGAAGCAGTGACATGTTGCTATGATTGAGAATAAAGCATGTGAATTGATTCCTCCATCACCTGGATAGGCTTTTGATTTTGGTGAGAGTTATAGCTGTTTTCCTAAGCATGGCGTGGAGATTTGCTGGAGGGCTGAGTGATCGATTCAGCAGCCTGGAGCATCCTAGTGTGTTTATACATGGCTTGTATGGCAGCTTTCATAAGACATTTACCCCATGATTTGCGATGAGCTTATGTGTGAATAATTAATGGCAATTAATCCTTAATTACAGTAATTAGGCAAGTCACAGGAAATTAGGCTGCAGCTGGAGAAGCCCGTGCCTAGGAAAAGGAAGGACTGGGGCTGAGAGAACGTGCCATTTAGTGATGGTGGAGCCATGGTACAATGATTGTGTGGCAGGCCTGCACCAGTGTGTTCACTTGGCAACAGAGATAAGAGTATAGGAAGACACAGGCCAGTGAGTCAGGCACTGCACAGTGATCACAAGCGACAAGCACCAACACACCCAACAAAACCCACATACAAAAGTTCCTGCGAGGCCACCTTTGACCTCAAAGGCACTTATTTGTTGGTTTGTGCACAATTACCTGTTCAAGTGATGAACCACTACAACAGGTTGGTGACTGATGAGCTAACAGCAACTGGTTAATGCAACACACTAAGCAACCTTTTTTTCTCACTTAAAAAATAGATTTCCTACTTTATTGGAGCCCTCGAGGCTGTGGACTTTTACACCCATTGTGCTGTTAACACCAAGTTTATGAATCTCTTGTGGCTGGAAGGAGAGACAGTCCAAGAAATATTTATGTGTATTTTCTAATAAAACAATTAGCCTGCTTAGAATTATTAAAGGAAAGTACAGCAGGCACAGTTGTTTGGCTGCTGATTTCATTGTTTGGTAATGGTAGGAGAGATTAGGTAGATCTGTTTTGGGCAGAGATGGAGCAGAAGAATAGGGATGAAGCTCTCTGTGTGTCTCTCTCTCGGAACTCATTTGTGCCTTTCCATGCTTGCCTTGATGAATTTCCGTTTCTTTCTGCTCCTGTTGCTTTCAATTACATTCTTATTCACAATCCTAATTGATATGCCAGTCTCAGTAGATGAACCACAGGCTTTTTACTGTCCATTTTTCTATTCTTAGACCAACATTTTTCCATGACAAAGTAAGGACTATGGATATCACAGCTGCATATTTCTTTGGTGTTTTGTTTTATTCAGATGTTATTTAACAACACAGTATAACTTGATTATTTTAAAATAAAATGCCAGACTAATTCTCTAATTCAGTAATTTGGCAGTGAAAGATGACTTTTGGAGTAATTCAAATGGACTTTTTTTGCGTCCCTGCTATTATTAGACCCACAATCATCTTTCATGCATCCCATACTTTTCCCCTCTTTTTTTCACAGGAGGACTTTTAAGCTAACAGGGAATGTAAGTGAGTTGAGAAGGCATCCAACTGTGATATTACATTAACCCATAGAGCTTGGCCATGTCTGTCAGTGAGTGTGGAATAAAGAGAACATGCTCTGCTCGACTCTTTAGGCTTCAGAAGTGCTATTAAAAATAATGAGGATTTATAGTAAGATAAAGTTATATTCCACCACCTTAACCAAAATAAGCCTCACAGGCATTTCTTAGCTGTAGCCTTTCAGAAACTCGTTGGATGTTCAAATCCATTTTAAAAATTATACTGATTAAAAAAAAAATGTGATTACATTTTTTTTTTTAACCAGAACACAATGGACAGGCTCGTTATGTTGCTAAACAATTCAACAAGCAACTGTTCTGCTGTCACTCACTCAGTGACAGCAGAACAGTTTCTCCTTTATGTTTAACATAAGCAGGAAGCCACTGAGCACCTGAACACCAGCAAGGTTCCTCAATAGCATGGTGAGATGCTGCTAACAGTGACAAGGTCAGCATGTTCTACAGGCCCTGCACATATACATTCTTCACTTTAAGTAATATAAATGAGGCTGCGTTAGTTGTAAACTCACAGCGTGTTGCCTGTAAGCTAAAGGGTAACTGCACAGGAGTAGTGTCTCCAAATCTCCTCTTGAGCAGGTCTGGCCCTATGTTGCTGTCTGCAAAATGAAATATGGAGGCACCTGCTCGAATCCCATCGCCGGCATGAAGGTTTTGCAGAACTGAGCAGTTATTCCAAAGTAAATTTTGCCAAACGTGATTGAAATGCACTGCCGAATATTTACACATAACAATACGTACCAGAGTTTTCTCCACGTGATGATGTGTGTGGCAGGGCAACATTGGCATGCATCCACCAAGTGAACTAAATCTGTGGAACATTAAGTGGGGGCAGCTGAGTCTGTGTTGTTGGGGCCACTTTTTTGTATCTAGAGTACAGTGTTTACTCACACTGGCAATTAATTATTAATACAGAAGCAGTGAGAGGTTACAGTGATATGGTGCTCAGGCTTTCCAAACACTGTCTATATATGAACAGTCAACATAGTGAGAGCTTCAAAGAAGCCCTCTGAAATGTTTCAGACTCTTGTGGAGAAAGCTTATTACAGCTGAAGTGTTTTTCCTGGAGCCACAGATATTCTTTGTGAGTGCTATTGCCTGAGAAATATGCCGTATTTTTGTTTATCAGTATCAAGGAACATGTAAACAAAGAGACAGTCAGCGATTGCGGCTCACTTGGCGTGAGGATTGCATTTCACAAGCGAGAAGTTGTCTGTGGGAAAAAAAAAATGTTTTCGCCAAAAAGTGTGAAAATTTGACAAAAGAGCAAACCCCCACCCACCAAATATATGTATATATATATATATATATTAATTTTTTTTTTCTTTGGTAACACAGATTATCACACATAGAATGTGCACAGTCCAAGGCACATTAGTCTCTCCCATTAATTTTAGAGATCACATGTCTAAGTAGGTGCATAGCTGTAAGGGTTTTAATAACGAGCATAGAGATAAACCTCAATTGGCAATCTGCTCTTTCGGCATCTTTGTTGCCTGCAGAGTCCTCCTGATGACACTTCTGTGGATCTGCTAATGGAGGGGAACATGTAAGGCTATCCCCTGGCCTTTGTCTGACCCCTCTGTGGAGCCAAATTCTTCAGATGTTTGCAGGATCAAGTCACTTAATCTGTAGCATGGACTAGGACCAGAAAAAAATAGGACAGGGTGAGTGTAGTAGAGAAGGAGGGGCAGCAGACAAGCACCTCACTCTGTCTGAAGGCAGAGCATTCAGCGTGCCGCGTAGAGAGCTGCAAATGTCTGCCTGTTCTGTTATGCACCATTGTTTCATACAGGGCTGGAAATAGACAGAAACCATGTAGCAGCGGAGCTCTGGCAGGCGGAGCATTTTATCACTGCTAGACTATAGTCTTAGACATTAGTGAATATGGCTCATTAAATGGCATGGAATGTTACCATTTTACATAATTCCTCCTGTATCGTTGTTGTAAATGAAATTATGTTTCTGCCTCTGACTGCACTCCAGTCACTCAACAGCCATTACAGCTTTGCCATCAGGCCCTGGCACTCCTTGAAAGTAGCTATCTGCAATTTCAAGTCTGTGTCACACACAAAAAAGCATGCTCTTCAAGCCTAATGGTATGGTGTGGTTGATGTGGAAAGGATATAGCGTATATAGGAGGAAATCTGGAGAAATGCTTGAGAATTAGGCAATGATGTATTCTGATAGCTGGAGAGACGAGGGTGGGCACCAAATATAAATTATTTATGATGCAGGGCTCCTAAACATAAGCTGGAATTTGCTGGCGTACTTTTTTGTTCTCAATCACCTTGATGAAACAATCCCGAAGCAATGGCTGTGTGAATAAGACCACTGACAAGCTGATTTTCCACCCCTGGCATGAGGCTGCTTTCTCCACTTAATGTTCTCCGATAAAGTGTAGCACAGAAGTAAACTAGAAGAGCCTCCACTGCTGACACATGTGACAGTATTTGCATCAATTATGCAGTCTACGGCTGCAGCGGGAAAGAGCGGGAGAGAGGGGAGGAGATAGGAGAGAAAAGGGTTTGTGACATGATGCAGAGGCAGAAATGAGAATTTCTCTTTAAAATGCATTCTTAAGAAAATAACATTCAAGATCATTTACATGAAAGCGGCAGCAGCAGTGAACTCGACAAAGCAGCAACACAGTCTGTGGAGCGTTTTGACACTAAAGACTTCGGCAGACAGAGTACAGTATGGTGGAGGGTTCTTTGTCTCCTCTGTATTCTCTGTATGCTGAGTATCTACCCTGAAGAGCAGTGGAGGAGACAGACTGACTGAAATGAGGAAACGGACTGGGTTAGAGCTGAGACATAGGCTTATAGCTAAATTCCACAAATTTCAAGAAGGAATAGACCATGTAAGGCCAAATAAGTTGAATAAACTGTGCTCAGTAAAGGCTGGGCTTTACTAACCAAAGCGTTGATCTTCTGTGAATGAAAAATCCAAAATATTTGATTTTTAACAATGGTGTCCAAATGTATTAAGAAATGTGCTGGACCAGCATATGATTAACTCACATTGTGTTGGCTAATAATAATTGTGTGTGACAAATGATATTAACAAACCACTGAGGATGTGATTCTCTTGAAACCCACAATTCAGGAGAGAGAGAGAGAGAGGGGGACCTTTTTATTGGAGAGAATGACTTTTAAACCATGAAGCAGTTTTTTCATCCACCACAGCATTCTGTTTCAGTGTGTTCAAACCTATTTCACATCCTAGTTAGGAACACTTATGAATCTTCTGTGCCATCCAACCTTTCACACACACACAGAGTGACACACAGAGTCACTTCACAAGGCCTGTCACTGCCTTTTATCCATCTTCAACCTTCAGCCGTATGGTTTATCCGTAGTGACACTATAGCAAAGTGCTTGACTGCTTTTTGCCAACAGACTGCAACACTTTAACTGTACTTAGTCATGCATCATTATGGCAGATTCAAAGCGGTGTGTCTTAGAATGCCTGCAGATGGTGGAGGCTGAACCGTTGGGAAAGGAAATCTCTGTGACAATGATGGTTAATGCATGAGTAAAGGTATATGGACTCTGCCGTGGATCTGTGTACTGCTGCTGAAAAGGAGACAAGCATATTAAAACAAACACTGCTTATTCAACAGACTTGGAAAAAAAGAGAAAACTGTGCAGTATCTGTGAGATATGATATATGAAATCTACATGCAAGTCTTTGTTAGAGGGAGTCTTTTATGTGTGTATTGATCAGTCATTGTTTACTCCAATCGATGCTGACTTTATGAAATGCAGCCTCTTCTCTGGTTGAGATTTAACCCTCTCTGCTTCACATTTTACTGCTTTGTTCTCCCCATCAAAACTGTCTTCCCTCTGTTGAAAATGTGATCGCAGTTACTGTCACTTGTCACTTTCTCTTTATTTCAACAGATGACAAAGCTTTTAGACGATTCTGCTCCACACATGGGTATTTTTTTTTTCCAACAGATCTCTCCAGCTATTGAAAGATAAATGTTAACTTCATTCAATAGAAACCTCATTCATGGTTCATACAAAGCTGGTGTCTTTATTCTTTTGGAAAATGAAGAAACCATTAGCCAAATATTCACTCACGGAGAAAGAGAATCTTATCTTTATTCCACATGACCATGCAGAGCCGTATTCCTTTTGACATCATTATGTAAAACCAATTTCTCTTTCATATCATTTCCACTGTGCTGCTTTACGACATCTATACAATCACTATTCTTTATTACAAAGTAGGTGGCCTAGAGGAAAATATATGCATTAATTCCCTATGGCATAAAATATGCATATAGGTTCCCTTATTTCATCTCCAATCTGTGTTATTCTTTTAAAAATTCACCACTGCCTGCAGCCCCTGTTAAATATTTAATTTGACAAGTTTTTAATCTGTCTTTATGAAATGATAAAGTAATAGTCAGTTGTCACAAAAATGATTGAATCATAGAAAGGGACTGAAGTGACGTGTAGGTTGTAGGCTTCATTATTTGTTTGAAATGTATTAGTAGTGTGTGTTTTTGCAGAATAATTTATCTTCCATCTTTATCCATCTTTTCTCCTGCACCACCCCCCCCCCGAACCAAGCAGAATTACATATAACATTCATACATCAGTTCTGCTTTGTTTACAATAGCTTTTGGTTTGAAAGAAACTAAAATACATGAATCTGTTGGTTTGAGAAAGATAAAGTGTATGACTCATGAGTGTTAAACTGTGTATCCATGCTACTTGCTTCTAAGTCCTTCACTTCTTAGTGGGAATCACAGCGCAATGATAATTACTCCCAATCTTTTGTTAGCTCTTCTGATCTTTAACGATCACAGATTATCCATCAAACAGGCTAAATAATTAGTGGGTGTGTCTAATGAACAAGCTGCCAACAGATGCTCCAAGGTGCACATGGCTGCACTTTCTCCTCTCCGAGGTTACCGCAACAGAATCATTTGGAAAAACAAAACAAACAGATAATGGGGTGGCTTAAATGGATGTTGTAGCAAATGAATGCTCTCCTCCTGCTTACTCTGTAGCACCACCTCTGTCTGCTTCTCTTTCTGGCAATCTGGCCATGTTGGGCCCCCACTGTGGAACAGCATGGCACTGGGAGTTGTGGTGGCCAGTCCCCACCATAGCCCCGGGCTGCCTCTACCTTTGCTACGCTACTCAAGGTTAAAGGGATCCCAGTTGGGTGTTTAACAGTGTTGTGCTCAGATCCAAACGGCTTTTCTCCCTCCACTGTCTGCACTGCGGAGAATAAACCTGGAGAACTATCCGGTACGACTCATCTTCAGAGCTTTTTTTTCCCCTCTACAATGCAGAGCGTAGTTCTAGTTCATCTATAATGTTTCCACAGCAGCCCTTTCAATCCCTGCACCTCTGTAATACTCTTCTAAAGTAGCAGGGGTAAGTGATTTGAACCGTTTTACTGTGAAGATCTGCTGTTTGCCATACACACGCAGCTTTTGCTGACATTCATTTTGAAACCTCGCAGCACTTGTGACTCAGAGTAACAATGCTGGGGGAAAAGTGTCTGCTGAGCTCTATAGTGAATATACCTCTGACCCAGGCGGAGGAGAGAGAGATTTATGAAATCCACATGTTTAATACATTTCATTTTGTCCAAGGGATTTGTATTGCTTACCACAGTATTTTAGGGTTGAAACATTCTGTAGAGTCACAGCTTGTATTGTCTGAGGAGAATAAACTCTGTCCGGTTCTGGCTGCTGAAGATTTGTTTTATAGCACCCCGCTTTCCCTACACGCATCAGCCATGCACTGTCTGAGCTATTGCATTTTGTTGTGCTGAGGTGTTAGATATACATGCTTTTAATCTTTAATGCATAATCCCCTGAAAATCCATGACACAAATGAAAAAAGATAACCCTCATATCAGTGCAGTGACAGAAAATAAGATAGCCAGGTAATTTAATAAAGGATTGACACTGGCCCTGGTGTGATATGGTGTGTGACCTTTGTGTATTCATTGTGTGGTGAGCTTCTGTCTGTAGACGAGTACTACCTTCTACTCTGAAATCCCATCCTGGTAGAACATTTGTGGCGACAAACAGAATGCACAATATGGATTAAAGCGCAGGGAGGGTAGTCACTGAAATATTTGCTTTCCCAACGTGTTGACACAGTATGACAAAAAAGCAGAACCATGGCTGTGTTTTCCCACTGTAATCAGGTAGCAGTTATCACAGTGGAGTGTTTGCCTACTTAATGGTGTTTCCATTTTGTGCGGGTCTGTGTCATCGACTTCCCATTTAGCTGTGCCTTCTCCTGTAGTAAGTGGTGCCGAACCGAGGCTTAGCATGTGATCCTGTGTTTGCTCTCTCCGTGAGAATCACCAGCAGTGACACACTGAGGAATCGGGTGAGGAGAAGAAGTCCTTTTATACCGTCATAACCAGCGGTTCAGACGCCGCTGAAGGAGCTGCTGACCACATCAGGTCATAAATTCCCTTGCCGGGAAACACTTGTTTTACATCTAAAATGCAGTCGAGTGTAATGTTGACAGATATAGCTTGTGACGAGTGATAGTCAGAATGTATGAGCGCCCATAATGCCGCTGTCAGCCGTTGGTGCCAGACTGAAAATAAGCAGTTCACCTCTGTTTTCATTCAGGAGAGTGCCGCAGACAGCACCGGCTTCTCTGCTGTATTTATTGACTTGTTTTACTAGCCTGAAACAGGGTGCTTTTATACAGGCCTGCTCAGTCTTAAGACTCTCCAGACATTTACATTATTCCTGACTGAGTTACACACGCGTATAAAGGAGCACGTCCGCAGGCCAGGTTAGATATATGCGCTCTTTCGCTTGTACAATCATACGCACTCATGCACCACACTTTACCCCACCATTTTAGATATTGTTACACTGTACCGTTCTCCCAGTAACACTGCATTTCAGACAAGTGCCGTTGGTTTTAATTTACTTTAAGATGTGAAAAATAAAGTATCATACTGTTTAATATATTCTACATCTTTAAACTTATTTTTTTAAAAAATCTATTTTTTCTATTGATGCTGAAGCTGATTTAGTAGTATGAAAGGATCGATTTCACAGGGCTCTGAAAACAGTCTTTCGTTGACTAATCTGCCCAACTGCAGTGGAAGATAATGAATGCCAACACCAGAGTCACAGTCGACACTATGATCCCCCCCCCCCACCCAGCCTAAACCTCCAGCAGTATTTACATGATATTTCATTTTAGAATAAACCTCTTTTCTCTCCCACTGTGAAGATATTGAACTCTTTCACACAGATGTCATCTTAACCAAAGCTTATTAAAAAGATGGACATCAAAGTTGTGGGTTCCCATTTATCTTTTTGCACTTTAATTGGCCACCACAGGCAAGAGAACAACTAACTCCAAAACAGGAGGCGCCGAGTGGTTGGGCTAAAGAAGAGAATGTCTAAAGACCTCTCAGTGGATTCATTGCCAATAAATCCTCGAGAATGAAAGTGTGGCTTTTCTATGGAGTGTGGAGCTTTGCAAATACATTAGAAATGCAATATGCTGAATTAAGTGAGCAAATATGGCCAAATGGTTTGGTTTCTTTGTTCTGAAGTGTGCATGTCGCAATATTGTCCCATACCTGACCTGCCACAAGCGAACTGAGATTACATTTTGTTAACGCCATACTATACTGCTCTGCGTTGAACCAACCATTCACAAACAGGTTCTTTTGCCAGACTCACTGTAACGCCATCAAACACCATGAGCGGGCCTGAGGTGAATAATGCATAGTGTTTTCCACTCAAGTGGGCAATAAAAACACAAAAACAAAGTCATTAATTGCCCACATACAGTAAGCAAATGCCATCAAGAGTCTGTGCTCTCATTAACCTGGCACCTAATTATCTGCCTTCAGTCTGAGTCCTGACAAGCCCCACTGTCTGAACCCTCTGCTTGGTTGTGGTGTGTTGTGTTATGTCAGCGTTTGCCAACCGCTGCCAAGGCACCATTAGGTACAGAGAAGACAAAAGCTTGCAGCAAAGGTTCCCTCTGCACGCGTCACCACTATGTTCCTCCCGTTAATGCCTTCCCTTCCAATTAAATCTGCAACTGTTAATTATTGTAATTATGAGAGCGAGCCCCCAGCTCCTCCACTCCCCCCCCCCCCCCCCCCCCCTGGAGGGGGCCCCCCCCCCCCCCCCCCCCCCCCCCCCCCCCCCATCTCTTCCCTTGCTGGTGTGTGGAGACACTACGGGAGCTGTTGTGCTGCTTCAGTGGCGCCTTGTCTATGCTCCAGTGAAGCTCTAGGAGGGAATTGGATACAGAGGGGGACTTGGTACACATGACAGGGGTGACACGAGGTAGATTGCTCGGTTTATCTTGGATAACTGGGCAAGCAAGTCACAGCCAATGGCCACGCCTCCACTCTAACTCATTAAATGGTGTGTAAAGTACATGCTGGGAATAATTAGTGCCAAATAACCTTTTTTGCTACCTTGTTCGCAGGGTGGAATATGATCTGTGGGAGTACAATAAAACTATTCAGCAGGTCAAATGAAAAAGGGAGATTATAATCTCCAAGTAATAATTCATGGATTTCCTTTGAAATATCGGCATGTATTTTGTTGCTTTTTTATGTAATGTGAATTTTTGCTGTGCTCTTTAAAAGAAGCGATGGATGCGATGGATCGGAATTGATGTGTAGAGGATTAAGAGAGCTGAAAAAGAGTGGATGGCCGGCCGGCTGCCTGTTAAGTCTCTGCATGTCTCAACATCCTCTTTGGCCTGCTTCTGTCACAAGCTGTTGTTTGGCGTGGACCTGATCTGCCCAGCTACTCCTTGCACTGCACTCTGCAGACCCAGCAGTGTAACCTACAACATCAGGCTCAGATTGCTTCCAGAGGCAATGCTCTTCTTTTGACACTCGAGGTGGATGTGTTTTTCCTGAGCTTTATCAATCCTCACAAAGAAATGTGCGGGAATCAGAGTGTCACACGCAGTCTCTTTTTGTTGTCATATCCTCAGTTGCCTCGTCGCAGAGTCCTTGCACATTAGCACAACTCGCAAAGGATTCTGGCTTTACAATTTGGTGCTGAATTCTCTTCTATAAAAGACACTGAAGGAAAGAGCAGCTCCTTCTGCTTCAGGCAATGCAGTCTTTTCTTGGATACACTGCAAAATCTAAATGATGGACTGTCAACTCTCTTGTAGAAATGCCACTGAAAAGAATAATCTCTGGCAGTGGATCATGGTTGGCTGTATGCTACCAATGCCGTTCCTTTGTTTATGTGTGCATGTAGCTTTCACATGCAGACATGAGTGTATGCACACACATATTTACAAGCACCCACATATGCACCCTCACACACAAAAACACACAGAATCACACAGAAACACACAGAGCGCATAAAATGCTTCAAGCCTAAACCCTTTCTTTAGAGGCACACTGTGAAATATATGGGATTAATAATGTGAATAGCATTATTTTTCCACCTCTAGCCTTTAAAATAATGCATGCTTGGCTTGGTGTCTGGATGGAGTTTTGCCTGTGTATATGCCTGGTTATCGGTGTGTACAAGACCTGCTGTGTGACCTGGTTTCATGCAATCTCCATCTTCTAATTAGGAGGCTGCAGAAAGGCTGGAACGAGAGGAGGAGTGATTAGTTGCCTTTGGGTATTTCATAAGTGGCTTTCAGTGCCACATTTGCATTATTTGCTTGAGGTCTGAATAACAAATCAGCCTACCTTTGCAGCAAATTGAGGCTAGCAGCTAAAGACCATTAATACATGAAGTATAAAATGAAACTGAGGAAAAGAAAGGAGCAAAACATGCTAACACAATATAATATTTCATAATAAAATGAAATATTGAAACACAAGATGCAATAACTGTCTCTCAGCACTGAGTCTACCTACAGCACAGTGCAATATGATCTCTGACCTCTCTCATAAAACAGCTTCTTTTATGTCCATCATCTGTATGATTAACACACAAGTGTCCCACTGACTCATTCTGTGACTAGCAGACCATGTGATCCCTATGTTGGAGCCCCATGCTGTATGTGTCCTGTAGGGTCAGTCAGCATGCTGATCTGTACTTGAGGTCCTGTCCACTCATTTGGCCAGTCTCCCCAACCTCTGCGTGCAGCCACCACCATCAGGGCCTGGTCAGCCATCACTGCACTACTTGGCTGTTTGCCCACGTGGAGTCTTAGAGGGCAGGAAACAAAGCAGGCGCTCACACGTACACATAAAATCACACACACACACACACACAATCACAGCAAGTGACAGTGGCTCTTGTTTACCCGGCCCTCCCACCCTCCCTCGCACTCCTTTCATCCTCTCCCTCTAGTCTGTCATGTTGTGTGTCACTTCCCACAAATGTCAGTGCCACTGTGGGACAGTGATTAATTTTGGTGTGCTTGGCAAAATGTCTTCAAGATGTTTGTTTGAGTTGTCTTTTCCCACCCTCTTACCCACACCCACTCCCTGAATGTCTTGGGAGTCGTGGGTCGAGAGTGGCAAGTCCCCCCCCACCCGGCCCCACACCGCTGTCCCCCGCTGTCACAGCCTCCTCTGTTGGAGGGGTGGGGTGGCAGTGCATCATCATCATCATCATCATCATCATGGGACAAAGGCTACCTGAACTGACAGAAATCTTCTTTTCTGACCACAGCCACTTTTTTTTTTCCCCTCTACCCTGAAACACCACCACCTCCTCCATGCGCTGTAGGTTTATTGTGTACTGGTGGTGTATGATGGGAGAAGTCTTGACCCAGCACTGGGGGGCTGTAACACTTCACTGTCAGTGTGGCTGATTAGCTTATCACTCACCACACTGGGAGGAAATACATCATCATTCTAGACAGGGATTCCCCGGTTTAGGGCCCATCCCCTGCCTCCTTTTACTCTGCATTTAATCACCTGACTCTCAGTCCCCTCCAGTATTTCAACTTCACCTTTAAATCCAAGCCTTATAGTGCTTTACAATCATAATTTTACCCTCATTTTAGAGTGTGTTTTAATGAAATCACAGCAGCTACTTATAGATGTTATGGTATTTGTTCTGTAGCATCTATTATAGGTTATGAACAGATATATGGATGCTGACATTTGTGAATCTTCTCCAAATTATTCTTTTCTGCTCACTCAACAAAGAAAGTGAAGCACAAAGTGGCAAATGTACCTTGGCTTCCCCACAGTGTGGTATCAGGTATGATAATTACTCTGCCATTAACATTGGGAATAGTTAATGTGTATTAATGTGTTAATGGCATGTTAATTACTGTACATGCTAGCAAGAGCCCGCAGGCATTCTCTCAGATTCTTTGTGCCATGTGGATGTAGGCCAAGCTTAAAAAAGCCTTTAAGAACATCGATGAAAGAGGATCTCCTTATGTTTCATTTGTCAGAACAAAAGATTTTCAATGGTAATTTGATCCAGCGCCCCGCTTTTGGAGCTGAAAGTCTCTGATCCAGGCGCCACGACAAAGGAGATGATATGAAGTCAAAGGAGAAGTGGAACATGGCTGTAGTGACACTGGGTTCTTTGTGAAATGGATACTTTAAGCCCTCTGTGGTCTCTAGTGTGTTGCTTTGGCAGCAGGTTTTAATAACACGGTGGATTAGAAGCCTTGGATCATGAGTGCAAAGCCAGAGTTAAGGCTCACCTTGGATGAGCCTCAGTAACAGGCTAGATGCCATGGTCCTCCCCTCCTCTTCCATCACCTCCCTGCTCCCACCATCTACCCCACAGCTTTAAGAGAGATGACCTTTGCAAATATTGACAGAAAATAAATTCTGTTTCGATTAGTTAGCTTTGGGAGACCTTTGCGGATCAATGCAATTAGATGAACAGAGTGTCGATACGTGGCTGGAGCTGTTCACTGGAGGCACTGGTTACTTGCACTGAACAGGATGTTTGGAGTCACTGCTATATCTAACCCAAATAAAAATTACTTTACTGCATCACAGATAGACATAAACAGAATATTCTTACTATGAACGAAAAAAATCCTTTGGATTTATATGCAAGCAGCACTGCTTTTCTCATGTGCTTTTCTGGCATCTGACTATGCAGTCGGTGCAGCAGAATGAGGTGTGGAAGCCCAGAGCAACTGCTTCCCTCTTCAGCAGGCTGCGTTAACCCAGCGGGACTCTGCCTTTATGGCTCTCCTGCTCACACTTCAGTGATGAGAGTAAACAAGCAGGGGGCCAAAGGTCAGCTAAGCCCACAGAATAAAAGAGGGCACATGGGGGGGGAAACAAGGTGGGAGGAAAGGAGAGTGAGCTGAGGCAGTGAGCTCTGATCACTGTCAAGGCGTCAAGCAGGGAATGATGTACGAGACAACAGCTCTGATCCGGAAATGATTATAAACAGAGAACAGGGGGGAGTAGTATATAAGAGAAAAGGGCTGCATTGTCTTTATCTGTCAAATTTGTTACTTCCTCAGATCTGATAGAGGCGGTGAAACCAGTAAAAAATGAAAAGGAGAACCACCCCAGACTGATAGGGATGGATTAATCACAATGTCTCCTTTTGTCTCAGCCACAGAGGAGAAATGAGGAACAATCATATAGGCAAGTGCTTTTCCCCCAGCTACTCCACCTGTATTGTTAAATGACAAATGAGGCTGATTAAGGACATGTTACATTATTACTTCACTTTCAGAATTTTTTTCCCCCCTTTTACATCATTAAATGTATTCTGGTAATTAAGTGAGCCAGCATCATCAGAGTTATATGAAATAACTAGACCATATATAGATTTTTCATTCTCAAGTTCCTATTGCTCACAGGCTTTATCAAGGTGACACAACTTCTGCACTTCCCCGTTGCACTGAGATTAATCCCACTTTGACTGTGGAGGTGGATTAGAGCTAAACTCGGTTGCCCAAACCTGTTTTAATACCCATGTTGTCAGACAAAAACAGGATAACAATTTGAGGAGGCAAAGCAGCATTGCAGGGTGAGAATGTAGCTTTTTCAGAGTTACTACACAGATTTCTCAGCCACACAGCAAATTAAAGATATTATCTAGCTGGAGCCTATTTTGTGGAAGTTATGTGATGATGCAGAGCTTAGACAGTGAATCCACTGTCCTCTGACAAAGGTGCACGTAGAGAGACAAAGATACATTGCAGCTGTTTTTAGGGTAGTGTTTTTCTGTGGACTGTTTTTGTGTATTTATTTTTAAATGTTTTGCATTGAGACGACGGCATCATCCCTCCCAACATGTGTGTTATAAATGACCAGCCAGACCAGCTGTGGCACAAATGCACCCTGGTGGACTCCTGCAGGGCTGTCTGCTTCTCAGGGCAGCACAGTAATCATTTTTATCTTGCTGATTTCCCAAATAGAAATGGACACGTATGATAAAAATGTCACGGCCACTCCACATGTCAGTGCACTAACAGGATTACATGTCACTTTCTAATGTCTCGCTCTGTTTTTCTTTGCCACGAATGGCCACATTATTGCACACAGGAACTTTGCGGTAATATATGGTAAGAGACAAGTAGCTCTTTATGGCCTGTGATTATTTAGTTTGAATGAAACCAGTGATTTATGCCCATTTAGCTGAAAAGCCCTGTAAATTCCCTCAGCAGCATTTCCCCTGGATATAGAGTGAGTGGAGTGAAAGTGACAACTGGGTTTGGTGTGGAAATGTACGCTGCGTCCCAGAGTTATATTTAATATACCTGACATGAAAAACGTGCCTACCTACTTACCACCACCCACAGCACAAAGAAAAGTGCAGCCTGCTGAGCTTGTGTTGAATCAGAGAGTAGGAGTAAATACTGAATTAGGAAAATATGAAGCATAGTGGCAGACAAACCACCAGCTATTAGAGCATGTTGAGATATGTAGCCAGGCATCTGGTCAGTCAACATTTGAATCAAGTGCCATTTTTATTTCATGCTGCGCAAACTGGAATTGAAACAGTCGAGTCTGTCCAGAACGAGTGCTTTGGGTGGAGTTGTGCAGATGCAGTGTGATGTGGATGAGGGTTAGTGGAGCAGCAGCATATTGTCCACATGGATGGCTTGGCTCTGCAAGCCTGATGGAGCCTTGTCCAGCATCTCAATGTCTCCAACACAAATAGCCACATTCATCCACTCCTCTCACACCATTACACCTAAAAGACTCAAAGCCAGCCAATCCATAAATAGAGCCAAATTTGTTTTTCAGTGGCAGTGCAGCCGAACAAAACACCAACAGAGATGAAAGCATCAGAGGAGTGGCTATAATATGATGTGCCTGCTAATTTATTTTTCATTCAGGATTGTGTTTATAGTAAAGAAAAAAGATAAAAAAAAGGATCGCTTTCACAATTTACCCCTGTGGATGGTGTGCAGGGTCAGTCGGTCAAAGCATGGTAGAAAGGCTTTTCTGATTGCATGCCTACTGGCTGGCACAATGGAGCTACTAATCTTCTTATTTTGAATCCAGAGGCTAGCCATATCTTAATGAAGCTGTAATGAGCTGTTGAAAAACCCTGAATTGCAGGAGGGATTATTGAATTGAAACAACTCTGGTAATCATAACGTTCGAGTGGCCACTCAGTATTTACTGCCTATTGAGCTACATTTTTATCCACTTATTGCTGTTGACTGGATGGTGTGAGCTTGTTTTTGTGTGTGTGTGTGTGTGTGTGTGTGTGGAATTTGACCTGCAGTGTTTTTCCCCCCCTCTTTGTTTATTCTCTGTAAATCTTGTGGTTGAATTGCCAATAGCATCCAGGTGTGCACATAGGCTATCTGCTGGGTGATTACGACTTGTTGACAGACTGGCGAGACCAAAAACCTGAGGAAATAAACAGCAGGATCTGAGACAAAAATCAGGATTCACAAATGAGCACTTTACATAAAATTGACTCTGCACTCAGTTTGCTGTATGTAGATTTTTATTTCCCAAGCACATTTTTATTACTTCTTAGAATACTGCAAAATCAGGTCTATAAAAAAAGCACAAGATTCACACCTCGCAAGCAAAATGCAATGAGAAAAACAGTAGTTACTTTCTAGGTTTCACACAAACCCCTGTGTCAGAGAGAGAGAGAGCGAGAGACACTTACTAGAAGTATAGTTTTCTGTTTAGCATCCTTTCACAGAGTAGAAGTGCCACTTCACCATTGAGCATTTGTCAGTTTATGGATGTTGCTGTCATGTCAGCCTTCCTGTGCACACACTGTGCAGCGCAGTGTATAAATAAAAGAGAACAGGCATAGACACGGGCAACAGGAACACAGCACACACACACACACACACACACACAGAGAGCACCCAGTTCATACCTGCACAGGAAGCATCTTCACTATAGCTCACTATGTTGGCAGACATAAGACCTTGTGTCCCTGTTTGTCTTTTACTGCAGGTCTCAGCATCCGTGGTGCCCAGGAGGAGGACCCCCCAGATCCCCAGCTCATGCGTTTAGACAACATGCTATTGGCGGAGGGTGTGGCGGGACCAGAGAAAGGTGGCGGATCTGCTGCTGCCGCGGCTGCAGCTGCAGCTTCGGGCGGGGCGGCCGACAACTCCATTGAACATTCCGACTACAGAGCCAAACTCACCCAGATCAGACAGATCTACCACACAGAGCTGGAGAAATATGAACAGGTAAAGAGTAGCTAGAAATACCTTAACTATGCATGCACCTTTCTACAATAAAGAAAAGGAAAATAACATATACGGTTCTATTTTTTATCATTGAAAGGCACATGACCTGTAAAGTATTTGAAAATCCTACTTGCTTTCACATGTCACAATTCTAATGAGTTATACATGATAGTTCACGGTGCTTCAGAAAGTCCAGTGCAGCCTATTCCCTGCCATAGCCAGAAAATTGTATGACAGCATGTGATACAGAGGAAACTGTTGTCAGCTTGGAAAAATAATGCACTGCGTTGTAGTTGATTACAGAGATCCAAAGGAGTGCCTTAATCATCTGTGTTAAATGTGTTAAAAGTATGATCATCTCCTTCACCTAGCACTTTAAGCCTGCCATTAAACACAGAGGCATTATGGGTGAAAATAGAAGGTGTAACTGTGATGCCTCAGCAAGCCAGTGAGGTAAATTAGACTAATTTACTCTGTGCTCTCTGAAAGAGGAGGTGGGTATGTGGGGGCACAAGCACTTTGCCTGGAGTAAATGCATCTTTCTTAAGGGTGTTTCCAGGTTTTAATTATCTAAATGTAAATACTTAACGAATTTTACTCAGAGTAATGAGCTAAAGTGTGCACTACGTAAATGAGTTATTCTAATTAATCATGTATGAACCACTGGTTTAACAAAAAGCTGTTTGAATTCACTCTGCATTAGGGCTAGGCCAAATTGCAAATCTGCATTTACAGTATATGCAAAGATTGACTTCACCTATTACGGCATCAAAACAATATGTAACCAGTGCACTCCAGTGAAGCTTTTAACAGAAAGAGCTTCCATGTAATGAACCCATTTTCTTCATGAAAATTGTATCTGACCATCAGAGAGGTTTTGCACATTTTACAATGTTTACAGAACTTACTTTGTCTCTCTTTGTCTCTCTTTGTTAGGCATGTAATGAATTCACTACACATGTGATGAACCTGCTGAGGGAACAGTCTCGCACGCGGCCCATCTCTCCTAAAGAGATTGAGCGCATGGTGGGAATCATCCACCGTAAGTTCAGCTCCATCCAGATGCAACTGAAACAGAGCACCTGTGAGGCTGTCATGATTCTGCGCTCCAGATTCCTTGATGCCAGGTTAGTGGCTCTTGTGTGTAGTATACTCTGCATGTACTGTGTGCGTGTGTTTGTATTTAGTATCCAGAAACTTGTATTGCTTCTGTGTGACCCATAAATAAGCACATGCAGTGGGCAAGGTCATTTTTAAACTGTGTGCAGGTCTGAAGTTTCTGTCTTTCTCCCACTTTTCTGGCACAGCACACAGTGTGAGTGCTGCACAGATGCATGATTTTAATTATGTCCATGTTCCACACATTATCCATTTTCAAGACAATCATGCTCTCACACCTGAGAGCAGTTACGACCAAATGAAATGGGGACCAAGTCATGTGTAATGGATGGAGGGGAGGTCATCAGCAGGTGTTGGGGATTACTCTAATCACTAACAGTGTGGTACAGCGTGGTGCTCTGCAGAGAATGGCACAAGTTGGGGCCAAATAAGCCAAGTGGAAGCACATTTGCTGCCCACTGCCTGTGCGAAACGCAGTAAACAAGGCAAAAGAAGCAAATGCTCAACAACATGATAAGTAGTACCCTTGGGAGGGCAGGGGACCCAGATCTAGTTAGAGTTTGCTTGTTTCTACTGGAGATCCCTGGGGCTGTGGCACTTCAGGAACAATGCTCAACTGTGCATGCCGTGATTTCTATAATGTACCGAGATGCACTCCGACTGGGCTTTGCGCTCCATCACGAAGCCCACCCATCCGCTGCACTAAACTCTACACATTACACGCTTGGACTGGAGATTGGAGACCAACAGACCAAATTAAACATTGTATGTGTTTTGTGACTCTGTGTTTGTTTGTGTGTGTGTGTGTGTGCAAGTGTGCATTTAAGTGTGTGCTTGTCACTTTATTGGTTGGAGTCTGCTCTTGTGTTGTGTGGGTTGACAGGACTCTTGGAGCAGGACACTACATTCTGCTCTTGAGGGCCCTTGGAGCCTATTCCTCATTATTTTCACCATTTATGTGTGAGATTGATTGTGCAATTTGTGCGATCCAAATGGATGAGTTAATGCTGGTCCCACTAATAGGTTTGCTCGGCCTTTCTGTCGTTTCTCTTCCCATTCAGGCGGAAAAGGCGAAACTTCAGCAAGCAGGCAACAGAAATTCTGAACGAATATTTCTACTCGCACCTCAGCAACCCATATCCCAGTGAGGAGGCTAAAGAGGAGCTGGCTAAGAAGTGCAGCATCACAGTTTCCCAGGTGGGTAGTGCTCATCTAACAGTACCTGGTGGGTAATCACTATGGGAAAGGCTAAAGCCGAGAGGGATAGTTACCGTAGGTCACACCACCAAGACACAATGTCCTCAGCTAACCTTGACATTGTGACTGCCTAATGATGCTTCAGTCAATGCTGGTCCCAGTCAGTCACAGCAGGGCCACAGGGAGGAGAGGCCTATATCATCTTGGTCTCAATCATAGCACTAGGCTGTCCTTCCTTAGCCACCCAGCGCTGGGTCCCCTGCCATTTCCCCCCATCATTCCCATCCATGTGTTCTTTCTCTGTTGCTCAGGTCATAAGCTTGGAAGGAAATAATAGCCGTCATCCATTACTTTACTTTAAGAAAAGCAGTTAAAATCTGGTGCTTCGCAACACAATCATACTTGGTATTTATGTGTATGATTGCTGTTCAGGCAACCTTGCAGGACTCTGCTAATTCACAGTTAGATTTTAGACTTATTAAAAGATGCCACTTTCTCACTTCATATGTATAACATTGCCTGCTTGTTGGGTAAACCTGAAGGCGATATCTCTCACACCTAAATCTCCACATCCAAAGTATTATTAGCCTGTGCTCTTTTCCTGCTGTGAATGTGACGACTATCTAGATTTCTCATGCTCTATTGTTCTGTGGTTGGCTTCATGAGACACAATATCAGAGAAACATGAATCTTTACAATAATCTGCAGTGTATTTTTCTGTGTGGGGAGGGGGTGTTGAGGGGTATATTGAGTGTAGTCATGAAGAGTCAGATACTGTAAAAGCCCATTCTTTTTTGCCTTCAGGGGGTGGGAAGCACCATCACAGTATCACAGGTATGTCATAACTTCTCCTGATCCACTGTTTTCATTTTTTTGTATCTCTTCTGTTTAATGTCTGTAATAGCCTCACAGTTTGCCACTGCACAGAGACTCCCTCCCTCACACTACTGGATGAATGCTTATGTCATCCTAGACTACAGTAATTAAAATTTCAATTTTAATGTCTAAAAGTTTGGATAATAATTGTCAGCATTTCTAAATTATCCATATTTTACATTAGACCCATGTTCTCACCATAATATGTGTGTACAAATGTGTCACTTTAAATTTTACTTTTTTGCTATTGTTTTTTAACATATTATTATTATTATTATTATTATTACTATTATTCATTTTTGTTTGTTATAGAGCTTTGACAGATTGTGTGGACTCTGAAATCCTCAAACTGCTCTCTGGGTTTATTTACACCACACCCACGTCATGTTCACATTGTGCTTTGTAGCAGTTAAGAAAAAAGAAAAGGCCACTGACCCTCTTAAATGGAGCTCCACTCTGTTTTCTTAGTGCCTTGCAAAACAGGCCACTGTATCATTTCCCATGAGAACAAATCAGTCCATGCAGAAATTAGAGGGCTTTTAAAAATTCACTTGAACTCATCCCAGGCCCCATTTGTGGTGCACTCCTCCACAAGCAGAGGCCATGGCAGACAATCTTATTGACTTATTCCTTAGTGCTTATGCTCATTTTAAGTGAATAACACAGCCGGACGCTTGTCATGATGAGAGTACACCATAAGCTATTCCTCCTCTTCGTGCCCAGCCCTTTCAGAGTCACAAACCTCTCGCTGTGGCCACAATGAGTGCTCAGCAAAGTCATTTTTCTCCCCCCAAACACCCCTAAACTCTTTGCACAAGCAGTTCATTAAATAAAAACCTTCCATTGTGAGTGGTATGCCAATATTCGTCTGCAGCTTTGCTCAATGCATCGTCGCTGATGAAACTCCCTGCGTCATTTTATCAGGGGTTGTGACGGGAAGCCTCTTTACCTCCAGAGTCTCCTGCACTGCAAACCCTGTGTTTGATTAAAATTTAAATGGTACAGAATAACCTTAACTGAACAACAGCAGCAGCAACAAAAACACATTTAATTTCATTAATATTGAATCCTGCTTATCGCTGAAGTACACTGAGCTATTAGCATTAATATTGGCATTTGAAGTGGGGCTCTCAAAATGCGGGATGCTGTCATAACCACCACCCCCACCCCCGTCACGCTGCATGTGCCATGCTGGGCTCCTGAATGACTGAATGGCTGTGGTGTGCATCTGAGGTTCACCGAGGCTGTATTTACTACAATCTGCGTGAATGGTTCAGCAATTTAAGACAAATGTCAGAACAAAGGTTCATTTACATCATTTAGATTTGTAGGCATTTTTCTTCTGAACGACACTTCTCAATATTTCAGCTCATTGAATTTAGAGAAGACTTGTCTTCCTATTCATTATTGATGCAGCCTGTATAATTGATGGTATCACGGCTAGTGCAACCACCTTTGTATTTGTTATTTAAGGCTTAGGGGCACTATGACCTGAGATATATTGAGATCATAGACAGACCATGCATTGCTGTACATTGTCAAGTGAGGAGTATTGACCTGAAATATGGGGTGAAATAGTTTGAATTATTAAACACAGCTCTGCAGCCTCTCTAGTGGGCAGCAATGAAGGCAATAGCACCGTGTTTCAGCGAGGAGTGTGCATGGTCATTATACAATCCCTGCCTTTGAGGCTGCTGATGTCAGGTAATTCAGTCTCACAACCTGGTTCTCACCGCACATAGGAGGCAATTGAATGCATGGCCTGCCACGAGATAAAAGGGAATTAGTTCTGTAGATTGGGTTGTGCTCCACACCTTACAGTGCCATGCATTTGTTCAATATTTAGCTAAACCAGAGAGTCGCTAAAGCCAGAGTTCAGTGGGTAGGAGAGAAATGTGTGTGTGAGCAGAGTGGAGTGGTGTAACGTCTGCAGGATCTGATGCCCACACTGTTGAGACTGTCCATGCTTCTAACACCATGCAGTGGTAGAATACAGTCATAACACACTTCATTATAAAGGAGAAGAGAAGAATGAAGTAATAACATGTTTATATTTCACCACTGAAATAATCCATCTCACTGTACTTAAGCACTTCACAACGAGCATTGGTTACTGGTAAAATGTGTAAGAGTGTCTTTTTCATACAATCAGTGATAAAATAAATGTACTGAAACTCCTCAGGTGCAAACACTAAAGCTTTGTTGACCTGATTAATACAATGTCTGCATGAACCTTAAGTTAAATTATACAGTTTAATAGGCTTTACGCGGCATTTCCTATGATTTTCACAGCGTTTGTGGGCACTTTGTGAGCCGCCTCAAAGAGTGAGCATATTGTATCGTATTTGCCTCTACAATCCACTATAAGCAGGTTAAGTAAAAAGGATGATGGCCAGGGCTTTCATTGCTTCCAATTAAACCTTGCTTGTTAGTTTAACCTCTAGGTAAACCCATCAAACAATTGATGTCAAGGAAACCCCGCCAACAGTGGGCCTCGCCTGAATGGTCATTAATTTTAATTGCCTAGATATTAAAGATTTAGAGCACAGAGACGTGCAGGATAGAAATGATCTGATGTCCTGCAAATCCAGTCAGTTTTCACACCGCAACAGTGGCGGGCTGCTGGGGATATTAAAATTTAAGCACATGGGTGGAAATTAAATAAAGCATCATTAGGGGCAGCTGCTCTTTGGCTGGTCCAGCCGTGGGCTGCAGGGCCTGAGAGGGGGGCAGCAGCCGCACAGCGACAAGACACTCTAATTTATAGGACCATTAAAAACAAGCATCATCTCATTATTATTCCACTGTTATTGCAGAGCCAGCATTCACACATAAGGCTCATACAACTTTTCAGTTACCTGACTAATGATGGATGTTATTATTTCAGTTTTTTAAAAAGTAATATACTGTCCAGTTACTTTGAACTCAGTGCATCCTCAGTTCAGTTTGACCTCAGTAAAATATTTCAAATTTAATCTATATTATTATAAAAACTTTCACACAAATAACACACTCACTTAATAGTTACATTATTGTTGTGTTGCTAAGCACAAAAGCACTGCTACCTTGGCCAACCCTTGTTTAAAGGTGAGTGCTTTTGTGGTTACATGCTTTAATAAGGATCACTATTTATAATTTAGTCCAAATGAACATAACAAAAATACAGTTTGGTCTTTTAGGTGCTTTCTGCAGCCTGACATATAGCACATATTGCCATTGTTAAACCATTGTATGAGTTTATTTCAATATTTAAGCATATTTACATAACGTTTCAATCACCCAATATCATTTAACAAATGTCAGAATTTGTTATCTGCCCTGATATAGGAAATGCACTGTACAAATTAAAAAATATAATACATTAAATTTAGAGTCTAAGCAAGAGGAGCCCCTTGTGTTTTAGCTTTGTCAGGTGAGAGCATGTCGTGCTCCCATCCATGAGAAGACACAAGTGGCTCCTGATTATGGCTTAATTAGCTTGTGTACCCGGTGGACATTACTGCAAGGGTTGGGAATTGGGTACTTGATGGACCCAAACATGACATCTTGAAACAATCACAAAGCTCAGTGCACTGTGCTGTGGCTGTTTGACGTCTGACTCCTCTGCTCCTCCTCCCTCTGCTCTCCCACACAGGTATCCAACTGGTTTGGCAACAAAAGGATCCGGTACAAGAAAAATATCGGCAAGTTTCAGGAAGAAGCCAACTTGTATGCTGCCAAGACTGCTGTAAATGCAGCACAAGCTGCAGCCGCTGCAGTGCAGAACAGCCAGGCCAACTCACCTACCACACCTAACTCCGGTAGGCACTCCTGCACATAGAAAAAAAAAAATATATGGTATGTCCTCTACTTCAGCCCCTTAACCTGCTGCCTACATGCTCACTCTCTCATGCACCGTTCACACTGGCAAGAGTGACAGGCTCTGCTCCCAGCTTGGGGATCACAGTGTCTCCTGTCTATAAGACAGTTGATCCCAAGCAAAGTCATGCATAAAGAGAGAATTCCTGACTTGTGAACCGAGAACATGTGTATATTTGACCAAAAAATAAAAAAAGAAACTAAACAAAACAAGAATTTACATTGGTATCTCGGAATTTCTCTTTGCCTGACTTTCTGTCAGTTTCCTGTCATTTGGAACGGTATGTAGTCCCACTGAATGATGGTGCCTTTTCTGCTAAATAAAGAGATATTGCTGGGAGAATTTTTAGAAATTGTAATATTAAAATTACATTACATGAAGTTTATTGAATGTAAATTAAAAAAAAAAAAAAAAGATTGTCGGACAGGGCATGTTTAGTTTGGTTTAATGAGTGATGTAATGCTGAGTTTGGTCTAGCTTGACCTACGTCGGGATGTGGTAAGCTTATGAAGTGGTCCCTTTTTCTTGCACCCAGGATTCCAGATGAAAGATGAAGATTTTCAGCTGGATTCTGCAGAGAGCAAAAACACTCTTTTAAGCAACATGTTTACTGGTACTGGTCTTTTCATAAGCTTCTTATTGTCCTTGTCATTTACCATGTGATACCCCCCCCCCTCGCCAAAGTTAGACTGGAAGTGGGTGATGTGGAACAAGTGGGAGCTTAAGCTGCCAACCACATGTAGAACTGGTCCTTTTGTGTCATGTGATTGTCATTTCATCTGTGTCCACTGCATTTGTGAAAAAACAATCGTTCTCAGTCCCTCTACATATTGCCCCATTCAGTTTTAGTTGACTTGGTCCCCCCTCCCTCTCGTAGCTGCTTGCTTGTATGGGAGTCTTTCTTGCATTTCAGTGCATTTGTCTGCCTGGGTTGGGTCTGTGTATGCAGACACTTGGCGCGTGTCCGCGTCATTTGTGGGTGTGTGTGTGTGTCTGTGCTTTCCCTTTATAGGCCTCTCATGTATTCAGCTACTTACATCTTCCCTTTCCAGGTTCTTCAAGTTCTTTTAACCTCCCAAACTCTGGGGACATGTTCTTGAGCATGCAGAGTCTGAATGGGGATTCTTACCAAGGGGCACAAGTCGGAGCCAATGTACAGTCACAGGTAGGATCAACAAATCAGGGACAGTTCCTGACTACCAGTGCAGAGAGCTGTCCTTGTCTTGCCTGTGTACTGAGCCATCCACAGTGCAGTCTGAAGCACATTAAACCAAAAGAGGAAAAAACCAAAACAAAACAAAACAACCATGCTGCCTGTAGGAAGGCAGTTGAAATTACCACTGCGAAGCCTGAGATAACCTCCAATTGACTACAGTGTTTGCTGACTCTTTCGCTTTGGATGGAATATTTTGGCAGCCAAAATATAATCCCACCCCACTGCTATCATGCTACAAAGCGACTTCTCGGTCACTGTTCCAACAGTTTGTGAATGCATTTGGCTTTGACTTGAGCTCTTGGGTTGGTATTGGGTTTTTGGTACTGTGTTTCCCCCTTCCTTTTCTTATGTAATCTATATTGCTGTCTCATCTTGTTATTGTTTGTTGTTGATGTCCTCCATTTTGTTCAGCGCAGCTACACAGCCAACAAAAATTTCAATGCTTATCCATGATTATGGTTTTAAAAAAAAAATAAAATCTCATATAAGACAGGCCTAGTTTTTGTTACATAACTGTCACTTGTCCTTTTCTTTGTTACTCCATAAGCACTGTAGAGAATGTAATAGACTGAGCATGCTGGTTATGTCCTGGCCTTACTTTTGTTGTCATCAGAAAATTGATTAGCTGTGTTACAAATCTGGTCAGTGTGTTTGTCTCAAAAGTCTCTTTGTGATTTCACATTAGTCAGTATCCGTCGCTTCACTGAGCATGTTTGCAGTTAGTGTCTGACTGCCGCAAGACACCAGGCTGACCAGCTTGTGCACCTTGTCTGTCCCGTCAGGTGGATACCCTGCGCCATGTTATCAGTCAGACGGCAGGATACAATGATGCTCTTCGGGGAAATACAATGTACAGTCCACATGGCTTAAACGTGAGTAGAATTTTGTTTTGGTTATGTGCAGATTGTCGATGCAAAACAAGTATGAAATTACTTTTTCACCCATTAAGTATGTTGCACATTAAAATCACGAATGGACTGTATCTTACATTATATATGTTGTACTATATACTGTAAAATATTTTTTCTCAACATAAATGAAAGCTGTATTTGAGAAAATACATTACAAACCTCCAGTTTTACTTTAATAAACACCCTTTAATATTTAGTTTGACTAAGACCGAAAATGATGAAAAAGAAGAAATACAATCACAGTTTTCACAGAACTTTAACAGCCTTATCTTCATGATAAAATATGAACATGTGATTGCCCGCAGCCCTTTACAGACACGAATTCCATCTTCTTTGATGAGATTTGACTTGGTTTCTTTTGTAAAGCAGAGCATAGCTATCGGAGTAAAGATTAATTTGTTGACGAGGGAAGATTAAGAGAGTCTGTGTGTGAGGGAGAGAGAGAGAAATCGTAGCAGACAGCTGTGTTTCTCCACCCTGAGTATCTGCTCTCTTTATACTGTTATGCTGTTATGCTTGTTGGGTGAAATGCATGCATACTTCGTCTAATACTATTGAAAGCTTAAACATAAAAGTAAGGCATTGAATTACGATTAGATATATATATATATATATATCTGAGAGAGAAAAAATAAGCAGCACATTTGATGTAAACAAACGTAGGGGGCTGCTGTTGACAGCGTTCTGTGCTCTTGGTGTCAATTTGGCTCTGCCAACGCCTTTGTAGCTTTAAGCTCTTTAGACATGTCAACTCCTCACAGGATCTTCTCACAAGGTTTCTCACTTCCCTGTGTAGTTTAGACCTGTACCTACTGATTCACCTGAGCTCAGTGTGATCCACAATAGAACAGCAGCTTCAACACGCGTGAAAGCAGAGGATCAGAGTCTGCAGCACAACGACCGCTCAAAGTGCCTTATAGATACATTAGCATAGACTAACCTTTAGCTTTGTTAGTGGTGACGTACGGGGATCCAGTAAAGGCTAGGTCGTGCCTGGAGCGCAGCACAGTCAGGCTGGCTAAGACTGGCTCTCTTGGAGAGGCCCCGCTCTGTCACTTTCACTCAGCTCTCCTCACCTCAGCCGGCACAAGCCCTCCCTCCTCTTGACTGACAGGAGAATATGTAGCGACAAGCTGTCGGCCACAGCTAAAATCTGCTTAGACACTGATTTTAGGGAGTGCTCCCATTGGTCAGGACACGAGACAAATTTGTTTTCTAGAGTCTCTTTGCTGATGCCACAGTAGTACCGAGATTGCTCCAAGTCTGGACTGATCACACGGCGTCAGTTTGCTTGCAACATTTTAACATGAGCTGACACACTTTTGCTCATGTTAAAATCCTTCCCATTTCAACAGTGTTGTGTTACATTGTGGGTGTAAAGTTGTGCTAGGCTCGTATTGCAGAGATTGTGATCGTAATCTCAACGTCTGCCATTTGTGTCACAGGCTAATGGGGGATGGCAGGATGCAACGACTCCGTCTTCTGTAATATCTCCGACAGAAGGACCTGGAAGTGTGCACTCCGATACCTCGAACTGATCCATTATTAATGCATCTTCTCCTCAAGCTGGGCATGGACTCTTTAACTGGCTGACCAAGTACACAGGATTAAAAAAAAAAAAAAAAAAAGAAAATCAAAAAACAGATTTGTTTTTCTTAAAATTCCCCATGACCATGCCACACAAATTCCATCATTCATGAAAAACACCAAACATTTCCTAATTGTTCACTGTCTTCTTTGTGTCTTGATTAATCAACCATAATCACCGTACCCTTGTTTGATTGTCGCAGGAGTAAGCACACGCGAATAACGAATAGCCCTCAGATGTTACTCAGTAAACTTTCGGGATAATTATCTGCTCTCAACTCAAAACACTGGATGACACTTGTGTATTTAACATGACATTTTAAATGCCCATTTGTTTGATTCTTAATTTAATTACTGCTCTCCATTTTGATAATTGGTTTCCCTTTCTGTCCTTACGATACATAGATTAAAGCAGCTGTTTCTTTGACTGTAATGTGCTCGCAATCTTGTCCAGCAACTCAACAATGCTGCTGTTGACAGCTCAATGGCAGCTTTGTAGTTTCTTTCAAGATTTATTCTTGCCTTACAGCCGTATACATTAGTACAAGAGAATGACTATTCAAACTCTGGAACATGAAGTGTAATTGATGGCTTGACTATACCATGACACCGTTCCATATTTTATAATTGGATGTTTAGTATGTACATATGTAAACATTTTTTTTTTTGTACTACTTATGGAAATCAACAAATACCCCCACAGTAGATCATTCTATCGTGGCACAGGAGCAGCCCCCCCCCCATTACACAGGAAAAGTTGTATATAATATAGCTAAAGAGTAATTATACATCCAACCCATCAATCCACAGCTTTGTTACCTCATTCAAATTCATAAGAACCAATAATTTCCAACTTTTCTGTAGCTTAGAGTGCTCACTTACTACCTCTATACCACATCACCACCATTGTTTTCCTGTATTTAATGTTTTTATGTACTTATTTTGATTACATCTTGTAACACTGTAAACTCTCCATTCTCTATGTAATCTAATGTATATTTTAATCTTTTAATAAAATGTGGTTGCTGTACAAGCAACTCAAAATGACAAAAATACAAAAAATGATAACGATATTAATACCATGGAAAATAAACGGGGGGAGGGTTTGGGTAGGGTGAAATTGTTGGGCTGTGGCTTTTACGAGGGCAGAGTGATGAACATTGTGGATTAATTAACACCAAACAGTTAAACTGTTGTAAATACTAAAGAAAAAAAAACATTTTGAATGTTGCTCATCTTGTTACTAAATCATGCAAGAAAAAGAAAAAAAAAAACACTATAAAAACTGTAATGCATAGAGGTTTCAGTATTCAGAACTGTAAATTTCAAGCTCTGTTCAACAGGGTTCAAGACTTCTTTTCTCTTTTTTCTATTGTATGTGATTCTGAAACTGAAAAGTCATGACAAATGATTTGTGGCAGTGATTCTAATGTATTAAAGATGTTTAGTGTTACTTTCTAACCAGACTACACCCTGGACTGAAAAGTCTTCCTAGTGGTAGTTGTGTAATTTCAAACATGAATAAACCTTTTGCTTTCATGACAACAAGGTGCGTCGTCCTGCCATGTTTGTTGAGTCTGTATCAAAACCTGATTACGAAGGACACGGTATAGAGAAATGGCAGGGTACATCACATCACTGTTCACTAAGACTGAAATGATCTCTCACTCATGATAAAACTGTTAATCTTTAATTTATTCATGACTACATGCAGTGATGCATGTGCATATACAGCATAAGCTCTGCATGAGGCCTTTGCTCTCATTTCCTATGGTGTGGGGAAGGTAAAGACTTAACCTGGTTTGCAGCTACTGTGCAGCTGACATGGTTAGTGCAATTAACTGAAATGTCAGGCACTTCTAATCCAGGCTTCTCTGTCTGTCTGTTGTGGAGAGGCTCCCTTAATGGATCATTGGTTACCAATTCCGCATGGAAATTGGAATCCACATGGATTCTCATTTTCTCGTTGGAGTTCCTCAGTCCTTTCTTCTCTCTGTGCTTGTGTCCGGTGTTTGTGTCTCGCCATCATGGCCACAACTGGAGTTTACAGTGCTGCAAATAGAGGAGCTAATTAAATACATGTGTGTCTGTGTGTGCATGCATGTGAGTGTGCATGTGTTTGTTTGGATTTGGAGTGTGGATAGACAGGGAAGTAAAGAAAAGAGATGTGACAGCGTAGCATGGGTTTAATTCAAGTGCAATGCATACACAGTTTCCCAGGAGAGCATATTTGTCCACTCAACCAATGCAGAACTTCATTGAACACCTTTCTTGGGAAATCATATCTTTATCCTGATATTTACACCCACACAACACATTTCTTTTTGGCATAGAAATTTCAAAAATTATTATTATTTTTTATTTTAATAACAATTTTGTGTCAGATTATATTTGTCAGGGTTAAGGAATCTTTTGCAACATATCATCATTGTTTTAATAAAACATGTAATGCACCCACACGCTAGTTTTTTCCACAGTAAAGATTATTTTTCTCAAACTGAGAAGTGTGCATGTGGACTCATGCAGTATCTCCTCTTATAAGCTTTTGGAGTTTGCAGCCCAGTCCTGCTGTACTCTGCCATATGGATAACAATCTATTTGCTCATTCTACCTTTACAAATAGATACATTTACTACATTAAGTCTGCAGGATGTTAAGTACTGCACTTTTAAAAATTGTCCGCAGAGCCTTTTAAATAAAGATGTTACATTTTCTGAAATTATGGCTATTAGAGATTTTTTTTCAAGGTTCATTAAAGACGACATTTTCTAAGTAAAATTCACCATGAAAAGCATGCATCATTAAATATGGAAATCCAGATTTATATTAGCAATATGCGCCAAGCTAGTGCCAATTAAATTAGAGAACGATATCGTTTATATTATTAAGGTAGAGTTCATATTAGATTAAATATCAAATGTAATTCTTACACAGTTTGATTAATTGCCTTTAGTGCATGTTCACAGACCCGTGTTATACTGCATTCAATAGAAAGTTTATTTATATTAAAATGTAAAAAGCTATAATTGCATCACACTATTGTTAAATTGAATTGGTAGGAGATTAAAACAGGAACAGGCATTCAGTATCTGCATCTTTCATACATAAACAATAAAGTAACTGCTTTATTCACTTAGATTTGACGGGGGAAAAATGCCTTTTGAAAAATGTAGGAATGTTGTTTCAGAGAATAAAATAAAATAACATGTATGTAATGACATGTAATAACATGTATGTCTAAGTTGAGACTAAGACAACGCGCGAACATGTGGTAGGTTTGATGAAACGCAAAAATGGTAAAGGAAACTTTTAACTTCTATTGTACTTGATGATGATGATCAGCCATTGAGATTATCTGATATAAAACTTATCATTACCTGAGGAAAATAATGGATAAGTCAGTGTGCACAGTCACCATGTTTGGACAACTACATTAAAGCCTTTGGTTTAATAACAGCATTGTTTTGGTTTTGTATAAAAAGTGAACAGCAAATGACAGGATACAGATATTGAAATGCTGCTAACATTTTCCCCCTTCAGTGTTTATAAGCATCCTTTTAATAATCATATGTAACACTATAATGTTATTGTACACATATGTACATTGTATGGACGTTCAATAAATGCTTATTATTTAGCTATTATATACAGCTTATTATTTGTCAAGAATTACAATCCCTTAGAATTGTTTTATGAAACTGAATATAGCATATTGTTATTCATTGTCATTATTCAAATACTTACAGCTAGAATAAATGGTTGTGTGCTTTATTAAGGCGGTATATATTAGTAAGTAAATACTGTATGTTGTATTTACTAAACAGGACCAGTTAAGGTAAAATTTTACCATTACAGCTATCAGCACTGGAGCAACAACTGTAAACTATTGAATTTGATAAATTTGATATATTTGATAAAGCCAAAGGCAAAACAGCACTTCATGATTATATCAACTACCAGTGATGCACTAGTGGGAATTGCTTATATAACCCTTCATCCTGCTTGTTTGCCTCTTTGAACATTTATTTTCAATAAAATTTTCAGTGCACGTCTTCCAATTTTAATCTGTGATCTGGCATCTGAAATATAAAATCTTCTCTCAGACTGATGCAATGATCTAAGTTTTATTTATATTGCCTTTATTTTGTGCATGTTTTTAAAAGCTGTTTTACCTGCTACATGTTACATTAAGTATCAGGTTTTGTTGAGACCAGTAATTTTGAACAGAAACAAAATTGTGAATTTTGTTTTAACAGATTAGGTTACCTTACTAAACCTCTTCTCCTGGAAAACTCCCTTTGGATAATAGTTCGTTTGCTTTGTTGGAGCCTGTTTCACAAGATGCTAAAAGCCACAGACATGAGTCTGTACAGTAGCTGAAGTTTACTGAGAAGCAGTGAAATAAACCAGAGACTGCCTGCACTGATCTCTTCAGCTACACTGACTAAGAGCCGAGTCCTGAGCGTCCTCTGAGCTTAGAGCAGTGAGATTAATTAACATTTGATCTAATACTTCTCCTTACATTTTTTTTACAGTTCAATTTTAACAATCTTTCTGTTCAGAGATTGCTTTAAGAATGAATGCATATTGAACTGATGGTGGCTCATCATAGCTTGTTGGGCAAAAGCAAGCATGTGAGGGCTTATGACAGGAGACAGATGTTTGGCTTACCTCTTAGCAGACGCGTGTCAGCAAGCAGCGAGCCTTTGTACTGCTCAAATATACTGACACCAAATCACAAAAAATAGAAAACAGAAGAAAACAGTGTCTGCCTTTCTCTCTTGCTGTCTGTCTCTCCTCTGCACACACAATAAAAAAAACATGATTATATTATGTAACGCTATTAAATAAACAATTACTTTAATCTAAGGTTTAGACCTATGTAATTTAGGTTCATACAGACTTTATTACTGAGCAACATAATTATGAAACCGTTAACTGAAAGCAGGTGCAAGTCAGTCACCGAGGAAGATGATAGATGAAGCATACACTATATGGGCCACATTTCTAACAAAGCCACAAAAGGCTCAAGTGCTTTACTATATCATCTACAGTATCTGCTTTTAATCAAATCAGGTCCACTATGGCCTTGTTAATATTTATTGTAAAGAAAAGCACTAGAAAGTTCTGTTTCCAACAGAAAAATGGACAAAAGTAGTGGATTTCAAACATCACAGTACAGTACAAGAACAGGAAAGCTTTCATATCAGGGTGAATTTGTCATGTTCCACGTCAGGCTTGAGTTGCCTCTCCCCCCCTGATTTTGGTTTTATTTTGGTTTTATTTTGGTTTTATTTTGGATTTACTTTGGTGTTTCAGGAGTTTGGCTGGCAGGTGAGGCAGGGACACTAATCGTCACAGCTGCTCCTCTTCAACTAATCAGCTCCTCCCTATTTATACCTTGGCTTCCTGCTTCCTGGTGTCAGTGTGTCTCATTCAGTTCAGGGGTGATCTGTGTCGCGTTGTTTGGTCTTTCGTGCTCTAGCTGAACTTTGTAACTGTTAAGTCTGGTTTTGTATGTTTGCTCCCCAAACTATGTTTTGTTTCCCTTTCCTGCCTTGCCAGCCGGCCAGCCTCAGTGTCCTTAGTTGTTCCCTCCTTTTTGTTTGTTCAGCCCCAGCACTCCTGATCCTGGCTCTCCTTATTTTATACCTTAATAAATAAATTGTTTTCTTCCTTTTTTACTACCGCCTCTGCCTAGTGGTCCTTTAAACCCCTTTTTATGATTAAGACCCAATCATTACAGAATTCCTCTTTCCTCAGGTCACTGCATTGTGCTTCACTTACTTTTCTTAATTCTAAATATTACCTGAATAAATGTTTGAGGGTTACCTCGCACACTTCATCCTCGCACACTTCAATTCTATTTTGAATATTATGATGTAAAATGAAATTCTGCTGTTAATTGTTTGTCAGTGTGCTGTAAAGTACCAGCCAAGTAATAATCCTCTGCACTCACTATGTGTATTGTGCCGTTCCTTTTTAAAGAAAACTCAAGGACAGTATTTCTTGAAGCCCCTGAGCATATGTGAAATGTTGGTCAGAAGGTTAAAAAAGCAAGCCCATGGATAACTGTGCAACTGTGAAAAGGGATGGAAAATACTCTTAAAAAAATGACTAAATCAGGGAATTACTCTAAATTTGTGTGTTTCTGCTTTTTGTGTCTTATACAGAATATATTAAAAAGTATACTGCATTTATTTGTTTAATGATATTTCTGTAACTGTTGTAATATTCTGTAAAACTCTTTAAGTGGCTGAAAGGTTTAAATGTTCAAATGCTATTTTTCAACTTTTGTCACATCTTTCCGTCTCTCTCTCCTGCTGTGTATTTTGTCTCTGTCTTTTTGTTTTTGCTCGGATGTATATTCTGACATCCAAAAAACAAACGATCCTGCTGTCAACATCTGGAAAAAAGATAAAGCAGCTGAACCAATTTGTTATTCAAGATTAGGCGAGTGGGTCATTGACTAAGTATCCCAGATAACAGACAAAATTCATTCACTAGCTTAAAGAAAGGTATGAAGTGACAACTCCACCTAAAGTGACAGCATGTTCCACTGATGTTTTGATGATTTCTTTTTTAAACGACATAAAATGGTCTGTTAAATATCCTCGGTGCATTTTCATGCGCTGGAGATGGGAGGATTCAAAAGAGGATGGCAACACGCTGGGCAAGATTATCAAAGGCCTCTGCAAGTATGATTAGTCCTGAACTACTGAAGGAGCAACACGCACACAAACACACACATTTATATGTGAAGTTTATAACCTGATGGAACGTATTGTTCTCCCTCATCACTATTTGCTGTAGTGAACACAAACAGCAAGTGTTGTTTCAGCAATAGGTTTACTTCGGCATGAGTCCACAGAGAAGCTGGAGCAGTCATTTGATCTTAGAGCTACTCTGCTAAAGAATGAGAACACAATAGAGTTGTACATCTAATCCATTGTCTAAGAGGAGCACAGATACAGAACATAACACACACAGTGTGTGTCTGTGAATGTTGCCTCTCAGTGTTTTCTCCTGTGTCTCTCTGCATTACCCACAGCATGTACTGTGCTTGTGTTTTCTCCTGTGTGCTGTTGTATGTCACCACCAGATCATAACTCATCACTCCAGTTTAGTGCCTTTTCCAAAGCTGATCCACATGACCATCTCCTCTCACACCATAACCACCTCAACCAAAACAAGGCGTGTCTCTTACTGGGAACATCACGAGAATTCCAGAAACAGTGGAACGGCAATGAAATGAAAGTGAATTCACCCAGTGCCACAAACGACACCAAGATGTATCTGCATGATCCGAAATGTTTTCTCATTTTGAGCGACAAATTTGTGCATATCTCAAGGTTTTATGAATCTACTTCATAAGCATGCAAATATGAGAGGACGAATGAGAGAGACTGCAGGGAAATAAAACAAAGCCACCCTCATAAACAATGCACATCTATTGTTAGTTAGGTGGTAACGTCTCTCTACAGCCACTGCAGCAGTTTAATTTGTGTGAATTGCACACACTTTTAATTTGATCACACCTACAAAAAAACGGTTTCATAAAACATTTTAAAACATTTATTTTGTTTTCATCATGTTGGATGAGATGATCAGCAGATAACAGGTAACCAATGATTAGTTTAAAGATGAAAATAAGAGCCACTGTAGCTCTGATTGAAATTGAAAATCTAAATGATGCCATTGGAAAGGCCCCGACTAGATGGTTTCCATCTTAATGCTGGGATAAGTGGCTGCTCACTGTCAATTCATGGACAGATTTGAGAATGCTATTGATATTGCCATTCATGGCTTGGTAACCAAAAAAAAAAAGAATTGTGACGGCTTCACAGAGATTATTTACCCAAACCTGACATCCACACATCTGCTTTAAAATTACTTGAAAGAGCAAGTAATTTTTACAAAGCATTCTCCGTCCTCTGTGCAATATTTCGTGCAGTGTGGCTATAGGCTACACTGTGTAATGGGAAGTCATTAGCTTTTGGCCTGATGCAGTTTGTTCTCAGTCCCTCGCTGCAACATTTATATTTCATATCTTGTGTTTCACACTGTATTAACAGCTGTGGCTTGTTTTTTGCCATCTGCAGACAATTACTTTAGTTTACTTGGCTTTGTAATAATAACATGTTTTCTTCTTGCAACTCTCTCAATAGACAACACACTGCAGATTCTTGACAGGTGCTGAGGCACTTGCTCAGGAGACACAGTGAGGAGGATTATTACTGCATTATTTAGTTCTCCTGAAATAAACAAACACATTCCCTTCCTGGCATCATGTGCAACTATCAAGTCAGTGTTGTGTTTTGCATTGCTCCAGCTAAGAGTAGCCAATTATAATTTTTTTTGACTACCAGGAACCTCGGTGCCCATTTTCACCTCCAACAAGCCCCACTTAGTGTCAAATATTTCCCCTTCCATACCCTCTCATTTGCTCTGTATCTCCTCCTTTTATGACCTTTTTACATTCACCTTGCCTTGTATCACCTACTTGCTATCACCCCAGTGGCTCAGGTTCCGCTCCACCGTCTAGTTTCAGTATAATAACTTGACACTTCACATTGCATTAGTCTTAGTCCCGACAACAAGGTTATGTGACCTATAGTGTCAGAGAGCATACACCATACTTGCCTGGAGTAGCTATTTATCAAGACAGCTTTGGGCCACCTATGATTCAGAGCAGAACAAATACAGATCCGAGGCGGTTTTACCGAGGACATATTTGTCCAGTAAACAAAACTTTAGCTCAAGCAAACACCATCACACAGGTTCTTGTTGGGGACTTCAATGAACTTTTTTATAGAAATCAGCATAATGTGTGTTGTTACATGGTTAACATTGTAAAAGCGTAATTAAAGTTCACTTAAAAGAGTAATAAAACGAAATACAATAATTTACTGCGAAATTAGGCATACATTTTTTTTCATATTATTAAACTGAAATGAGATTGGGTCACTTTATTCATAAAAAACTGTACGTGGAGTAACACATGCCAATCTCAGAGTATTTGTACATATTAAAATGATATATTTATAATTATATTAAACATAAGAATAAGCAGAGAGGCTACAGCCATGTGTTTAGACCCATGCACAGAGTGGAGAAGAGACCTGTGCTGCAGAGAGGAAAGCTGACAATGAAGCCCAAGGAAGTCATTAAAAGACCAGTGACCTCACCGGTGCAGAGCTCAAAAATGCTGCCCACCGGCATGATGTCATATTTTACATGCCACTACTCATCCTACCACCTCTGGCTATCAAACCTGACAAGCATACATGCCTTGCCCATTTTAGAAAATATCATGAAGAGAATATTTTAAGGCATTTCCTTTGCTCTGCTGAGATTTCTGATTGTGATTTGTTCTCATTTCCATCCAACAGAGCACATGAGGGAGCATTAAGGGGTCTAGACACCTTATAGAGACTGTTATCCAATTTAAGAGGCACATTAAAATGAGTTACCTCACCAGGACCAGTGTGAAAGCAAAGCTTATGTTTGTTTTATTTTTTTTTTTTATTTCTGTGGGCTCTGAAGCAGCTGTCTGAAGTCAGAGCAAACAACTCTGATGATGTCATCAGGGTGACTACATTTTTAACTAATACCTAGTGTCACAAACAGAATTTCACGTACTGGGCTGGTTAAGTCTAACAACAGTTTCTATTAAATTCCATCATTTGAATTTCACAGTCAGACAAGGAATGTCCAAGATGAATTTTAAATTAGTGGCTAATTCAACGGTTTACATGTTTGTAGAAATACACACTGAGATATGTGGAATAGTAAACATTTATTTAATTTTTTTGTTTGACTGTGTTTTTTGGTCGTGTTCCATGTCGGGCTTGAGTGGCCTCTACATTCTTACTTTAGTTCCTGTTTTATTCTGTAATTTTCTTGTGTTTCCTGGGGAAGTGTTGTGCTTTGTGTTTTAGGAGGCAGGTGAGGCAGGGACACTAATCATCACAGCTGTTCCTGTTCAACTAATCAGCTCCTCCTCATTCAGTTCATGGGTAAACCTGTGTCATGTTGTGTGGTCTTTTGATCCTCAAGCTTAACTTTGTAACTGTTAAATCTGGCTTTTTATGTCCGCTTCCCTAACTACATTTTGTGTCCCTTTTTCTCTACTTCTGGTTTTTTCCCTGAGTCCTGCCTTGCCAGTCGGCCAGACTCAGCGTCCTAAGTTGTTCCCCTGTTTTGTTTGTTAAACAAAAGCATTTCAGATCCTGGCTCTCCTTATTTTGTACTTTTTGTAAATAAACCACATTCTTCCTTTTTTTTACTCCTGCCTCCGCCTACTGGTCCTTTAACCTTTTTTATGATTAAACCCCAATCATTACAGTTTTTATTCACTTAATTTCCCAGTGCATTAGTCCTTGCAACATCAGACAAGGGTCACCCAACATTTATGGCCACAGATAGCAACTGTATGTTGAGAACAGGCAGTAGGCTACACAGTCATACAGCAGCCTGTATTATAAGTCATCTGATATTGAATTATTATGACTAAAACACAGAAATAATATATGTAGGCTATAGTGAGGAACCAGGCAGTGGCACTAAAACAACACGGTGCACTTTTAAATTTGTGAAAAAGCCCCTGAGCCTTTTCACATTTCTCTGCATTAGGCTTCAGTATTCTTTAAGAACCACCTCAGAGAGCAGAGTAACCAGTGTGGCTACTATGTTGATGTGTGCTACAATCTGCACCACTGTGCTGCATAATTTATTTTATTGCACAAGAAGTAAACCCCTATCACTCTTCCACACAATCGTAGCCTTAGTAAATGTGTTTATCTTGTTTATTGCTCGCTCTCTCTCTCTCTCTCTCTCCTCTGTCTCTCTCTCTCTCTCTGTCTCTGTCTCTCTCTCTCTGTCTCTCCCCCTCTCCTTCTCTCTCTCTGGGTCTCTGGGGTCTGAGTGGCCCCTGTCTGCTTCCTGGTGGTGTCTGGGAGCCCAGGTCTATGAGGCACCAGGATCATTTTCCCTCTGTAGTTGTTGTCACTAGTGTGAACCCAGCTAATTCATCTTGTTAATGGCAGGTGGGTCAGTTGAGCACTATAATTGCGATTTCAGTTTTTTTTTCCCCTCTTCGTTTTCATGGCTGTATTCCTTGATCTAATAAAAAAAAAAAGCAGAACGAGGCTTAAAAGAAGACAACCCTGTATGCGCCTTCCACATGTTTACTGTCTTATTTTATGATACCATTAAGTAGAAAATTTGACTGTATTTTCAGTCAAAAATAAAGAATTTCCACACTTGGTTGTTTAATTAACTATAATGGCTTTTATTCTAAACTGAAATGCACTTATTTTTAATGTACACTTTTACCAAATTGATTTATGGTTTGAGGTAATTGAAGACCTTGAGTGCCACTCAGATTATATCAGCATTATATAGAACTAACTGCTGCTCATGAAGTAAATGAGAAAAGGCTCTTTTCAGAATGTATATAATGAACTCTATGCTTTTTAAAGAGTTAACAGATTCATTCCACAGTTGCCAGAATGAAGTCAGCACTCAGTTGAAGTCACTGGGGCATGAATCTCCAGAGAGCATTGGACATGAAATGAGCCCGGGCTGATTTCAGTCAGGAGGAAGGTCGTCACCACACAAATGAAAAACATGAGAAGTGGTTCAAGGTCTAATCAAGTCCTCAGACTGCACTCACTGGGAGCAATTAAGTTCCTCCCTCTCCCTCAACATAGGTAACCAGATCCTCCTATTGACATTCTCAATAAAAGGTCATTTAGTGTATGGATAAAATGATCAACCTCCACTGCCAGAGAACCTTCTAGCATAAAATGAACTTGAAAATTGTGTTTGGGGCTATGGCCAAATGGAGTATGTTCTGAGGGATTTAAAATAAAAAGAAATTATTCACTTAAAATAACAAAAAAAGGGGAATTGCATTGAAAAAGAGCCTCAGCAACAAACAACTGTGCTGTTCTGAATCTACATGCAGGATCTTCACTGCATGGATTTCAAGACCTTGGCACTGAGTCCAACCCAACCACAGGAATTCATTACCATCATTGCGAGTCTGACACAAATTAAGTCCTGGTACTTTCTGTCTTGCCTCTCATGACCACAATACTTCATCATAAGTCATCCTTAATTTGTATGGTTATTGCAGGCACTTGTTGTCAAGTCTGTTCACTTGCAGCTCCCAAGCCCGTCAGGACTGTACAGAGTGGCAGGGAGAGAGCAAACTGATTTTTCACACTCAGATCCCACCTAAAATGCCTACAAAACACTTTCTCACAAAGTGTGACATCAAATGAGAAAGACTTAATACATGACAGCACTATTTTACACTGGCCAAACTGAAACATGGTGTCATTTGGGCTCTAAAATCATTTTTCAAAATAGGATTTTATCGATGACAGAATATGTTTCATTTTTTCAATCCTCCACCCCGCAGAAAGAATCAGAAGATCGCTGTTTCTTCATTGAGCATATGGCTTTTACCTGACATCACAAATAACAATAAATAACACAACTTTAACACTTACAGCGTTGACCTCTTTACAAGCGAGGGGCCAAAATGTTACATGGAAGGTTTTGTCACAGCACAGTAGACAGAAAAAGATGCAGAAAGATATACATTTTAATAACTAAGCAGGTCTAGATCTTAAGCACTTTCACAGTGAAATGGAGAAGCACATACAGTATTACAAACTTTTTGTGGGCAGCTTGTGAAGGTTAACAGTTTCATGTCCCTATAAAAAGATATAATGAAAATGGGGCAATAGTGTTGGGAAACCAAAGAAGTGACACAGTACTGCTAACTATCTGAGAATACTGATGTGTGACATATGGTAGGTGAAAATAATGTGCACTCCAGGAAAAAACTAAGAGGCAACACAAAAGTCAGGAGGAGAAGAGAGAGACAAATTAAAAAGTCTGATCGTGTGGAGACAGCCATCATTTCACTTGAAAGTCTTCTGCTGCCATCCCTCCATCTCCGTTAATTATTCCACAGCAATACACGGATTCCCCTGGGCTTTTTACCAAAAAGCAATAAAGACTGTATCACACTGACTCGCCAATTGGCAAAACAACTGTAAAAAAAGAGAGAATGAAAAAGTAACCAATTTACCAGAAAACCGATTTGGCTTGATTGGTAACACTTTAACTTTTCTGAATTTAAATTTATTGCAATAATAGTGTGATCAGGCTGTTTATACGAAGGCCCTAGTAGTTAATATTCTGTTCAAACATTACTCTTGAACTGATCAGATTATTTTTGATGTTTCATGTTTAAGATAATTAGTATATGCTTTCAAGCAGCCAGGCAGTTGTTTTATCTTATTTTATTGGACATAATCTATGCAGCTATTTTCAGTTATGAACTCCTGAGTACATGTCTGTGCATATTTCACTATAATAATTTATTAAGCATGTATGCACGACTGATCTCCCTTGGTAGCATGTTGGCAGGCATGTAACCAAATTTAAAATCTGTAAGTGACAATGGTCATCTACTCTAAAGACCTCTAGTTTTACATGATCAACTTCAAATCTCCTTGTTGAGATTTTGATTAGATTTCTCTTATTTATTGATTTATTTATTTATTTATTCTTTTTTTAAAAAAAAGCAACAGCCAAACAGGGCATTCATTTTCCCAGAGCACCACATAATCCAGCACTCCGACTTGTGCATGGTGCAACAATCTCACAAATCATTTATTACATTAGAGAAAACCGTTTCTGGAGCAATAAAACAAATTCAGTGCTGCATGTTGTATCTGTCATCAGCTGAAATAATGTTTTACCATATTTGAAAATATTTCTTCATACCCTAATTTCTACAGCAAGTTCATCTTTGCGCCCACCATATTTTACCTAATAGATCAAGTATAACATTGTAAAAAAAACAAAAGAAAACAAAGGCAGAAAATCTTGTGGTAGCAATTCACTGGCAGGTATTCTTTTAGTTGTTTCTTTTAAACAGAACTAGCAGCACAGCAGGCAGTGTTGCTGCCAATACACAGAATATTGTGTATTTTTTGTAAGTGTATTTGGTCCAACTTGAGTGTGCAGACTGGGCTTTTTTAACAGGGAAAGTAATGCCAAGTTTTGTGTTTACTAGTTAGCACATTTACAATTATTCCAGTTTAATCCCTGGAAAAGCATGGTGATTGTGAGTAGGTTGCAAAGAGACCGTAATGGATTCATGACAGCCATAATGATCAGCCTCATTCATGATAAAAGTGTGTGCAATTTGAGAAAAATGTGTTCTGTTGAAGAAATGTTTTCTTTTACTAAAATTTAGATGAGACAAATGTATTTCTTAATTATTTAAGATCAACATCCCGAGCAAAAAACATGAGATTTTCAGCAACCAGCTGCATTTAAAGTCTGCAAAGGTGAAAGAACTCTAAAAGACAATTATTTTCCAAACCACAAGTCTACATGACTTAAATGTTGTTAAATGTTGACGGAGTGAAAGTGTGGACATCCCTGTGCAGCCCAAAATCTGTGACCACATGGTATGTTATTACCAACTGTGCACTCTCCAGGTAGGACAATAAACTGTTACGGAACAGAATATGGGATCTGGTGGCAAAACCTTACCCGAACCCTCACCAGGCATGTATATGTACAGTATGTGCAGTTCTTATTTACTTATTACTTACTTATAAATAAATAAGTAAATAAGAGTTTATTTAATCTAATGTTAAGGCAGAAGTCAGCTAGGGGGAGTGGGATACACATTCCATCATCCTCCCATTTTCACAGTGCTTGGTGTGGACCCTGTACAGATGAACATGAAGCTTGTGCCAGGTGGTGGCAGACTTTTGTTTTCATTAAAAGAGACAATGGAGAAGTAACTGGGGTGAGGATGTCCACTGGTACTAGGGTTGCCAACTGTCCCGTATTAGTTGGGACATCCCGAATTTGAATTAAAAAAGAAGTGCTGATCTGGTTACTGGGTCAGGTGAGGGCACTGTGCGCAATTGGTCAGAGGTCTCCTTGTAGATGGAGGTCAAAGGTCTCTTTGTAGGTGTGTCTGGCTTTGGTACAAGCAGGTGCATCACTGCTTGCTGGCCCTGCTCCAAAAAAGACTGTGCTCTTATATTAAAGTGAGAACAAAAGTTGGGCTGGCTTAAACCAGTTAGTGGCGATTCGAACCGAGCCTTCTGCATATTGTGTCAGCAGGAATTCATCAGCTAAGGTGGCGAAAACCACTTGAAATAGCATTCTGCCACGGAGATGCACAAGAAGAAAACACAAGCTAAAGGTAGATCTGATATCAGTATGTTCTTTGCCAAAGCCACATCAATTTCTGAAGCTGAAAAAAATGTCTGCTGCTGAGGTGTCCACTGTACATCATATGATTATTGCTGGTTTACTCTTTTACTGTGGTGTTTTTATTTGTGGTGTGAAATCATGGCAGTTTAGCAAAAAGGAAAGTAAAAAAGTGATGTGCGGATTTTCATATACTGTAGCTGGTGTGCGCATGAGTGCAGTGCAGTCCAGCTATAAAAATTCTGGTTCATACCAGGTGTGAAGGGAAGGACTGACAGCTGTCCACTTGTATTAGGATTTCTCAGAAAGGTTGTTACTACTTGGTTGGAAAAGCCTTATAGAGAGAGAAAGACAGAGAGCACAGGGCTGTCTGTAGTGTGTGTATGAGGAAGCAAGTGGCCCTGTCATTGCTGCTGAAAGTGAATGTAAATGTAATATTATGGCAGGTGGCTATTCTAAGAAGAGAGAGAGTTAGGCCTATGAGCGGTGTTTTCATTTATGGGATGTTTAGTAGCACTTAAAACCATGAGGTACAGTATATAGTTAAAACGCTTACAGTCACTGTGCTTTAATAATGGGAATCTGGCACAAAGTAAAGTCAATATTTTCATAGTAGATGATCTTACTTTGCCTGGAAATGTGTGAGTGAGTGTGTGTGTGTGAGAGAGAGAATGATTTCTGCTGTGGTCCAGAATTTCACTGAAATGCATAGTTTTGTTTTTTTTAAAAAACATACATAAATAGTAAATTGTCAGTGCATAAGTGTTAGTCCAGCAGCAGCTTTGTTGTTTTCATGTCACTTTTGTGATCATTGGCGTTCAGATGGAAAAGATGTGACTAAAAGTCAGTCTTCTACTATATGATCAACCTGTCAGTGAGTTGAACTTGTGCAACATGTGTATGTAATGCTCCAACATGTCTGGAGTAAACCAGGTATAATAGACCTTTTTCACAGCAGCTATTTGTTGCCATGAAATAGTAGGAGAAACACAGGTTTGACCAATAACATTAGGGTTCCATTCCAGGTTTTAAAGAGCCATGGTTGTGTTATTGTTCAAGTGGAAATGTAGCTCACACTCAATATTTGATATTATAGAAGCATTTTTGTTGAAAAAGATGTTATTTTCAAACTGCATATGTGTTTCTCCATATTTTCAGGATTTGTTCCAATAAAGTGATGGAGAAATAATTGTACAGTATGGTCATTATAGCATTGCTAAAACAACAAATCTAATGGTGGCCTAAGACTTATGCACAGTACTGTACATAATAGGCAGAACTCCTGGTGAGAAATCAACCCAACTAAATTTAGAATGCGAAATCAAGTATACATCTGTGGAACAGTAGACTGACACAGACCCTTGTTTTAGTATGAAGAGAACTGCTGGCATGTACTGTACGTGCATGAGGAAATGCAAAGCGGAGCTCCCTGGACATGAAATGCAAAAGGTATGACCCAGCCTTTTATGTACAGTACACGCATCTCACATAGTTTTTACTGCTCAGCCACAGTCTCATTTAACAGGAACTACCACATCATTACACTGCCTGTGGTATTCAGCAGAGAAAACACTGGAGCTGAGTCTTTTGAATAAGTAAAGAGACGATATTACTAACAAATATTTTGGCACCATCAGCAATGAATCGTGGATGCCGTGAAGGGCTGCATTTACTTAGAACAGGACAAAGACTTAAGAGGTTTATCAACACTTTAATGCATCCACTGCTTCCTTTGAAGTGGAACCCACCACAAAGACGTAACAGGAACAAGATCCAGCACGTAATGTGGGCAAACTCACCATCCTGCAGTAATTTATGGAGTAGAGCATTTAAAGTAATTATGAGGTGTGCCTATAAAACAAGTCCCGCTGTGAGGTCTTTATATGTTTATTGTCCATGTCAGTGGGAAAAGCACATTTCAGCAAAAGGTGCCACACCATACATCTTGTTATGTCTGCATAGTGCTTACTTGCAAAGTGCCATTTCCATTCATGTCTGAATGGGCATATGCCACACAAAGGACAGCTCAAACACAAGTGATTTCACTCCAAGGGATCACGGGTAAGTAGAAGCAAAGCAGTTGTGCTGATGCATTGCAATGACATCAAAGCAAACCTCGGCATCAACACATAGCTGGCTATCTTTGGAAAGTGATGATGATCTTGGCTGTGCTTCTCTTCAACAGTGAAAAAGATTGCAATGTACAGCCGCCTGTGCGCTACATCTCATTTGACATGTTGACGCAGTGGGTCCTTATACGTGCATGTGTCAAAAAACTTGGAACAAATAGTGCAATGTCTAACATCAGTAGATTAGCCAAGCAATGACATAAGCTGTGGCTGCTCTGGTGTTTAGAGGCCACTTTTGAAATATGTGTGTGGCATTCGTACGTGAGGAGAGAGAAATGAAGGTGATGGGAAAAGCTCTGCAAGAGTGGAAAATAAGTGAAATGTAAGTCATAGGTAGCAATATTTTGATAAAGTAATCATGCTTCAGGAGCAAACCTAGGACTCTGAAATGAGCCTTTGGTGATTCTGCGAAGCCGCTCCAAACATGGCAGCATCAGATTTACAAATTGAAAATCATTAATAATTCTAACCAGGATGTGATAAATCTGGAATCACTCCCGATGAACCTGGACACACTTTCATAAATCAAAAAGATTACTTGGAAATTTTTTAAAATCTGACGTCAAAGTGTCAGCCTTACTAATGGTTTTTGTAGATCTCTTACCGTGATATATCATTAATCTGAGATACATTTGAAGTGTGTCACCAGGGCAATATGTGATCCTTCTAACATTAGAAATTTGCTGGTCTGTGTCAATACAGGGGCTAAAAGGGATAAAAACAGGTGGGGGTGCTGGGGAGTAACTTGCCGTGAGTTACATTTTGATAAGGCAGTTCAATGAATATTTCAAATGACCATGCGCAGCACAAACTGGCTATGTGTAAATCTTGAATGTACAGCTGTTCTGGTGGTGGCGGCACATCCTAATAATAATGATACTGATGATGACCATGCATGAGAGTCAGAGACGAACAAGTGTCTCCCTGCTAGACCCACAGAATATCCACAGAGAGAACTCTACATCCCCAAAATCCACACGACTGCTGAAATAGCATCTTTGTTCTGAAAGCAGCGTTACTGAGACTTAGGAGTGCTATTGTGAAGAGGGTGGTATTGACCGTGATGGTGAACATGGGGCACCTCTGTAATCTAAATGTCATTCAGTGAAAAGCATCTCCCACACAGCCGATGGCTTTCATCTGAATGTGCCTCCAAAAGATTCAATTACTTTTTCTCTCCCTCTATTTCTTTCACCCTCTGATCTCCACCCTCCTTCTCATGCACTAGTTGCTTATCTGCTGTGATTATAGTCATTATGAAGCAGCCGTGTCGGCAGTGAAATTTCAGCAGGAGCAGACATGCTCAGCCAGCTGCCTCTGCAACTAGGTCCGTTTAGTAAGAGACCTGAATACAAAGAGTAGGAGATGTTATGCTGGATGTTATGCTGAGTTCCTGTAGATTCTTATAGTTGGGGCACAACAGGGAAGTCATTTATCATTTATATACAGTGTGTGTGTATATGTATGTATATATATATATGTATATATATATGGCTTTTTTGGCTCTGTAATATCAGATCTGACTGATGAGCATTTCTGTGTATACAGGGGCAGGGGGTGCAATAAGCAGCTGTTATTTGAGCAGTTAAATTTACTTTTCACTTCTTTGTGTTTTGCAGTCATCTCGCTTTACCGGCGCAATGTTGCTGTTGTCGCAGCCAGACTGCTATACTGAGAAACACAAAGAGAGCTGATAGCCTTAATCGGCATTGTGTGAACTCATTTAACAATGGTTTAAATGTAATGGACATTTGTTTACAATTACATTCATTTACTGCAGTAATACACATCCCTGAATCTGTTTCCTATGCTGGTGAGGTTAAGGGAAGAGGTGGCAGCCCGGGGATAAAGGTCTATATCAGCTCACACAGCTGCTTTTTCATGTTGAAAATCTGTTTCGCGCACGTCTCAGTCTGGGTTTCAGGAGAGGGGGGATGGAGTTTAAATGTGATGGAACAAAACTCATCTTTTCACAAGGACATCAAAGGAGATGGCTTCTTTTGTGTTTGAAGTGCAGCATGTTTGAAGTGTTCTGAAGACAGTGGAGTGGTAGGGCAAGTTCATTGTTGCTTCGCTCTGGGGATGATTATCAGCTGCTATCGGTGCGCATCTCTGAAACAACTGTCAGCATGACATGTGAATAATGATCTCCCTTTTTCACCTGCTGACACCTAACCAGCTCTGACACCTAAATACCTACAGTACTGCTCAAGTTCAGACTTTTATTCCTTCTTTATTTCTTTGGCTGCAACTTCATGGAATTCTTCGAAGATATGGTAAAACTTTATTTTAACCAACCTTCATATTCATCACTTACAGGGACTATGAAGGCAGTGACTGGATGTTTTAACACACTGTAATGCAAACGTGTGTTCATTAGAACATCCAGTATAACGCCCAATGAAGCATTTAGAAGAGGTGTAAGTAACACACAACAAGTAACACATTGTAATAATAATAATATATAATGAGCCTGTTCCACAAATGCTCAGTGACAGCACTAATAACATTAGAATATGAGTGGGGATGAAATACAGTATTTACATTGTGTGCCTTATAAATACAAAAAATGCAAATAAAACACAGTAAAGGAAATTAGATAAAAACTCTGGCTAGATATGACCTATGTGCTCAACAACATAAAACAGTAAACTATACTGTTTTATGTTGTTGAGCACACAACCCCTGGATCAGATTCCCTGGTGCAAGTGGAAGAGTGTTATATCTTCCTATTTGTTTATTTAAACCTTTATTAAATCTTAACGAAATCAAGCAAACTTTAAATGGAATATATATTTTTGTTCTGTAAAGAACATAGGATATGTTTAAATGCTATTCTAGCTGTTGGATATTGCACTCATGCTCAACAAATAACAGACTGGTTATAAGTTCAGTGGAGGAGTGATTAACAACGATGATAATACACCTGTAAATGTCCTTATATTGAAAGCGCAATCTCTATGTCATAATATGCTGCATTACGATAGCTGTGTTACTTTATTACATTAATTTATCAGATTATATTGCGTTTATTACCACTTCGCACCTGCATATATAGTAAGTTATAATCCATTTACCAAGCGTATATAAATATTTTAAACATGATAGAAGCAACATTTTATCTAAGCCATTATTATTCAGAAAGATCTATTATGGATGAAGATCCTCTTCTTCAAATTTGCTATCAATATCAACTATCATGTCACATGCACATTAAGTACTCACCGCAGGAAATACCATGTTTTCTTTTTCTCTCCGATAACAGCATGAGTCAGAGGGCAATCACAGGACACTGCCCTTAAATATAAACCAGTCTTCCATATTAGCTGCTATCATATAACTGTGTGTCCTTAATGGTTACATTAACCTGGTAAAATAGACAAGTTAACAGTCCTCCCAATATGTGTAGTGAGCTCTAGATTTAGTTGGACCTCTAAAATCCTCCTCCGCTAACTATTATTGTACATGGGTTGGCAGTCTATAGTCCAGCCTGTAAAATCTTTCAGGAAGGGTCATTAAGGATATTTCATTATCTCCATATTGCCAAGGTCAGGTTGTCCATATATCCACTTTACGGCTGCTAGGGGAATATGCTGCGACTGTAGTATAATAGACCAGAAAATGTCCACACCAGGAATGATGGGAAATCAATACTAGGCCCAGCTCATCAATACAAACCCCATTTTCACAAGCAGGAAGAAGGTACTCAGGAAAAAAATGCTGAAGAAAATAGATCAGATCAGTGCAAGAAAATGAAATAAAACAATGTTTTATTGTTAATAAAATGTTTGTGTTTTTTGGTGTACAACATGCTGGCACACTCGTCACAGAAGAGGTTTAAACTGGTTTGGCTTGATTTTGTTTTAATCTGCCAGCACTGGATCAGGCAGTCCATAAACGTCCCGGCACAGTCATGTAACCACGTTAAAGGAGAAAGAAACATGGGTTGTGACAATGATTTGCCCCATTTATTACAGCAGAGGCAGCCAGCGGCTTCAATCTGCCTTTGGTTTGTTAGAAGAATGTTGATGCTTTCAGTTTATTGCAGGGTAATGGTGAGAAGAAGAGTAGGATGCCAACAAACAAAGGAACGTTTATATCATTACCGGCTTAGGGAGGATGTGCAGTGTAAAACATTACAATTCCACTATTACGCTCACATGATGTTTGATGCATTTTCACATCTGCTATGCGCGATCAATCAATTAAAGCCTCCTCATAAAACCTAAGATGCAAGGTGTAAATGTTATTAAATATGATGAGCTGAAATTTGTTAGTACATGTCGGCTATTTGTTAAATAAACAGAGCAGAGCATGTTGTGGTCCAACAAGGAATTTACAATGTGCTATGATGGAGAAAAGAGGAAAAAAGCCTGTGGTTGTTTAACCAGCCAGTTGTAGCCTTGGGCGTTGTTTGTTTATGCAGCACAGCTTCCAACAAATGAATATCACACTGGCAAACTGATGTTGGAAAAAAAAAAGGCTAAGACTCTGCATACAAAAGCTTCTCCATTCAATTTCAATGAGGCACCAGCATTACAACAATCCACATACATATTTCAGGTCAGGTGTTCTTTTTTTTTTTTTCCACGATGTAAACCGTATATTCTTGCTGTGTGAGACAAACACTGACTCACTATTACTGTACAGTAGAAACAGTGTCTTTGTGTGAACATTACACATTGTCTGCTGCATGTTAATGGCTTATTGACCATGTATGGTGTAATGAGACCTTGGGTGCAGGGCCAGCCATGATATATGAGGGTGAAAATTGGCCTCTGCTGCACTGATGACCTAATTTCAATATTCAGGGACTTGGGGATGGAAATGACACTTTTCACATTTAAGTGCTTTGTATTAGCCCCTGGCTTACTGTACCTCTGCCTAATCCTGCGCCACAGACAGAACCACACACTGCAAAGAGACAGTACTCTTTGATATGGACCCTCTAAATTACAACCATTCGTTTCCAACACAGTTAGGTTCCACACCCTTCAAGCACCGAGCAGAGAGGGAGCATTTGGCTTGTTCAAAGAGTCACCTTCATCTTTTTGTTTAGCTGGTGTGATGCATGCATTCAAGAAAATAAAGCAGAGGCAGATTCCAAAAGGGCTCTGTCTTCAGAGATAACCTTGAGGATGTATGGCATTTAGCATTCCACTCAACCCCAGTCGTGGCCTCCTTAAAGCACACATTTTGATCCCTTGCCTTACTTACCTTATGTAGGGAAACATTAATACCTTTTCATACGAAATGGGAAACGTTCCTATATTTTTATTCTGAAGGAAGCGGCTTCCACCTGGAATTTTAAAGACTGTCATTGCATGTTAGGGCAAAAGGGGGATGAAGCTCAATGACCTATTTGTATTTCCGTCTAGGACAGAAGAAAAACACAGGAGTGGGCTATATGAAGCGGAAGGTTGAGAAAATGTATACTTATTTATCTTTCATCCTTTATTTCTCACGTATTACTGAGTGGAGGTGTCATGTTTGGCACATTGAAAACTCTGTGTTCTGCCAAAGAGATGTGACGCCAAGAGAAATAGGTGTTATTTTAACCTTGAGCCTAATTTAAGCAAACATGAATATATTGTATCCAGTATCCCTCACCCCACAGCTGACATGTTCCCACTTTATTCTTGCAATACTACTGTATATTAAGCGCAGGTTTTACTGTTGCTCGGAATATAAGCTGTCAAGTTGTGCACAAAGAGCAGGTGAACTGCAGCGTGGCAACTTGACAAAAGGATATCCTTTAAGATACAACAAAAAATGACACATGGATCAGACAGACAGACAGACAGACAGACAGTGTGTCGGAAGCATGTGGGTAATTGTTGTGTGGTTGTGTGTGCTGTATGTGTGTGTGTATCCGTGTGCCATGGGAATAGTGCAGTAGCTCACGGTGCTCCGACAGGTCCACTGTGTGTAGTGTTTTGCAGCATCAGCAGCCGGACAGGGGCCAGACGGTGGATTTATGATGCCAGGGAGCGGAAATGACCTGCTTCTGTCATTGGGTGTGTGCCCCATCACGAGAGGCCCTAAACTATATTGGCACAGTGCTGACAGACATGTTTGTCATCCAGTCAGTTTTGAAGATTCCAAGCACAGGGTATAACTCCTTTGACAAGCCCTTCCACTCAGTCTGTGTGTTCGCGTCCGTCTTTTCTGATTTGTCTTATTTCTTGTGGCTCGGCATCGCCTGTTTGCTTATTGCTGAAATTACACCTAATTTTTTTGATGAGCAATTTGGTCATAATAAAGCATACATTATAAAGTCATAACATGAGACGCAGTTAAAAATTAGTATGTGTAAAATCTTATATGTATGTATGTATGTATATATATATATATATATATATATATACACACAGTATGTTATTGGATAATTGCGACCTTTAAATTCTGAATGTATTCATGTTAAGACACAAACAATAAATAATTAAGAATTGTGTATAAATTATTATTATACTAAACTATCATCTGTCAGATGTTAAACATGCACAGGCTTTACAAACTGCATCAGTAGAGAGATTTCACCATTACAGGATTATGTGTGGAAGTGTTGCATGAACAGTGACACCTTCTGGTTCCCTGAAAATACCAAGTATGACTGGATTCATTTCAGTTCCTACTCATTTCACATTGATAAGTTATTAAAGGATCTTTATTTGGAGACAACAGGTACATATTTCAGTTAGTATTAGAGGTTTTTGGTTGGTTCAAGTAAATGAAGAAACCCTCAGTCCCACGTAGCAGTAGAAATCATTTCAAGCAAGCAAAGGTAAACAGTGTCAGAGCAAATAGAGACAGAGACTAATTGATTCATGTTGAGTGAAGTTTAGAGGTGTGGCTGTGTGGTCACTGTATCAATTGTATTTATATCTGTGATATTAATACACCAACATCATATCTTGTAGATTTTGTTTGTATAATAAGTTAGAACAATTGAAATATGTATCTTAAAAAAATAAAAAGCTTTTAGAAATTTTACAGAGTGTTGACAATCATGCCAACTTGTTTTCATCTCCACATCATCAGCGCTGCTGTGCACAGTGGTAAGGTACAAACAGCATCTACAGACTTGTGTCTCAAGAGTTGAATGTGACCTACTCTTAGATTTAAACAATAGCACAATTCTAGCTCTTCTAAACCTGGAGTGGAACCCTCATTAATAAAACCTGTATTTGGCTATTTAATGTTTGAAAAATATCAACTGTAAAAAGAAGTCTGTTACCCGCAGGTTTGCTCAAGTTGTGTTTGAGCATTACATACACATGTTGTAAGGGTTAAATTTAAAGTCCAACTTTCAAAGTGTGAAACAAAGTCCAAAATGCCACTGATCACAGAATTTATGACAAGCACACACCCACATATACTGAATAATCCAATTAACAAAATGAAAAAAAAAGCTGCATTAATCCCAGTTCATATATTTGTTCACTTTTATATATAATGAACATTTATGATATTGAAATATAAACATATACAGGACATAAGTGATGGGAATTAAGAACAGTGCAGTCATTAGGTGTATGAGATAACTGAAGTAACTGGGACTTTGTGATCACAGCATTAATGGCAATGCATGGACATAAACTGGAAAATATTAAGAGTTATCCAACTAATATGGGCCCCGCAGAACAAAGACTGCCAAGTGCATAATAAAGGATCCAGCTGTAATTTAATCATGATCATATCTTAAATCAATCTTTTGTCAGTGTGAAATGGATGAATGATGCCGTAACAAAAGCCATCGAACAACAGTAAATCACTTGATCAGCTCATTTAGAAGATGCACACCATTTATTAAAAGAGGAGCACTTCATTAAATATTTTTGGACCATCTTTTGAATAGAGGCACAAAATCCCAGCCGATTTGTTGCCTTTTTGGCATTTAAGCCTCTGACCTACTTCTGTGATTTACACTGCAGACACCAAATTCTCTTTCTACACACTTGAACTTCCAAAGATTTCTTCCATCACCAAGCAACCATCTCCGGAGCCTTGCCTCACCCATCCACTCCAATGAATATTTTATAAAGATGCAAAGATTTTCCTCCTTCTTAGTGTGTAATCAAATGCACACAGTGCTGCGGGGATTTAAAGAAGAGATATAAAGTCACATCTTAAGGAAGAAATCCATTTTTCTCTAGCCTTGCTTTCATTTTCAAATCAATGCCTCTCGAGAGACTGGCTACTTGAATCACACACACACACACAATACACATGTGCACAAACACACACACACGCATATGAACAATCATTTGAAAAACGCATTATTCCGATCTTCTGATCTTTAGGTGCTTAGACAGTAGCAATAATGGAATGTATAGGTTCTCAGTTGTGAATCCTATCATTGGTGCTTATTTCTGTAACGTGTTCACTCACTCATCTTCTACCACTTTATCCTCCACATGAGGGTCACAGGGGGCGCTGGTGCCTAATCCCAGCTGACACACAGAGAAAAGCCAGTCCATTGTAGGGACAAACAAACAACCATCCATCCATCCATCCATCCATCCATCCAAGGGCAATTTAAAGTGTCCAGTTGGCCTAATCTCCAAATTTACATGTTTTTGGACTGTGGGAGGAAACTGGAGAACCTGGAGAAAACCCATGCCCATGCAAGAAAGGCCCTTGCCAGGTCGTGAAACCGGGTTGTGAACAATATTGATAAGATTTCTTATCTTGTAGTTGTCCAACTCATCACAGGATCATCAAGTAATCAGAAAAAAATACTGAAAATGGCCATTGTTATTATCTCTTGGTTTATAGAAGCATTATAAAGCACACGCCACTTTGCATTTGACTATTTTATTCAGATCACTGCAAATGTATTAGCTAAACATTGCTGTGATGTCATTAATCGTCTGAAGTGACTTAACGCTTTCTTATTTTTAATGAAATATTTCACACGTGATACAAGTTTGTTGAATGTTTAACACCAAAACTGCCTGACAGCATTTGGAAAATTGACCAAGACTTCAAAGTAGTTAAAAGTCAGAGCCTGGGCCACAACATAAATATAATACACTTTCTCATTATTACTCAGTCAGTCTTTGTGATTACAATTTGTTTTAATTTTACTGCTCTAATTTTGCATTTATTAAGAGGGAAAAAAAACTACTGAAGAAAAATATTGTGAAGTGATTAATTTATTATCCCTATATTTTTCTATAATTATATTTTTTCTCTACTCAGTACTTTCATAAGTGTGACTTTAATGCCCTTTGAATATCTGATCCAATGTTGTTGTTTTTCTCTTCCTTGTAACTGCTGGCACAGTGTGCAATCCATTTGGGCCCTCTTGTTATTTTTATTGTCATGTTTGAAATGCTGTAATGCTGAACTGTTTTAATTAGTACTCTGCACTTTATGGAGATCATTGTTCACGCTTGCCTAATTATGTTTAGATGGCCCAAATCTCCATCAAAGGAAACCATTATCCTATTTCGATGGCGAAGCGACGGGATTCCATCTTCACCCTCTAGACAAGGCTATTACTGCTCTGCTTTGGCTTGGACACGGTAAATAAACACATCAATTTCATAGGTCTGGAAAGTTAGAGATTGAGGGGATATTGTAGTTATCAGCTGCATACGCTTGATATGGATACTGTACCGTGCATCACCAGTATTTTGGACTAGTTAAGGTTGGCATAATGTTTCTGTTTAACCACAAAGCTACGGAACATCAGATGGGGACCCACTGCAAAGAAATGAAATACTGTCCTTGCATTACTTACAAACCTCTTTGTAATGACTACTAAATGGTGGCATTTAAATTTAAGAGCAGTGGGGGAGGAGTATGACTGGTGATGTAGGTTTTTTTTTTTTTTTTCCTTTGCATGCATCCTTGCCTCAAAGCTCAGTGAATGTGATGGTTTCAGATTTGATTAGGCAGCCCAGGGGCCTCAGCAGCCCGGCCCTGCAATGGGCCAGCAGGGGCCTTGTACAGGCGTCTCATTGCTCACCATGCCTCAGTGGTGATGTACACATCGAGTGTGGCCGCCCGCTTGATTTAAACAGCAGTCCAGGCTCAATGTGGGAGTGTGCTGCTCACTCAGGGCAATATTGAGGTCCATTCATCCAGTAACCACTGGACATTGGTCTCTGCCAAATACATCGTGCTTGCCATCACATTTGTGTTTGGACTGAGTGAACCACTGAAATACAAGCCCCTTGAGACTTCATGCTTACGTGCCTTGTTCCCTTAATGCAGCATTCAACACCATTATTTACAAGAGTATGTAGTGTTGCCATGTTAATGCAATCCCATAAATTAACTCTTTATTCAAATAAAATCATATTAAAGCGACAATGTCTATTACTGATGTTATAACTGCCACTGTTTACTACCTATTACAACCTCTGTAAACAGAAACAATATCACTTGTATCCTGTGTTCACCATCTAAAAACAGGCTATGCCAAGAAATACTATCAGACCTGACTGAGGGAGCTTTTGTGTGTATACACAGCTGCAACATTTGGTGGGTGCACCCAATCTGTTTGCATCCATCTCACTTTTTTTGTGCAGTGTTGTTGTTACCAGTTTAACAAATCAGTTCCTGGAGTGTTGCTGATTTGACTATCTGAAGATCTAAATACCACTATACTGACAAAAACAGACAGAGTTGTGTCGAGCTGATAGGTGAAAAAGCTGTTCGTGGAAAAAAGCCATAAAAATGGTTCCATAAAAATAATATAATTTGTGCATACACAAGACGCTGCATCAGAATTGTATGAACACACTGGGCAGTAGTTTAGATGTAGCAGACATTTCTTTGTATTTCAAAGTTTTGCTATTTTGTTAATGTTTTATCCTCATCTCTTGAAACAAAGGCTTTTAAAATCATGCAATTTAATAAATTTGCAACAGTCAAATTGAATAAAACTGAATGTTAGTTTTCCTTGGATAACTGTAAGTGAGTCGTGTGATTTCCTTCTACTTTTTCTACTCATAAGCAAATAAGTTCAAGCATTAAACCATTCTGCCTACAGTCACCTTTGTTTCAGCAAAATACATGTAGGCTTGTTTCAGTGTCATCATCTCAGTAGTCAGTAAACATAGCTTTGCAATATATTTCACAGTTATGTATTTCTGGTGACAGTTATGATTTTGACATATTTTTACATTTAATATGTAATAGCTGAGTGCTTGAGAGTGTACCTTAAATTTCCATTTTCAGTTTTCTGTTACATTCAGCCGAGTAAGTGTAATATTTCAGACTCCAGTCTGAAAAGAAAGCTGCGTCTGACCCATTTCAGTGCATCCTCAGAGGATACTTTAGGACACAAAAACCCCTTTGATAAGAATGAAATATTGTTTTTCAAAAAAAATATTGTAAACTCTTCATTTTCTCTCTTTTATAAAGTGTAACCTTGTACTGAATGATGCAATCCATTCCATCCAGACAAAATTAGATTTGCTATTCACTGATGTTAGATACAATATTTTCACTGATCAAAGAATAAGGACTATGTTTATTCCTACAGTTGTATGACATTAAATATAATTGCTTGACTAAGTTATAGTAAATGTGTCTAATAACAATTAGCATCATTGTGTGGCTGTAGTCATAGGTTACATCCAATGGCCTAAACATAATGAGGGTGATGAGGAATTGGACAATGTAGATATTTGTATGCATTTATTTATAGTATAGCAGTCATGTGAGAAGAAATATTCAGAAATATACTGTATATACAGACTGTATATACAGACTATAGGCCTTTGCTTTGCACAAAATTAGTTATTTGCATTTCCTAATAGTCACCACGACCAAGAAGGACCAAGGAGGATTGTTACAGAAAGAAAGAAAGAAAGAAAGAAAGAAAGAAAGAAAGAAAGAAAGAAAGAAGGAAAAGTCCTATCATTACAAAGGGAAGCCGAGAGGAGAGTTTGCAGTTCATTAGTCTACAAGCTTGGTCCTCCTGGTCCAACATGGTGAGGGAATATGGTGATAAATTGTGCATCCATTCACTTTCACAGTGCGAGTTGTCATTAAAGACCCAATCCGGAATTGGAATATAGTGCCACCTTTGAGATCCACCTGCTGCTGTGGCTGTGGCTGCATTTATATTTATTTTGTAGAGCTGGAAATTTTTATAACTCCCACAGAGAATGGCTGAGTTCCTGAAATAAGGACCACCAGATGTGTAACACCATTTCAATGTCTTTTGAAATTAAACATTTTCCAAAGATTCAGTATAAAAAACTGACAGGGATTAATCTTTTTTTTTTTTTAGAAAAGATTTATGTTTCAGGACATCCTGTGTATTTTTATACCTATGCAAGATGTGTGTTCACTACATCCATAGGAATTTAATACGCCTTACATTCTATTATTGAATCTGGTTCACTGTAACATGGCTCATCGAGATTGCTTGTGGATACAGCGTGTGATGCTTGATTCACTTGAGGTCACTGCTGTACATCAAAGAGAGGTAAAGCTGCATGATGTAGTTTTCACAGTTTTGGAATCTTCACTGTGTCACAAGTGATGAAGGGTGACATGTGAAGTATGACATCATGCTGGTGGGCAGCTTTTTTGAGCTCTGCACCCGTGAGCTCACTGGTCCTCTAATGACTTCCTCGGGGTTCATAGCTGGCCTCCTTTGCTGCAGCCCATAGGGTCTCCCTCTCTAACCAATACAAGGCTCTCTGCTCATTGTTGTTAATCAAGAAACGGGAGGCACAAAGATGCAGAAAGTCGGTACATGCATGCCCAGTGGGGTCTTTTTTTGTCGACAGTCAGATGAAGCCGAGTGGAAAAAGCCCCTTATACTGTCTGGACACACACCAACAGAGTGACTGCGTAGGGCACTAATGGCTACTGTAGCACTGGCTGGTTCATAAGAGATGATCACACATTCAGCTTAGATGAACATAAGCTCTTGTCCATGATGTATTATTAGATACAGTTGTTGCACATTGTGATATTACTACAGCGTGTTCTGAGATTATCAACGCAATACATTTTCGCCACACTTTATTTATTCTGCATCCAAAATAATGGACTATGTTCCTAGAGTGATTTTTTTTTTCTTACTACTTGTGCATCTACAGACAGGGTGAGAGACATGTAAATCAGGCAGCCCATGTACTCCTTTAATATTTAACATAGGTTATTAGACAGGGCAAAGATTTGACCCCCGAGCGTTTCTGCACATCACATGAATAACTAATGTTGGCTGATTATGTTAATCAGTAGTCGTAGGCAGTGATGACCAGGAACGCAGTATTGCTGCAGCAGGAGAAAGCTATAATCTCAGACGCATCAAAAAAACACAGCCCAAGCCCATCATTAGCTCTGAAACACAGTTTTTGCACAGCATTTGCAGCAGTGTGTGATTTACACTTCACATGCTCAGCTTGAATCTCCCTTTAATATGTACACTAGAGATAAACACGGTGCATTTGTGAAGCGTCTGGCTGTGATCTCCCTTAACAGATAATCAAATATTTGCATAATGCTTAGAACACTGATGCTACACCAGGCAACTCTGCATGTCAGCAGCTAAAAATGGCAGAAAGAGGAAATGTTCAACTTCAATATCCTGAAAATTAGTAATGTGACTACAGCTAAGTGAAATACTCAAAGACAAAACAACAACATTATTATGTTCAAAAAGCAACATATTTCCCAATATTCCCTTCAGTTTGTATCCAATGTAAATTCCAGAACAAACCTAGTGTTCTAGAGTAAATTCTACAGATGTGTAACATCCCAATCCTATAGTTGGAATTTGAAGCCTCTGTTGGTGCAACTAATATCAGCTTCCTGCAAGACAGTTCTTTATTGTGTGTCTGCATGCATTCAATAGGAATGCCAGCTCTGACATTTTTATCATTTGACAGAGTGAACTTGGGTTCACTCTACATTTTCTTCCAAAGACAACACTGCTGATTTTAAAGGCTTATTGCTGCATCATAAAGCAACCAAGCGCCTTCTCCCCTGTTTGTTTTGAGCCAAAGATAAAAACATACTTTTGGAAAGCCATTAAGAGGGAGCGGCGACTTGATCGTGGCTATATTCCATCCCCATCACCCGAGTTCTTTGGCCTCCACCATAAAGAATTCCAACAAGACAATTTTGCGCAGTGTGGGGTGAGCTGACAGGGAGTGTTATTAAAGCGCAGGGTGCTGACCGCTCTCAAAGTTATTAAAGTGCTGTGAGATTGTGTCTGTGATAGCCCTGCCGGTCAGGATGTCCTTCACACACACACACACACACAGGTGCATTACAGTGGGGATGCGGTCAGCGAAGGAAGGGTGGGGGAGGAAAGAGGGGGCACAGATAGAAATGCCAGGACCCACTATGGAGCACTGTCATTGTCTTCATTCCTCCATTAAAGATAACCATGGTTAACCTCTGGCTGAAGATTCAGTCCACTATAAGTGTAAATAATTCAGAATTATAGCTTCTGAGCATTTTCAAAGATAGAAGTTCAGCAGTCATATAGGACATATAGTTACAACACAAAAACATACAATTCATACTTAATTAAGGTTACGTTGAATTAAAACAATAATGGACCCTTTTTGGCATTTCACCAGCTGAGATATACTATCAGCTAAAATCCTGTTAATATAGTTTGAACCTCTCTAAATGTATCAGATTTTAATGTCATATCAAAATTCAGAGATGACATTTGGAAAACAAATATTAAAGTGTTCTGTGGTGCAATCCATCCCAGATTATATGTACATTTTTACAATGCTTAAAGAGTATAGGCATAAAGACAAACTGTCAGTGTCCATGAGAGGTCACTTTAGTGAAGTGCACAGTTTTTGCTGATAGAGAGCCTTGTAGGCTTACATAACCCATTTCCACAGTATGTACTGTGTTTGCATGTTAGGTGGAGCAACAGGTTATAGTAATCGAATATAAAACTCCAATTACAATCGGTCTACAAAATTTAAATTGTAAAAGTTTACGTTTAAGATGGAATATGACTACTCCACAATGATAAAACTGTGTTATCCCCCATTTCAAATCACATTTTCCGAGGAGGGTAAATAAGAAATTGACTGAAATCAAATCAGATCTGTTTTCATGACTTAGCATTCACTCATTCATCATCTATGTTCAATTTAAATAATTATTCACCAACAAATATGTCTCTGAACATGTCTCTGCAGACAGAAGGCTGCACCTGTTTAAGAATATTCAGTCATCGCAATAATATCCTAAATTGCAATTATATATATATATATATATATTATAATAGCAGCCATATCTTCCATTAGCATAAAGATAGAAACAGGGGGAAATAACATACCAGCAGATCAAAAAGCTCAAAACAAACTTTTGGGTTTAGATGTGGCTCATGTGCTGTTTCTGCATTAGGGGCAGTTACTCACTCAGCTGGTAGCATCATATTTAAATATGACAGCCATACCTGTCTTCTTCTCAAAACCTTGAAATATTGTGTATCCTTTGCCCTTTTTTTGATGACTGCAGTGATGAAGTACAAGGCCTATGTTTGTTAAAATATCAAATAAAAGAAAGTATTTCTCCCTTTGTTAAAGGTTTATTAATGGAGAAAACAAGGATATCCTGTGTATAAAGGTTACTTTTTACACTATGGGCTGTAAATGTGTAAAATTAAGAACCAAATCAATAAAACTAACAAATAAATAAAAACTATAGGCACGAATGACGAAAAAGAGCCATAATGATACTGTATGTGTTTGGTTAACCTCCAGGTTAGTCTCAGATGTGAATGTTGTGGGCAGCTGCTTGTGTAAAACGATAGGCAAATGGGAAGCAGGCTCACAGACTGATTCTAAAGAAGACGGGAGAAGCTTGGAACATCAATCTGCTGTCTGCTCCTTCTCAATCTGTTTCAGCTCCACTCTGACATGACAGCATGGGGGACTACGGTCCCCGATTCATCACTGGCTCTGGAAATAACAGGACACCTCCAGTTTGTCATACTAGATTAGTCTGTGGCCCGTAACCACTGTCCTTAATAGAGTCTCCAGTGTTTCATCTGAGGTGTCCGCTAGACCACCACTGTAGACCTCAGGGGGAACACACAGGGTGTATTGACGTTGCCTGTACTGGCTTCTGTGTTGAGTGTATTTCACTTTGGCTATACAATCGATACAGAAGCGTTCACTCCTTCTGCCATTCAAGGAAACAACTAGAAACCTGTTTTCACAGACTGCTAATGTGAGGATTTGCATGGATCATCAAATGTCAAGACTGACGCGCCTGTAGGATATGTCAAACCCTCAGAGAAGCTCGGGCACAATTCTCTTGGGGCCATAAGTCTATCGTGCGCATAAAATCAATTGATTGTAATCCATAATATTTCTTAATTGGTGATTAGCTGTTACTTTGTGGATCATAGGTCCTGGCAGTGAAATTAGCCTCACTACTTAATAACTGCTGGAGCAGCCAGTGGGGAAGTGGAATGGACAATGCAGGTTTAGTACCAAGAATCTGATAGAGTTGCTCCTCACTGCTTCCTCTCCTGACCTTGACTGGCAGTATGGCTCTTTGAAAATCTAAGTGCCCATCTTACAGTATGCCTGAAGCAATTTAGGAGTCCATACACATTCATATAAGTCGTACTTATTGATTCTCTTGCTGCTGTTCACACAGTCCGGCAATGTAGAGTTTCAATTACCACTATGTGACCTGCCATTGTCTGGGGAAAATGTGATACATAGCCAGGGAATCAGAAAGTTTGCAGGCAAAAAAAAAGAAAAATAAAATAAAAAAATAAAAAATCTCAATGAAACGCCAGCAGCACTTGCATGTATTCAGTAGGGAGATGTTTATGACCTTGTGGATATATTTCTGGAATAGCATGTCACTTTTTTAAAAACACAAGTGACGTCTTGACTTGCATGCAGAGGAAACCTCATCTCGCCGTGTGCAAAGCCAAACATAATAATGTATATATAAAACTGACACACAAAAAGACCACATCGTGCTTCAACTCAGAACTCAACGATTTCTCGATGTAACTATTGTCAGTTTTGTCTGCAGACATGCTGTATATAGACGAGAGATTCTGAGCCCCCTGACGGATACCTGACTGCTGGGGGGGGGATGTTCGTTGCTTATTTAGACTGGGTTGATGCGTGTTGTCTCTGGATCCAGAGGCTGCCCCTCTTCCTGTTTACCTGAGTCCTTTGGGGTGAGGTTGAGCTGAAAAGCCCAGTCGAAGCCAGTCAAAGGGAGCGTGGCGCAGTCTTGACCCTGGCGCTCCACTCATTGTGTAGTGCAGCGGTGTAATGAGGCCCTGTGTGGATATTGATATGACAGAACAAAAGGCCAAGGTGCAGTAAGGACAGCAATCCACACGTTTCACACCATTTGTTTTTCACACCGTATCCATCACATTAATGGGTCACCTTTCTGTGACAGCTCATGATTACCTGCTTACCCATGGAGAGAGAAGGGGGCGAGAGAGAGAGAGAGAGAGAGAGAGTGAGGGAGAAAGCCTGGTAAGTGCACACACACACACACACACACACACAGAGAGAGAGAGAGAGAGAGATAGGCAGAATGATAGGGAGTGAGGGTGCTTCAGCACTGAGGGTAAAGGGTGGGTTGGGGTTGGGAACTGGCTCAGAAAATGGGGGGAGGGGAACCCACTGCCTCTTTTTTTTTATTCTTTCATGAAGATTGGCTGTGGCCCTGTCATCATCCCCACAGAGTGAATTTATGACAGGTCAGCTCTCCATGTAGTCACCTGATGGATGGAGAACATCCAAGTTTATTTGGGGCATTGTGGAAATGGCTGAACAATTCCCTAAAGCACAGATAGATATTTCTTCTCTCTCTTACATTCACCAATAATGAAACCAACACAGAGTGCTTTCACTTGTAACAAAAAGCACAAAGCACAATCTTGAATTCTTTAATCATCTTGTTTATGAGATATTCTAAGAGAGCAATGCATCTATTATTTCTGCTAAGTGAATAATTATTGGCAGTAAAATACGAGAGAGCAAAGGTTTTTTTTCCCATTGATCACATCTTGATATGAAGTTGTATATTTGCTCTGTTTTTTCTCCATCTTTCTGTTGATTATTGCCCATGCATGGCTCATTTGCTCTAATGTCCAGCAGTTTCTGCTGCATAAAAATCTTGACATGGATGTATTTTATTGCTGCTTACAATGAGTCTGCTGCTGATGCTTTGAAAGATTCATACAGAATATCTCATCTAACTCTCAAGTTTCATCTAATAAAGGTTGTTTTGACACTGACTCTGACTCACTTAAATGTTACAACTTAATGCAGAGGTATGCTAAGAATTAGTTTTCAAAAAGATAAAAAAAAAAAAGTTTGGTTTGAGAAAGAAATTGTATTTTGTTCAACAGCATTTTATAGTATTTTCAGTTGTCATTTTGCTCGCATATTGCTCCAAATATGTTTTGTTTTGCTTAGCAGCAGCAACTCGTGCACCACAGCAAACGTCAAATATGAGATTTTAGGTCTTTTAAGACAAGTTTTTCAACACCTAGTCATTGTGAGGGAATGGCAAGATTCCATTTTAAGCTATGTATCATTGCAAAAGCCTTATCTCAGCATATCAGGTGAGAGTCAGGGGAGGATGAAGGAGGAGGAAGAGATCACTTTGTCCCAAATTAAAAGTCAGAGTGTCATCTTTCGGTCTAATTGCCTGGAACCATTATTGGACTCTGCAAAAAAAAAAAAAAGTGTCTACATATGCATTTATTTTGTAATCCATTGATGTACCCTACTCTACTCCTCGTCTATTGGGGCCAAACCCCAGATGTGCAAACATGCTCTTTTTGTATGAATGGAGGAAGGATTGCAGCCTGTACTGCAGAGAGACAGTTTGTTATATGTCACAGCACCCAGCAGACGTGAGGTGATGGTGTCAATACATCTTGCGTCTGCCCAGTGGACGCTTACTCTGCATTACACTAAAACATGAATTATATGCATGGAACAATGCTGTGTTGGACCAGGGCGTAAATCAGAAAGGAGAGAAATTGCTGACACGTTTTGCTATTAAAAGATAATTGTAATCAAGGTGCAAGACGAGCAATGCAGTGGTGATAGCAGATAGATAGACAGCTGCAAAAGATGGATTGTTTTAATTTGCACCAATTAAATTGAAGTTCAATGGATCATCTTCTCAATCTTCATGAATACTTGATTTTCTGGCCGCTACAAGCTATTAAAAAGAGTGATTGGACTCTAACACTTGCTGTACCATATTTTATACTATACTTTCATTAACCCTTTGTAATAATGCTTGTTTGATAAGAGAAACTAACGGATAAACTTTATACAGCATAGCATATAAATAATGTGCAGGTTATTGTTAAAAACACTACCACATGACGACCTCTGGAATACTCAAACATAAGGCTAATGTTATTCTTAATTTTCTTACTGTAAACAAATGTAAAGGGCAAAGTTCACTGGCTCCAATAGGGTAACAAATTAATGTTTAACGCCAATTCACAGTTGCATGTGATGAGAATGTCTTCAACCCACATTCAAACCATTATGTGGGGACCCTGTGCAGTTGTCCATATTCAGCCAAAACCATTTGAGACTGCATGGACATCATACTGGAATTGTATGGAAAGTGAGATCAGGTACATGTTCACAGAACGTCAGGCCAAGACAAACTTTTATTTCAGTAACAATTGAACCATGGACATTTATGTATGAGCAGAATGCAACTACATAAGGTCACCTTTCTAAATCGTCAGGGCACTGTCATTATCACAAAACATCATTCAGACAAAAGTTGATAGAGTAGTAACATGGTCACTTTTTGAAATCCAAATTTTGGAAAGAATTTTGACCTAAAGAGGACATTCACTGGAAAATCAGATTTCTGATGTTTTTGGTGTGTCCTCGTGTCCTTCCTGTATCTAAACATCACTAAAGTGTCACAATAAACACTTCAGCCACTTCTGACAAAGAAGGGCTTCTCTGTTTACCTGAGCTCAAGCAAGCGGTTTTGAAAAGTCCAGTTTAGTTACGTAACTAGCACATTTGCCGTGCAACGAACCCTCACCCAACAGCTACTCCTGGTCATGGACGTGAACATTCAACCTGAAGAAGCAGCACCGATTAGCTGGTAGCTGGCCAATCACAAGAGACTCAGTGTTCTAGGGGCGGGCATTAGCTCAGTGTCTGTTCAGAGGCTGGCAGAGAGCAGCAATAATCTGGCTTAATCTGAAGAGACTATGAGGTTTTTGACCATAAATATTATTTAATTTATCTAAACAGACATCAGTAATCTCAATTTTGGTTCAAAAAGACCATTCTATGTGACCTTTAAAAACCTATTTTAGGTAAAAAAATATCCAACCTAAAAGCATATATATTCTGTGTCGTGCAGTTATGATTATAACTTTTTCCAAAAAATCAAGTTCAAATTTTGCATGACAATGCTATGCCTATTAAGATATTGAAATACTGTTGCCACCTGGGGTCTAGAACCCCAACTATAATATATATATATATAAAATATATACTTTATATAAAACGTCTTCAACATATATATACATATATATACATAATTGTGTGTCCTTGTGGACTTTGGTCTTTTCTATGATATTTGCTGACAACAGGAAACTATACTTATCACAAGCCTTATTAATCAGTAATGAGCAGGTTAGGTGTGTTTTCCTTTCTTACTTACTTAACAGCATATTGAAGAAATTACAAACCTCATCAGCCGTTAGCAACATTGCTGGAGGGTGAACATAAGTGGTCATTATAATCCACTCCTTATGGTTGTCCCACGGATGAGGAGAACTTAATGTTACCAGCACAAACACACACGAGAAGAGAGAAGGACAATACACTTAAGGTAATAATCAATGCTGTCTGTACTTTCCTGAACCTTTCTAAGAAAAATGACATCAGTACTTTATGTTGTTGTTTGTTGTTTCCTCCGAATGTCTGTGTTTTTAATCTCCAATTCAGATTATTTTATTTTTCTTTTTAAAAAATTAAAGGAATATAAAGTGAAAGATCTGTGCATGTTTACTCATCTCTAAATCCTCAAGAAATGACATCCTCTCTCAATAATAATGTTGTCATTTAGCTCAGCATTCCTCAATTGTTAGAGACAGATATAAAAAAAAACCCCACCAGTATATTAAAAAATACAGAACACACAGTTTGTCACACATACTTTGTGTATTTAACAGTTAAACAGTTATTTGCTACTGACAAAAGTAAATCACATGTTTCAAACACAGAAAAGGTTGTGAGGGCAGTGATGCATTCGAGCGGGGGCTGGGAGTTGTGTTGCACATGCAGTGTTTGCAGACTTGCTCAGAGGCAGAGTTGATTAGTGCTCGTCAGTAATTTGGCAACCTTGACTACGTAACCTTGCTAAAGCTGGTTTAACATTTTAGCCTGGAAAAACCAGAGGTGACTTAAACATGTTCCATTATTTTTCTGCTGCTCATGATGAGACAACAGCCCACAGAGGCTTTTCAAATAAGTGCCTATAGTATGCTGCATGAGCATCCAAGGAGAAACCCTTATTAGACTTAAGCATGCTAAATGTTGACAAAAATGTTGATGTTTGAAAAAATCTGTCCATCAGATCACTCAGTTATCCTTTACATATAGAGACATATAGATGTGACTCCAGCATTAATGACCATGGTGAAAAAATAACCCCCAAAAACACAAAATCAATAAACATCCTTAAAAATAAATCTGAAAATTTATTATTATTTACCAATTACCAATTATATTTTCAAAAATAAATTGTAGGCTACATGATATGGCAAAAAAGGTTATCAAGATAAACATTTTTAATTCTATCAATAGTGATGATTAAGGACTCAAGATAAATCATTCAATGATCATTTAATGTAAAAGCACTGGCAGTTTTATTTCTTTAATAGACTGAAAACGAGAAACACTTGTTAAACAGACACACATGTGCGCTATGACACATTAAAGTGCACTTTTGCATTGCATCAACACTGAAAAGATATGTATCATGATATGTATCAGTATTGAATTGTTGCCCCACCTACTGGTAATATTTAATAATTTCCTTAACTAAGAAAAACTGCAAACCCTCTTCAGTGTGTCCAATTATACTAAATATTTTGTAGTGTTGTGTGGAACATTACCACCAAAACACACACACACACAGCATTATGGCTACCTAACAGAGTGACACTTTCTGTTTACCCAAGTTATTCATATTTCATGTCACTGTAACCCTGGTGAGACTTAGAATAAAGAGTGGGTTGTTAAGACAGCAACAGTTGCAATGCCCTCTGTGGAAATCATATTTAGTTACTTCTGTCCCAAACACAGACCACCCTCATTCAATATACTTATTCTTATTAGTTTCACCTCAGCCTGTTAATTCAAACAACCTTGCATGTTTATTATAAGGCATGTTGTTTGCTAATTTTCATGTGCCCCTGTGTTTCCTGACATTGTTGTATCTGTGGTAGGTGGTACATTGCCCTGCTACAAAAGGCTCAGGCTTATTATTGAGCCCCTTTATCTTTACTGTAGCTAAGTTGTTAATTAGCTAGACCTTGAATTAGATTATTTGCATGTCTGAACAAGGGCTAAGGTATTAATGGTCCCTCAGGACAAACTGTAATAACCTCTTCGGTGACTCCAGGATCCCTGTGGAGGGGGCTGCATGGACGCTGGCCCCCGGAAGGAGGGGAAAAAAGCATAGCCATTTCATCCAATTAGCTGTGGATTATACTGCTCCTCTCCCTTTGAATCCTATTTGCTGTGATAAGGTGTTCTCCTACAGGGACAGAGCTGAGCTTTGCTATCAGGAAAAATGATTAATTCACAACCCACTATTAAAATGCAGTGCCTTCCATTTCACACAGTCTGACATAGGAGGAAGAAACGGCTCAGAAATCAATAGGCACTAAACAACCACACAGGAAAGGGAGAGGTTGGCCAAGTAAGAAAATACCCTTAAGAATATAAGAAAGCAAGCTGCATTTCATTCTACACATCACATTTATACTGCTCTCCATAGTATGGTATGTCCCTGAATTATTCAAAACCTGCTAAACTGTGGGGATGGTTTTAAGACTAATGTGGCACAATATCATGGTCACTGTTGTTATTGCATTGTAGTGTGCAATTTTCACAAATATTTATCTCTTTCTTCTGATCTTCCCAAGGGCATGTATTTTAATTTTACAGCTCCATGCTCCTTGTAGCTCTCCAAATAAACAACATACAGTACATTTGTGGGGGGAAAGGTTTTCATGTCTTGTCATGGTCTTTAACTAAGATAGGTATGGACAATCCTGAGTCCACATTTATATTTTCCAAGCCCTCAGACACCACACAAATGATGTTTAAACACCCAGCACCTAGAGTTTAATTAAGTCCCTCTAATCGTGTTCCAATCAGAAGCTTGGACTGATGGGCTGGAATTCCTGATGTGCATTTCTGTCAGTCTTAATTGGATAATTGATTGCCAATTTGAACCTGGCCACACACTGCATACACAATAAAGCGCCTGGCCATGTTCCTTGAGGATTCATTTTCCATCTGAATAAAGATGCTGCTTCGATAGGCAAAACTCCAACTACTGGTCTTGCTGAGAAATAAGTACTGCCTGCTGATGTAGGTTGGAAGTCTACTTATGAATGCCTTCTGAATTTTTAGTGCATGAACACAGCTTTTGTTTATTTGAAAGGATTTGTATTATCTTCTGGGACTTCAGCGCATATGAAGGCAGCTAAATAAAGAATTTCTGTGTTTTTTTTATCTTTAGCAACAGTGACCTCATTAAATATGCTTAACATAGGTTGTTTACGTGCTAATTTATATAGATATATATAGATATGATGTAAAATGTTAATTAACCCTGCTTTGATTCCCTTTTAAGCCACACTTTTTGTACTCTCTATAATGAGAGATATCTTATTTACCACAGTCTTAAATAAAATAATCTTTTTCTTTCCTGTTAGGACAGCACAGCAATTGCATATATGCTGATCAAAATATTGATATAGAACAACCTTGGTGAGGTTTACCATACAAATAAATAGTCAGAGTGGACCTTTATTGATCTAAGCCATAAAAGATTCTTTCACTTGTTCAAATTCACACACACAATTATGCGTGGTATAACGTTGTGAAATGCTTTGTAATTTTTGCTATTTGCATTCCGTGTTCATCATAAAATGGACAAAAGCACCACCATCACAGAATATAGTAGACTAGACTGCAGAGTGGGGTCAGTGCCTAAACAATCAAAGGACAGAAGTATTAATTCAAGGAGTGCATTGCACTACATTGCATCATGCAGGCGTTTCTATTTTTTCCTCGCAGCGTGATTTGTTATTGTGTTTGTTTGTTCAGAATAAGCCTGTTGATGCTGAGAGGTTGAAAACGTTGAAAAACAGGGAGAATATTGTTGCAGACAAAATGTGAAAGATGGCTGAGACACTTTTAACCAGATACTTTTGCATTATTTTCCTTGAACACTCACATAATTAATGAAAGCAAAAGGTATATTGTAAATATGTAATTATGTGGTTTCCATCCTCAGATAAATGACATTTATTTTTTTCCACCATTCTCTACATTACCAACTAATGGAGACATATAGTATCTTTGAGTATAAACAGTGTGCAATAGCAACGTTTATGAGTCAACATGTCAACATGCGATGATAATGGTGAACAGCTTTACAAATATCTTTATGCAGTTATACACAATTTCCTTGTCAGAGAAAATTCCTGTGAAGCATCTGAACAACAAAGCTGTGATGGGAAACAGATCTGACGAGTCCCCACACATGTCCTCTGATCTCAGCCATCACTGGACACACTGCAATGTGCATTTGGTTCCATTTAACCTTTCCCACCAAAATGTATGTCTGACGTGTCCTTAGCCATCAAAATGTCACCAGGCACACCACAACTGAATAATTTGCAAGAATAACATTTTCTCAGCTTTTTAAGGCAGAGAGAGTGAAATTCTTTAAGTTGGAAGGTGCCAAAATGCTTAGACATGTCAAGGTGAAAGAGGCTGGACTCTTATTTTGTGCAGACAGGCACAACTGTCAATGAGCTCCTCTTCAGTGTGGGCTTGCACTGAATTATTCTAGTATTTCTCATCTACTCTACACTTTTTGTATTGTTTCCTCACTAGGAATTGCTTCCATTTTCTCCCTCTAAATAAAAAAGTCTTCTAAAAAGCCAAATGGCAAAGAGAGAATTCTCCTGTTATAAATGGCCTTTCTCAGCCATGTAACCCCACAACAAGTTTTAGCACTAAAGTGCATCCCTTAGTGGGATTAGATATTTTGGCCACCATTTGTACAGAATGAAGTTTCTTTAGAGTCTCCTTGAGACAAGTGACCAGTGCAGGGCAAAGTGAAGGCCTTATCAGTCACCCCACAATGGTGCCACCCCATGAATTATATTAGGGATGGATGTGGCTCACCAAGCCACTGCATTGTGGACCATCTGGGTGACAATAAACATGTCGCCACATGGTTCCTTCCATCACTCAAGTCTAGATAGCAGATCTGGACCTTAACTATAGCTCACTATCTCCTGGATCTCAGTGTGACCTGTTAGAGAGATGGAGGTGAGGCTCAAGGATATCTCTCAGAGAGTCTGCCCCAACACCAGGAGGTTATTATAGCCATGCTGGGGGGGGAGGCTGTCCGTCTGTCTAGTGTGTTGCCCTTTATTTCTCTGTATTTTTCTATGCGTTCCACAAGAGGAGGAGTTAGTGAGGGGAAATGTTGTGGTTAAAGGATCAATGTCCTACAAGCTGTTTACTGACACAAACTGGTGGAGTTCAATAAATATCAGTTGTTATGTTAATCATGCCTTTGCATATAACCAACTGGATGCGTGGCAATAATTTTCAAGAAACCAAATGTCATTTTGAATTGTTTTACTGCAGTTATTGTCTTTTCTAACTCTGTGACAAATGGGTTTTTGAGAACATTTTGCAGAACAATAAACCAGCTGAGGAAAAAGGAGAAGATAAAAGAAGCATAAGTGTTTTGTTGAAGAGAGGAAAGCTGCAGAGCCCAGTAAACCTTCACATAAGGATGCAGTGACCCCTTAACAGAAAAGCAACATTAAAATACTGATCGTATTAAGTCTAAAGCTAGATTAACAGCTGTTGTTGGACCTGGTGTTGTTTATTACATAGATAATACTTTTGAATCTTATTGTTTTGCAATATATCTAAATTAGATATCATTAATAAGATAATTTTTCCATAGATTTTTTTTCTTTCATATATAGTCTTGGTGATTTTTGCTGCAAAATTAAACAGGGATTGATCAGACCTGTGATGAAGTAAGGCTATAAAAGACTAGTTGATTTGAGTCCTAAAAACTGCTGTAGGTCATTATTCTCCCTATGCTGTAAAGCTTGTTTCCAACAAACCAACAATTGGCTTGAAGAATTAAAGAATAAAATATATAGTAGGTTTTTGCAGTTGTAAATCCAACTGCTTCGGCAAATAGAGTACCACAGCTATTAATTGTCTTATGTTCTTGCAAACAAAATACAAATTAATCATTGACATGTAAAATGCACAAAGATTCAGTGGGCTAAAAATGGTATGTGGTTTCTGGCACAAGGAAAAATTGGTTAATTTGACTTCACATGCTAACGCCTTGATGATGAAACCTAAAGTGAGGCTCAAATGAAGCGTGCTAAGGGCAGGAAACAAAAAACACAGCGGAAGACCAATGAGGAAGTGAAAAGTGAGGCATACACAATGGCATTTAATACAATTTCAGAAGACCACTTATAGCACATGACAGGGGCTCACATGTAATCACTGTAAGTGAAGAGGAGGATGGGGGCTGCGGTGTCATCTTCACGATGCCAGAACACTTCTCCATGACACGTCCCCTGCTCCTTCTCATTAATCCCCTAAGCTACATTCATTAACGGTCACTCCCTTCGTTCAGCAAGCCTGCACACCCTGGTGAAGTCACACGAGCCATCACAAAAATAACCTGCTGTTGAAAAGCAATGGGATCATTTGTTATAGCTTCTCATTCATAGTACTTGCATTTCAGTCAATTAATAAACACTGTTCCTTTATTTATGATGGTAAGATTCAAATGGGAAAGAGATGTGCATGGATTGGATTCAGGTTGTATCATAAAAAGCGCAATTAAACACATTTGAACAGTGCTGAGAAAGAAACAGTGAAGGTGAGACAGTCAGGTTTTTTAAAAAAGTACACATCCATATGTTTATGTTTATTTGTTCTACACTGCTTTCTTGTGTGTGTTGGTTCCTCCTAAATCCAGGAGACTTTGCATGCAACGCAACATGCAGTCACTTTCTGCATAATGTCATTTCAGGATTCACTTCTCTCTGTGATGTTTAGTGTCTATCAGTTCAATCAGATCCAGCACGATCATTTCCTTTTGTATCAGCTTTTATTCACATATTCAATGAGCTCATTTGTCAAATATTGAATACCTCCTCCCCAATACACACATCCTGCCCCACTGCTGCATACAAGCCAGGGAGGGGCAGAAATTAAATAATCCCATGTGACAGTTTTAGCATCAAGACATTCAACGGATTATGTGAAATCTAACATTATATTTAACTATGGTTTCAGGTCTTTTTTCACACTAACTTCACTGGGGTCTTTATGGGGAGGGAAAAAAAAGCTTTAATGCAGCCAAACCTATGTGACAGACTATAAATCATGTTTCTACATCAGACAGTTCCAAGAAAACAAATAACTGACTGTCTAGCACATGAGAACTAGTGAAAGTAGTTGAACTAAGAGGAGCAGCTAACGAGGTGGATGACCCTGGTGAATTTCATCACTTCTGCAAACACACGTGCTGTCCACTAACTGAATGCTTACTGCTGCGGTTGTCAATCCTTGATTAACATTTTTCAAAAAGTCACATTACTATGATCATAATCCCACTGAAAACCCAAAGAAGCATCAGTGAATTATATTGCTCAAACATCACAGTCTTTCAGCAGTTTGACAGGATAAATGCCTCTTGCCCCTCAGTTGGGTCTGATAGTATTGCTTGGCTCAGCCCACTCCAAGATAAATGACACTTTTGTTCATGAAGACCAGAGGCAACAACAAAAAGAAATACCTAAAGGTTCACACTGCAGCTTTAACACTGACTATTTTACTTATTTTAATATTTACTATAAATAGTTGAACTATAAAAAATAATTGTCTTGTAGAAGTTGTATGGTGATGTCCATGACTTAAACCTCTTGACTGTTTTTACCTGTAGTGCTTGAAGTCCAACTAACAGCTGACACTGAAGGACAGTTGTGCAGGATGGCAGTCAGGTGGGAGAGGTACAAGAGAAGATGATAAATACAAGAGATTTACAGTTCCTGTGTGTCAGGTGTACTGTGGAAATAGTGCTGGCTGTGCTGTTATCAAGATGGGCCAGTTAGTGGCTTTTGGTGGATCCCCTCTTCTGAATAGGGTGGTAGTTTTCGGAGGGCAGCCTTTATGGCTCACCAGTGCACTGACCAAAGCCCATTAACTCAAAGAGCCTCCACAGGAGCACTGGAGCAAGGAAAGGGGCCGTGACCTGCCCGAGACCATCTTATTACTTTAACACATTATGTCTCCCACTGCGATCTTTTTATTTAAGTGACTTCAGCAGAACGCATCATCTCGGGCCAAGTCGGGGACAGACAGGGGTTTCTAGACGAGGGTGGGGGGGTCAAATGATTTATTGGAAACGTCTGCTATTGGGTCTTACAGAAAGGGAGCACAAGGATGGACAGTGAGCAAAAGTGTGGGGGGAAACAGTTAGTGATGAACATGACTGCGATGGGAGCTGTTTATGGCACGGTGAGGCCGAGCTGACCCCAGAACAGCTCCTGGGAGGATTCTCAAGTTCTCACTGATGAGCTTTTGCAAGACCTTTGATAGCCACATGGCCTAGACAGTGAGGAGTGGGGGGGTGGGGGGGTCTTGTGCAGTGGGGGTTGAAGTGAAGGAGTGATTTATTTTACCACCATGTCACTCTTTATGGGCCGCACCACTAGAGATGGCCTCAAATGTTACTGTCCTCAAGAGGAAGATCAGCAAGTGTTGCAGCAGCTCAGACAGACTTGCTCACCTCATGTGTGCCCCTTTGCATGTTTGCATCAGCCAGAATAGGTTAAATTACAGCAGTGCATTTTAAACCTGAGAGCCTTTCATTACAAAAAAGGGGGCTGTGCCAATCGTCTAACAAATTTCTCTTCACTTTTTAATGAAGTCGCCGCTGTCAATTTTTTTTTTAATATTGATCCTGACTGCAGCTGATCTGTGTAAATGTATCTGTGACAGTATTTTATTCGTATTCGATTTTTTCTAGTAAATCGAAAGCAGGAGGTTTTACAGAATCAACCACAGGGCTAATAGAAATTGTCAGAAAAACATGAAAAATGCAAAAATTGAAAAATGACAATGCCTGATTTCTTAGCCCACATGTTCACTTTTGTCTGACCATCAATCAAAAACTTGCTCTTTTCAAGACAAAGCATTTACTTTGTTTGTTACTGCAGATGGGGTTTAAAATTTTTGTAGCATGAATATTTACACCATATATATTCAAATTCATGTCAACCTACAGTCGTAGAGTACACACTTGCCCCTAGAAGGGCAAGAATTATTTTCCTTTTCCTGCTCAGAATCTTACAAGGCCCCTCAGGTTCATGACTTGGGTCATGGACATTCTACTATGGCTGATTTATTTCAACCCATTAGGATTACAGAGACAAATCTACAATCCTCCCATTTTCTGAGGCTGTCCCCTCTTTTTCACCCAGCCTTCCTTGACAACCCACACATCAAAACTTCCATTACGTTCTTGTTAGTTCACACTGTCGATTAGAGAAGGGCAACAAAGATTCATGCCAAGGGCTAAATGTGTTTATTCTAATTCCTCCCCCGTCCCTGTTTTGTCAGAGACAGACACCCACAAACAGAGAACATCTGAACAGCTCCAGCAGCTCATATATGAGAAGGACTCAATCCTTCAGGAAGTGGAAGTAACCGATTAGATTATGTCATTGCCACAATCTGTTAGGAAAAATAAACACTGGGCCTTTTCATTAACCTAATGAAGACAAAGCGCGTTGATGAGCTCTTAAGTCAATTAACGATATTTAAAAACAGGCGGTGCAGCCCCAAGGTAAATTAGCATGCAGAGAGTGAGGAGGACCCAGGTTCAAACAAATTGTGCGTGGAACCCTCTGGTTCAAGCCGCTTGACTCTCTCTCGCCTAATGTACACCCTCCTCTTCTGCTCAAACAAGCTTTCATTAGCCATAATTAACTGCATGCATTCTGTCTTTGCAATGCCAAGAGAATTCAAGTTGAGACCGAGGGTGAGGATGAAGAAAAGAACACAAAATTGTGGCAAGATGCGTCTTTTATAGCGACTAAGCATACATCCCGGTCTATGTGTGGTTTGATAAGAGAACGATGCAGTTGAAGGAATATCTGAAAGATCACAACTGAAATAATACACACGGAGCGTCTGGATTTAGAAGCCTGCTTGCTTTGTTCCCATTGCTTTCATTGTTTTCTCTCTTTTTTCAGTACACTTATTTGAAATTTTCCTGGGTTTTAAATCTTTCTGTCTCACACACACACACACACACACACACACTCACACACACATATCCTCACTTGGTCTCTTGGCTGCAACAAGGTCTGAAAAGATTGCAGTTCATTTCAACCCACAGTGGATGGAGGCCTCATTTAATGGCTGCTGGCAACTCAATCAGCCTGCCTCACACTGATGAGTGAGTGACTACTTTCTGTGCACCAGTCAATATGTGTCTGCCGTGACAGAATGTCAGCACCCGTGCCCTGTGTTCTCCTGACCCAACGTTATGGCTTTTTTATTTTGTCTAATCAATGATATATGAAACAACGCAGACACGTTTCAACAACAAATCTTTTCTTTCCCTCTCTGTCTCTCTCTCTCACCCTCACCGTCCCCTGACTGCATGTGATTTCTCTTCATACAACAACTGTGAAGTTCAGAATTAAATAAGTAATATGATTTTTATCTGACTCTCTGGATGAAGGCAGGAGTTTAATATACTGTGGACGGGGAAACAAAGCGCTAGACAGTAAAGCTAAAAGTGATACAAGTAAATGAATCAGTTGTCATCATTTGGTGGACTTCCTTTAGCAACCAGTAGGTTTCCATGCAAAGTAAAATGAAGCCATGTTTGTGCCTTGCCTATGCCCTGAGTTGGACTACTGTCCTTGTCCCAGTATACAAACAGTAGAAGGGAATGCATTTATTGAATCAATTTATCCGCCTCCACTAATTTACTGTATATGGCGATATGATATGTCCCCTTTCAGCTTATTAGTATTTAGCATTCTTCAGTTGACCTATTACAACAAAGACCAAAACAACTTTAGCTGGTGGCTAGTCATTAGCATGTGTTTTCTACCATCCATTAACTTCAAAATATTTAATTCTTTAAGCCAGGTTGGAAATTAAAGTTCCTGTTAATTTGGGTGGGAAAAGGGGCTAAAAAAGGGTCCCAGAGTGGGGAAAATCTCAAAACACCGTCCTTGCATTTTCGTGAAGACAGTGAATACCCTACTAAGAAAGTGATGATGTCATTAGTCCCACCTCTGTCTTGAACTGTCCCTATTTTCGTCGACGTCATTGTCGTTTTTCGCTTGTGTGTGGAGACTGTTTTGGCAATAAAAATAAAAAGTAACTAAAGCCAACCAGAAAAGATACTAGATATCGCCAACCAGCCAGCAGTAAATACAGTTAGATGAAGCTCACTCGTGTGGCAGAACTGGACGTTTCCTCCTCAGAAAGTAGTTAGGGTTATGCCAGGAAGTCGGGAGTCACTAGATTTATTGCTAGTTGCTTTTTTGAAGTTATTATAACTGTAATCTTGGTGTAGCAGCGTTACAGTGCCACATACAGGCACTTTTTTTAGTCAGAGACATTTACTGAAACTACGGGGAAAAAAAAAATGTTTTGTTATGTTTCCATACAATATACAATAGTATATGATGTTCAATAGTAATTCCACTCACAACCACATTATCTGGGTGTGTTAGTCTAACTTTGAGAGATTTGATTTAGTGTAATTTCAGGCAGACTGACATTTAAACATCTACTTTAAATTTTTTTAAATGTGAAGGGCCACTTCAATTAGACAGTTTTAGCTGACTGCAAAAATAAAAATACTAATAAAAACTTGCAATGTAACTACTATCGTGTGTCATGTAAAACACAGCATGTATTTTCTTCTCAGGTTTGTTTATTCTGTTTTCTGCGCTGTGAGTAAAGAGCAGCCTATATTTCGAGGCTGGTCAGATGAGCTGAGCTCACTGTCCCCTGTGTCCTTTATTTCACACAGTCCACTGCACAAGCTCTGCAGTCTGCCAACCTCTTGACCTGCTTGTCACTGTGATGGCCTCTGTTATCCTGAAGTAGTGATTTCATATAGATGGACTCCCTCACTACTGGCCTTTTATTGAAAATAATCATTAGAAAAATTATCCCAGGAGGAGCCTGAGCAATGTTTGTAAGAGTTTTATATTATTATTATTATCTGAACACCCATTTCTACTAAGAGTCCAGAGCACATCCAATTAGTTTCCCATTTTTTATCTATATTTGATTGAGAACATATTTTGATCAGCTTTTTCCAAATGCATTTATTAAATCACTACATCCCAGATTTCCAATGTGTGAGCCGGGGCCCACTAGTTGGACATGAATGCACTGCCAGTCCCCACAAGGTCATAAAAATAAAGAAAGTTTCTTGGTGTTCAGCTCTGTAATGATGCTTTCAATAACTGTAAATTACACACGATTGAATTCATTAAAGCTCCAATAAGTAACCTCTGTTGTCAAATCAATACTAGTGTCGCTACCTCCCCAGCCTTACCCCTCACCTTCAGAGCTTTCTGAAAGGACAGCTTTATGTTCATATTCAAACCCAAATCTCTTTCTTTCATTTGTTTCAGAATCTCACTACCTCACATATGGTTCAGAGAACTAAGGTTAATTCCTCATCCCTTAACCTTTACGTTCACTGCTGTCTCTCTTACCTGTGGCAAAGCAGGGGAGACAGCCAGGCTGACCCAACTCCGGGTTGTACTACCCCAACCCGTAGAGGGAATGTTCGACCCAGTGTAGGTATTGCAGCCACTGGGTACATGGAATTGGACACACCTGCAGTCCATCAGTTAAATCAGCATGGAGTTATTCATTTAGTGTGTTTGCCAACTCCATGGTGGGACAGAACAGAAAAGAAAACAGGTAACCATGCATTGACTGTCATTCACAGCCTAAGAATAGGCTCATCGGAAAGGAAACATTGGACTGGCTTTTTTCAAATGGCACAAAATATAAATATTTAATGCCATAAATATTATTGAATTAATTTAAATTTATATTATTTATCTAAGTACACATCAGTAATCTCCATTTTCCGTTCAAAAAGACTTCATTCTATGTAACCTTTAAGTTTAATTGGGTGCCCAGGAAGTAATGATGACTAGAGCCTTGCAGACTCAGTATAGGTCAGAAACCTGCATGAGAGAGACATATGTAAAAAGAAGAAAGCAGAGGATCGGTGAAAATATTATCAATGTCCAGCAAGATCATTGGGTTGGGTTACAACATTTTAGACCACAGCTATTCATGTCATTATTGGATAAAACCAAAGATATATCAGACATAGCATGTATCCTGGCCCCTCACCAATAAGCCAGTTGTCTTCTTTATAACAGCTGAATGAGACATGTTGCATTCTGGGAGAAACAAAGCAACTTTTCAACCTTGGTTTGATTTGTGATTGTCTATATACTGACCAGTGAAAGTTATAATTTAAAAGTTAAATGTTTCTCAATGGGTTACATCAAAATAGCAGGGGTGTTGCCAAGATGTCTGTAAAGTGGATTTGTTTATATGGAACTGTATAGACATTTACACACTGTAAAATACCACTGAATGCACATAAATTGGTTTTAGGGTGCTTGAAATAAGTGCTATCTGACAGTAGGGACAAAAAAATACACCGCTAATAGATTGTAGATCAATCAACTTCCGAAGTCATTTGAGGCTTTTTATGGATCTCCTGCCTTCCTTGCCTGTCTTCTTTAGTGTGTCTATCAGTGGATGCATTCAGCAGAGATTTTCAATTTATTTCTAATCAAGCTTTATCTAATATTCTCCCGACAGGCAATTAAAAATTCAAACTACCCTGAAAAGCCATTGCTCACTTTTCACTCTCTCCCAGTGTTCATTTAAGGATGTTATTTCATTAAAAGCTTGTTGATGAGTTTGAGGTAATTTGCAAGCACATTTGATTCCGTACTCTGCATTCACCATAACCATGTTCTTCAGGTTTTGCTAAAATTTGTTTATTATCTGACTAAATAATTGCAATGTAAACAAAATGCTGAAAAACATCTGTGTACCATTTAAAACTGCATTTAAATCTGCAGTTAAAGTTAAAAGGTGTTTGTTTTCAGACAAGGACGGCACTGATGTCCCATGTCCACCATTTCATTTGTCAGCAAAGTTGCCTTTAGACAGTATATCACTGTCATGCCTGCTACACTACTCCAGGTTTATGACCAACCATGCACAAACTGAATCCTCTCACCACATGATAGAGCTTTGAAATGACAGCAAATAATTTCAAAGGGTGAATTTGTCATTACAAGTCATAATGAGATTCTCCTGGTGAGAGGCTTTGTTGGGTGGTGTGAGAAGCTGCTCTGTTTTAGAGCCTCATAAACAAAATGCCACAGTGTGCTTTTCTCTTCCTAAAGGATCGGCCACAGGCTCTTTTATTCTATACATCATTCCAACTTGTTTATTTAGAGAAGAATTGTGTCCTTGTTTATCCTCTCAGGAGTGAAATAATGTGGCTGCAACTAAATTAACAATAAGTCTAGAGTTGGTTTGGATTCATATTGAGTAATCACTAAATGTTAGGCCTTGTTAAACTAGTGGTTTTACTCAAGATGACAGTCTTTATCTGTGCTTAGTTGTGTTTTTCCCTTGTTTAATTATAGTCAGTGAGGTAATATAACCATCCATGAAGGGAAATGTTTAAAAAATAGTGGCAATAGATAGATAGATAGATAGATAGTTTGAGTACACTTTAAATACAAGATATTTAATGTTCAAACTGATAAACTTGATATATATATATATATATATATATATATATATATATATATACAGTATATAGCAAATATTCACTAATTTTGAATTTGTTGCCAGGGGAAAGAAAAGACTGCTCATTTTAGAAACATTCCACAGGTGAACAGGTTAATTGTGTCATGATTGAATATTAAAGGTGCATTCTCGAAAGTCTCAGTCTTTCACAAGCAAAGATGGGGCAAGATTCACCGCTTTGTGAACAGCTGCGTGAGCAAACAGTCCAACAGTTTAAGAACAACGCTTTTCAACATACAATGGGCAAGGAATCATCTACAGTCCATAGTATCATCGAAAGATTCAGACAATACAGAGAAATCTCTGCACATTAGTGGCAAAGCTGAAAGCCAACATTGAATGCTTGTGACCTAATATGCCTTGTCCCTCAGACAACACTGCATTAAAATCAAACATCAACCTGTAAAGGTTATTACCACATGGACACAGGAACACTTTACAAAACCATTTTAAGTTAAGTTTGTCGCTACAAGTGCAAGTTAAAAATCTACAATGCAAAGTGAAAGCCATATATCAACAACAGCCAGAAACACAGCCGGCTTCTCTAGGTGGAAAAAGATTTGCAAATCATTGTATTTGGTTTTTATTCATGTTTTATACCACGTCCAAACTCCACTGGAATTGGGGTTTGTATATAGCAAAGTGTTAGGCCACCTTTAGATTTATTTTAGCATTGCTACAATGACCATACAGAACTGTGTATGCAGTTTTAAAATTTACAAACTAAAATAAAGAAACCGCATCTACAATATAAAGTGTCAAGTATTTAATGTCACCTACCCTTACACTGAAATATCTCCTGAAAAAGATCTATTACATTGAGCATTACATACACGTTCATTGACAATGAGCCAGTATGTAGGAACGTGATTTCAGTCGTGTCATTCATTTATAGATACATGTATAGATAGATGTGTAAATGTGTAGATGGATGTTTGGATAGATATTTAGTTGTAAGCATGTACTGAATGTATAGATGTTTTAATATATGTACAGCTGTTTGCAAACTGTAAGCCAGACATTTCTTTTCATTTTCATGCACTGCTCCATTCAGCTGTGATGTAGATCACAGGAGCATGCACAGCCTGAAGCTAATATGGAATAAATGCCTGGAAGGGCCTTGATCAGTATATGCTAGAGGTGCTTGATGAAGGAGGAGTGGGGGAAACAAACCACCCTTGAGTACTGCACGCTTTGCGCTTATTTAGGGCAACCATGTCCAGCAGTGGATTTGAATATGCATGGCTATATCCCAGCTACCCTTGCAGCACAATGGTATGTGTCCAGGCACGAGCCTCCTTTCAAAGAAAGAGTATGCATGCATTTCATTTGAATAATGTTCGAGCCACTGTCATTCAGAATAAATATATGTCCATCTAGGTACATGATATTAAAATAACGCAAAACTTCTCCAGCTGGCATGGACTTCCTCAAGCACCCAGTTCTCTCAAACATGTTGGCTATTTGTATGTACTCTAGCACAACATGTCATTATAGTGCTTTGGATTTGTTTGTATGAAATTAAAAAATATATATGTATTTTAAATAGGGTTTCCTCAACGTTAATGATTCATACGCCATATATAACTCTTATTCCATTCAATTAAATTCGTATAACTAGGGGGCATTGTGAAATACACAAAAGACAACACACAGCAGCAAACACAACCAGGCAAGTGCACCAGGAACCGAGTTAAGTGCCAAGATCTAACCCAAAAATGGGTAAATGATCAGTGCTGCAAGTCAGGCAATGGGCATGTAGAAGTAGCTGAAAACATACCATTTTATTATTTACTACATAAATACAGTATGACTGCAATGGAGTAAGTATAATTAATCTTTTACAGATAAGATAATGGTGTCAACATCTAACTCTCAGTTAAGTCAGCACATAAGAACAATCAAACAAGTGAAAATTACCATCAATTTCATCTCTTTTACTATATGATAACGTACAATAATTTATTAAAACTAATACAAACTAAACCGTTAACTCTGCAGCCAAATCAAGAATTTTAAATGTCTCTAAAATCGTCTCTCTCATTTTATCTCATTGTGGTCACATTTTGATGAGCATATCAGCATGGCCATTACCTAAAATCCCTCTTGAGCACTGAGCAATGATTAATCTTAATGCCAGTGCTGAGCAGCTTTGAGAGAAGCCAAGACTACACATTGCACCTAAGAGCCACAGGGTTTCTGCAGAGAATCCGACTCCAATCCAAGCAACAAGTATTTGTATAATGCAGTACTTGTAAGTCAGGGAGCAGGAGACCTCCAGTTTACATCTTGGAGACTTGGAAGGTGGCAAAATGGTGGATGTGAAACTGTCTTCCTTGGTCCCTGTGCAAGACCGGCTAATTAAATACTAAGGAAGGAATAAAATCTTAATGAGAAACACAAGCTTGTTGTGGTGTTTGGCACTGACCAGCTTCCTCTTATTAGGTGTACTTGCCCATATGTGCTTGGGTGAAGTGCCCATTAGAGCTTTCCCTAATGGATCTTCATCCATGGCACTGAGATTCTAGTGGAATGTACATTTCTGCAATTTCCAAACTTGGCAGATGAGTGGACCCTGCTATGAAATTTCTTAGCCACAAAAAAAAATTTATGCAGATTAAAATTAAATTCTTTGTTTAGTTTAAGCAATTTCTCCTGTAAGTAGTGTATCTGTGGAGGAGATTACAACATTTGCTGGTTTGTTTATAATTTAATTTTTTATGTTGTGGCTGGCGGTGGGGAAAGACAGAACACCTGTGAGTGTTTATAATGTCCCATCTCCCTCACAGCTGCTCCTTTTCAAAACACCTCACTGGTGCAATAATTTCATAAAATTTCATGATTTACCATCTGGTAGACTGAGCTATAAGCACATGCAATAAGCATTTGTATGGCGCCGGTCCCAGAAAGGTACAATAACTGTATATTTTAACTTAATGGCTTTTCTGGGCATGCAAATTTCCACAGAGCAGATTGCAGAGATGCTACAATGCAAGTCTGATCCTGTCTGTCTGCCTCTGTCTCACCCTTACATTCCCTCCTATATAGCACATGCTTCCCTATCATGTGCTATAAAACATCCACACACAGCAGTGCTCTAATGCCTCTGTCTTTGACTGTGAAGCAGCCCATGTCAAAATCTATATCAAACCAGAGAATGAGAGACACGGTAGGAGGTAAAAGCAGATTATTTTCCTTTTAGCATCTAATGTCTTTGCATTTTGGGTAATTAAAATGATTACTACAACAATTACACCAAGTAATTAGAAACTAATTACACTGGCATTTTTTGTGATTACAGGAGCAGATGAAAATAGTGTTCAAAATTAAATTCATTGCATATTCATGGCATTGAAATTAAATAGTGCTGGGTGAATGAGATAATAGAGGCTTGGAGAATGGTGTTCTGAGGGGTCTGGAAAACACAGTGTGGCAAATGCTCTTGTTACATCAGTGATAATCTTTTAATGGCCAAAGAAGTTCATATTTAGTATACTGTCAAATGAACTAAAGGGTGTTTTTTTTTTTTCTTTCTTTCTCTTCTATATAGCTCTTGGAAATGATTAAACCGTTCAGCTGTACAGCACAATAGAAAACATTTAATCACTATCAGCTCAAATGAATGAAGAAGCAAGAGTCTTTATGCCTTCTTTATGCTGCTTCATGCACAATGATTGAATTAAATAACCATTCCTGAATTTATCTTATTTCTGTGCATCATCTTCTTTCTCTGTAAGCCTGTGCCATCCCCCCCCCCCCCCCCCCCCCCCCCCCCATCCCCAACACGCACACATACACCCACCATCCCTGCCTCCCATCTATTGACAATAGTGAGGGCTTTAGCTGCTGCCATGATCGTGTAATGAGATTCTTCAGATTAAATAGATTTCCTGTTAAACTTGGGGCTTGGTAGATAGGGTGTCAGGAATGAATGGTTATTAACATTTAAATATATCACAGAATAAGAGAGAGTGCGGTGTGAGTGAGAGAGAGGAGACCTGAGAGAGAAAGAGAGACAGAGAGGGATGGAGAGGGGAAAAAAAACAATATGAATTTTTCATTGTTATCGAGTATGGATTTTCCTCTTCACCACATTTCTTGTAGGACCTGATGAAACCAAAGTAATTAGAGAGACACAAGCGGGGCACCCAAGAGCCTTTACAGCAAACAGAATTCATTGTTTATGTAAAGTAGTAAAGTAAAATACTCATTAAATGTGATTTTCATCTGTCCCATGTCTGTGCTATAGATTAGTACACACATTTAACAGTGTAGATTTCTGTGATTGGCTTGTTTCTGAATGGGCTCATAATGAAATTGATGGTCCTGAGTTCCATCACCATCACCATCTTTTTTTTTTTTTTTTTTGGTTCCTTCATATTTTTCCAGTCCTCAAAGAGAGCATGAACCCGAAGCAGGAAATAAGAGTGACTGTAACGAAACCTGATGGTGATGGAAAATGACAGCATTTGTCTTTGTTAATGTCACTGTGGAATGATAATAGACATTATTACAATGTATACAGAGCAGAGATCAAATCAAGCAGTGACACCAGGGGGTTGTAGGTGTTAAAATGATGGGAAAATATGGTGCATTTAACCGATGAGCACACAAATAACTCCTAATTTTAAATGATAATTGTTATTTTTATTAAGTTTAATCAATAGTGAGGAAGACTATGAGACATAGGGTTCATCTCTTATCCTGTCCTCTCCAATTTCCATGCAGTCCATCACTGAACATTTTCACAGATGGTACACAATGATATGTTTATACAAAATTCTGTCCCTAAAAGACAGATTTTTCTATACGCCAGACGCATCAATGGAAAGACAGGTGTGCTATTTACATAACACTGCGACTTGTTGGCAAGCATTCTCTGTAAGTAAATGTCACATATCCACTTTCCCTTGAAGTCTAAGCAGTCCCAACTGACATCCATCAAAATTTTGTCCACTTCAATCTGTGATGTGTCGACGGCCAGTGACGTTGTTCAACGAATAAACACCAGGTTTGGTATTTGATCCAGAATGGTCAAATGCCAGACTAAAGAAAACCCTCAGGCATTTTTAATGTTCTATACCACAATATCATTCTAAATAACACAAGGAATTCTTGGTGTTGTATATGTTTACCTTACAATAACAAGTGTCAGTCAAACACTGTCTTCATCCAAGTGTATTAATTTTGTTTATCTTTGTGTTTTGCTGACATGAGCTTTAAATTAATTATTTGCTTGGGGAAAAAAAAATGCAATAATAACCACATAAAGTATTGTTATCTCCCAACAAAAGATAAATGTTATTACTTTTAAACACATATATGTATTAGTTTTGTTAGAAACAGTCCTTCCCCCACAGGAAAATGTTCAGTATTTGATATTACTCAGTTATGATTTTATTTTATATAAAAAAAAGGAAACATTCACCGCTTATCCTCCACATGAGGGTCGCGGGGCTGCAGGCGACAGTCGCAGCTAACATGTGGTTAAAGGCAGGGTACACCCTGGGTATTATTATTACTGTTATTATTCATAACTATAACAATAGTAATAATATTGCTTTGGCAATAAAGCAAAAGATAAAAATAAAGAGTAGAGATTCTGCAGTAGGTACATTTAGAAAGAAGCATCAGTCATACAAAACATGCAAAAATTAAAAGTAAGTAAGTGCAAATGAGAAAACTAAAATGATTGAATATATTAATCAATTCATTTTAATGAAAAAAGTAAGATAAATAAGAGGGTTAAAAGACCTGAATCAGATTATTGTGTTGAATCTCTCTTTAGACCTTGAGCTGGCATTTGATCAGAAAATTTAATTATGTGCATTAACTGCATTTCAAATACGTGTTTGATCGATCGATACTCGTTGATGTTGTGTGTGTGCGTGACCATTCCATGATGTATTTGGAAGAAAAGCAGCGTGATGTCAGAGCACTGAGTGAGACTGAGCATCGGACATGTGGACGGATGTAGTGTTCTCCAGTGACATGAGCTGCAGTGCTAAACTGCAAGCTGTAATTGTGTTGTACTTGGTGTTGCCATTTGGTTTTGTGATGGGACTAACAATGACAAAGCTGCCGAATACAGCAGTTTTCTTTTGGTCCTCAGCAGTGGAGTGTTGTCAGAAACTCTTGAATTATCAAACAAACAAGACACGGGTGCTGGCTCACTCTCCCTGGAGTTCAGCGTACTACAAGCCATCCTTCATGCTGGGCCAGTCTGGCTCTATGAATGTAGAAGCAGGTGCGGTGGCAGGACAGTGGAAGGCCCCTCTCCGGCTTTGCTTTCGCTGCTGCCCACTTGTTAATGACTGGGCTGTGGAAAGCTAGTCCTTTGTGTACTCTGTTATAAAGCACTCAAAGCCTCCAGGATGGCAGCAAGCTCACTCCTTGGCCCTGGGGCACTCTATGGAGAATAACACACACCTCATGCTTTGTTTTCCTGCACCAGGAGATCCCACACCAGAGGTGAACATGAGTATAAAAGGAGCAGCATCAGTGTCAGTTCTATTAAAAGTCTACCTCTGCTTTCATGTCCTCTCAGGTAAAGAAACATACTTTTTGTTATATACCATCTGCGATGTAAGAAATGATACATGCATGAGTATTAAAGCATAACGATTAAAACATCCAAGATAATTCTATTTGACTGTTCTCACTATTTTAAGATTGGTCTTGACATGCTACCAATTAGATTAATACATTTGTGCATAATAAAGTCTCATCGCAAAAATCCAACTAATTCCAGTTGTGTAGTCTAGTCAATTTCAGCAATATCTTCACACTAAAAGAACACTCACATGTTAAAAAAAAACCATATAGCAGTTGTTTTCAGCCACAAAACAGTTCAATATTAGTGATCACAGATAACCACACCGACATAGGACGTAGATTTGCAAACAGCCAGTAACTCTTATCCAATAAATGTGTAAATAAGCAACTGTTTTCTAACCATATTAACAAAGAATGCGATGGTATCATGTTTGTGATGTGTTTACAAGCCATTTCCAATAAACAATTATAATTATGCAGATTTATAGACGAGCTTTGACAGATGCTAAATTGCGCTTTTTTTTTTATTTCACTGCATGAGTTATTATTATTTAGAGAGTTTCTCCGCACATTGATAAAAACAAGCGATTTAAGCTGGAGCCCTGGTCCCAGCTACATCACATTTTACGATATGATGTCCAACAATGTGTGGCATTGATTCTTATCAAGTGTAATCTCTTTTGATTTCCAAACCATGTGTCCCCCAATTTTCTGTGGATCAATAAATGTCCTGTACAAGCTCATCAAGTTCATCTCTGGTTTGTTTTGTTAACCTCCTGTTTTTTTTTTTCCAGGTTTTATTCAATTTATATTTAGGCTCTCAGAATTACACCCATACATTTATTTGACATTGTTATCAATATTTATCACATTTATCTCACAAACTACAGGATTTCACTGGTCAGCTACAGAGACAATAAGACTGCAGACCAAGAACTCATAATATTTTGGTTCCAATTACTATTGATTTTACAATTGTTTTGCAGCAGGATGTTGTTTTATTACTAATATATTTAATGTGTAAATCAATACGAACACTTGCTCGGCTCATTCAAAGAAAGGCTTTCAAATTAGTGATGCAAACTTTCAACAGCTGTTTTCATTCCTACTCTAAATGACCACAGAAGTGCTTGTGGTGCTACATAAAAATGACACACATTTCTACACTTCATGTACAGAGCATGTAAAAGATGTGCTATGGGTTGTGTAGGGAGAAAAAAAAACATGTGTAGGAGCATTTTGACTCAATTGGCTTGTAGCACAGACTAACAGAGGGCCAGCTGTGGGGTTTGATCGCAACAAAAGACTGTCAAATGTAAGTGCAATTACTGCCACAAGCAATAAAACAGCCACTGCATTCCATAGCAACGGTGAGAGGCTGCCTAGGAACCTGAGAGCACCGCCGGCCTTCCCGTGTGGGCCTCACTTTGAGTGATGACGGCTCAACATGATGGAGTAAGGCACAGTGAACCAGACCGTGTGGAGTACATTTATAATCTGTAATTGATAATGTAATAAAGGATGTGAATAGGCTCAGAGTGACTTCTCTCCGTTTGCAGTCACTGTCATGGCAGGCTTGTGTTTTTCATGCCTGGATGGAAGTTGCTTGGCGATGTGAGTACATTCTACCAAAATTACCAGCTTTTCACTCTCTATCGCTCTGCTCTCTGTCAGCTCTCGCTTTATCACAGACTACCACTACCTCTTTTTTCGCTCTGCGGACTGTGTGACATGGAATTGACATGTAGGTTTGGAAGCAACATGATGCTATTGAGCTGTTATGTAAAGGTAGCTACCAAGCTCCTATCCATGCTAGAGCGGGCATGGAGCAGAGGAGCCGGCAGCAGCACTCACTGCTGGGTGTAACTCAGCTGTAGGCCCCTTAGATCAAATCAACCGCTCCATGCTTCTACAACAGCAAGGTCAAGCTCGGGATCTGTGGCGGAGGAGGTCATGTGACCGTGTGGGATTTGAGGTTGCAGAGATGGGAGTCGAGAGTTATGAAAGCTGACAGTGATTATCTACAAAGGGTCATGTTAACATAAGACTTTCACAGGGTCCATTTGAGTGACAGATACAGTGCACTGTTATGTAAGTGGACACATTTGGATGCAATGTCTGGGACATACTGCATAGTGTGTATAAATGATCATTAAAAAGGAAAGGTGCACCGCTGTGAGTGAGTGGTACACACTACCAGGTGATTCTTCTGAGGCTGTTTGCGATTTGACAGTGTGTCTCACTAAAGTGTCAATGGTTGGGGATGGGGGGGGGGGGGGGGGGGGGGGGGGGGGGGGGGGGGGGTGGGGGGTGTTGCCTGGTAGAGGGCTCTAAAGTGAGATGGAGGTGCACACTGGTCAAATTGAAGGGTAAAGTGGTAGCGTTGGCTTCACTCCTTCCTAATGCCCTACGGCACCTCCACCATTAGCATTCCCCACTGCGACTTGAGTTCATAAGACTAATGGAGTTGCTACCTGGGGACATTAATTGTGTGTGACACTACTCGGGGGCTTTTGTGCACTCACACTAATATCACTGTGCTGGCCTGACAAAGCGCCCGAAAAGATTACAAACAAAACCCAAATAACTGCCAGTGTGGTGTTGCTTTTTGACAGGAGAGTACGCGCGACTTTAGTTTGTGTGTATGTGGAGGACTCGTGGGTCGAGGAGGATCAGGCCCACTTACAGGGTGTTGTACAACCTGAGGAGCCAAGTGATATGTTTAAGAAAAATAAGTGTCTTACCCAAGTGTAGGGATGACTTCATCACTGCAGGACATCCCCTGACAGTGTTACGACTCACATCAAACTTCTCCTTCACCGTGACACATGCATGATATCATCTCATAAAAATGCAGGTCTGGGCGTGAGCAAACATCGCCTGTGAAGCTCCTCCAAGAGCACCTTCAATCCACAAGGCACAGCAGGCTGTCATGTAATGGAGACCATATGAAGAGATGTACTTCTTTGTCTATAAAAGTCAAAGCATAATGAATGTATGCTGAGCCACCAGTCTGTTTTGTCCACTTAGGACCAGCCAGGCAATATATTTTACAATCATTTCAAAAAAACATATGATTTTTTTGTTACCATGTCAAAGTTAATTTGATTTGCTTTATCAGATTTTTTTTTATCACGTTGTAAGCTCTAATGCAGGGGTGTCAAACATTTGGCCCGTAGGCCAGAACCGGCCCACCAGAGGATCCAATCTGGCCCCCAGGGTGAATTCATCTAATCATGATGAGGAATACTATATTTTTCAGTTCTAGATACCTGTGACTAAATGCTGTGTGCCTTTATAGATCTACTGTGATCTGTAGGTTTTAATGCACATATGGTAAATTTAGACATAATATTGTTGAAATTGCCCTTCCTTTCCTAACAAAATTTCAGGTTTATAATATGTTTTGTAAAAAGACACTTCATTACATTTTAAACAAAGGGAAAAATTTGGAGTTTCTGTTGTTTATTATGTTATTATTTTACTGGTCCAGACCATTTGAGATCAAACTGCACTTTTTGTGGCCCCTTGAAGTAAAATGAGTTTGACAACCCTACTCTAATGTTTTGCCCCCCTTTACTAACCTGCACCAAGGGAAAACCTTTATATTTGATATTTTGTACAAACTAATAAACTGTTAATTGTTATTTTGAACAGCAATTCAAATATTTTGAATGGGACAATTACAATAACACATTTATATAGCGTCCAGTCCACAAATAAACTACTGTGCATACTGCACTATATCGTACAATAGAATAAAATATGAAAGAGTAAATGTGCATATTTAATAAAATTAATTTCTGTAAGTCATTCTACTGACGAGGTCAGCATCAACCACTAACTGAAAGAAGTCAATCACAGCTAACCGAGCAATAAAAGCTTGACTTTGTGAAATTTTGTTGACATTTTGTTTGTCCATGAATATTAAGCTGTTCCAACATTGACTGCATCTTCAGCAGTTAAATACAATGCTTATGAAATACTTAGTAATTATGCTGTAGTTCTTAAAGCTGCACTGCATAACGTCTAGTGATTTTTTATTGTTGTTAATGTTATAACTCTACTTGTGTACTATTAGACCGCACCCATAGACCTGATTGGGAGAGCAGTGTACGGGTGGGTGGAGACGAGGAGCTTTAATCACCTGCTTGCAGATGACTTGCTTTGTACCGAGAAACGCAGAGAGAGTCGTGTGGAGCTGAAAGATTTATTCAGCGTTGTATGAACTCATCTGACAGTGGTTTAACGTGACAGACCTTTGGTAATATGTATCTATAACTTAAATACTATGGTTTTAAGTCCTGACATACTGTAGATTATGTTGAGATAGATTATAAATTATTGTAGTGAAAAAGTGAATGTTCACCAACTTGTAGTTGGGTATGAGGTGGTGGTTGGTGGACCTTGGACAAGGGGTAATCCTAACATAGAACAAGACAAAGAAACGTAAGGAATGTGGAAGCTCATTTGACAAATGACCATCTGAATACACAAACCTGACAGGATAAAAATGATGAGATGTCCCAGTATTTATTATCAAGATTTTTGTTGTCACATATTCTGTGAATTTATTGTGAAAGAAAGAGGTCGAGGGCAGTGGCCTTTCTAAAAAAAAGGAGTCAAACCAATTTACACTTCCATAATTACATTTGTATTAACATCAGAACACTGAAAGTTTGAGCTGTCGTTTCTGATCCTATTTTTCTACATCCATTCTCCTCATCACCGGCTGGAAAAATCATTATCCACTTTTGTCATAACATGTTGTAGCAAGCCACAATAAAGCAAGAGTCATGTAATGAATGTCAGAATTATTTCCATCAGATATTGTGAAATATGAGTTCAGAAGACCCATTCAAAGAGATAATATGATAATTTGATTCACAGATAGGCTGAAAGGAAATGCCTTGTCTGGACATTTTGAAAAGCAGAATCCATTATTTATTCTTAATTCACCCTGGCATAAATTAAAGGATTTCTGCAGGCCATTAACTCATCCATTAATACCCAGGGTCAAGATTATTGAAGCCCAGGGTAAAGCAATATGAAGGGCTATTTCTTCAAGATGTGTCATCTAATGATTACAGTGGGGTTCTGAATCGTCTGCCATTAATTGTAAAATAATCTCCTCCTTTTGCTCCAGATAAACAGCATGGAAAGATAATAGTCACACGGGTAGATAATCCTGTTGCAAAAAATTAATTTCCATTTCATTTGTTTTGTTATGTTTCAGGCAATTTCAGGGCCGCTCTTGATTGTCTCTGAGGATATGAAGTGTAAGAACAGGGGGGAACCACTGAAAGGAGGTGTAAAATTAGGTTTGTGTCAGCACAAAATAGAAGCCTGCTGAGCTATTTTTAATTTAGATTGTTGGAGTGTATGATGAAGGTGGCTCCAAATGCAGAGGAGTATGAAATGATAAAGTTGGGGTGCAACGGCTCCACATGTGCACAAAATTGCTGCCCCGCTTGCCACCTTAGATGTGATATATACTCATCCCAATTTGTTTCATGTGCTTTTCACTCCAGTTTACTGAGAGCTGTAGATCCCCCCCCCCCACACACACACACACACACACAATAAATCCACACAGATGGTGGTAAAGTCTCTGTAACGCTCGTCTCTATAAGCTGCAGAAATATTCTCACTGCTCAGGTGTTCAGCAGCTCTCCCCTGATTTGGGGCCTGTGCAAAAGAAGATGAAATTAAGGCAAATAAAAATCATATTAAAGAATATTACAGCCTAACAGCCATTAGTCTACAGCTTCCTGTCATTTTTTGATGGATTCCTCACTTAGTTCAATGAATGGTCTAATGACATTGATAAAATCACTTGCAACCAAATAGGAAGCCAGTATGTTCCATTGATGCATGTGTAAATTCACTTAAAATGCTGGCACTTACTCATGCTTTTCAAATTTTTGTGCAAAATTTACATCTTGAGGGAGAATATAATGCAAGCAACACCCCCACCCCCCACAGAAGAAGAAGAAGAAGAAATCCTGTGCCTTAAAGCAGCTTATATCTCTACACCAACTCCCAGGATCCTTAGCCACACTCTGACATACTAAGGGGAATTAATTTTACAAGCAGGGAGTTCCTCCTTATTGCTTCCTGCTAGTGCAGAAGCGCCTGGCTTCAAAAATGTTCCTGACACACACATGCACAATAGATGAGCTGTACGAGTGCTTACAGCCCATGAATACAAAGTCAGACCTGCAGCCAGCGGTGTTGAGTGGACTGGAAATCCTTCAGTATTCACCGGCCTCTTTGCTATTTCATCCTCTCCCAACTATTTTTCTAGTTTGGGGAAAACACTTTCTATCACTGTCAGGTTGGGCAAGGATAAAAACTCTCTACTAGCGGATTAGCTGTCTGCCCGCTCTCACCGCTCTACTGCAGCAATAAAACACAAGCTTAGAAAGATCTTGCACAGCTCCCTTACCTTTAGTTTGAGAGCTGGATTGGGAATTGGATTTATTTTGTTTCATAATTTTAGCAGACAATGACTCCCTCTGTGATAGAGTATCCAACTGTGACTGAGCAGGTTACATAGAATTTACAATAGTAGTTTAAACATTACTGGCCGATAGTAGGCACTTTCTTTCCGAGGAGAGGCTTTAAAGACAGAAAGCGTATAACCTCGCCTTCTCTTTTATTACGCACATTATGTGAGAATAAGCTCCCTTGCCTTGTTTGTCTTAAAAAGTTGTCGTGAACTGTGGAAAGATGACGGCACATTTCTCCGCACACTGCAACGTGACAATGCAAACAGATATGAAACCATTCAATCTGTTTAATTAAGACAGCTTAGTAGTGGCACTCAGTTGCAGGGTGTTTAAGCTAATTACAGTATTAATTACAACATTAATTAAATGACATAACTGCCTTTCAAAACAATGACTCCTGTATCCCTGGTAAGGTAAAGGGTTAATTTACTGTGGAAGCAGGCATGCATTATTTACATGCTTGGATGAATAATACATTTAGAAAGTGGGCTTATAAATTTACTGGTACAAAGAAAAGCAAAGCTTAGTGCCTAGGCAAGGCTGATTTAAATATCTGTCCTCAATGAATATTTCTTTGAGTTACAGTTGCAACACAGTGGGGTAAATATGTATGGTTGCTATCTGTGGACACCCAGGGGAATAAATTTCACTGTGTAAAGAAATCCACTGTATGGTTTCATTCTTCTCTTCTCTTTATTTACATTCACTGCTGCATGACACATTAAAATATTTGTGAAAATAATCACAGATATAACTTCTGTATATAAAAAGACAGTAAAAGACTAGATGTCCCGGTAATGTATCATCACCCACATTGAATGCTTTGTTTTGTTGTGTTGCTGAGATGGACAATGTTGCATGAAATGTTTAAATAAGCGTATGTAAAAGTCAAGTGGTTGCTCTCCAAAGACTACAGAGATAAACATGCAATCAAAAATAAAAGAAAAAGAGAAATGGAAGGTAGAGCAGAGAAGGTACCACACTGAGCGAAAAAAAAAAAAACATTTTCAATTTTCATGCAGACATTCGAAGGGAAAAAAAATTACATCTCAGTCTGACGAGTGACTAATCAAGGCGAGCGAAATGGCGCTGCAATAAATTACTCCACTGTGAAATAAACCACACAAACAGACTGATGATAATAAATGTAAATTATTTCTGGGGAGAAATTTTCCTGCTACATGAGTAATATGAACCATCAGGAAGGAGTCTTCCTTAACATTAATTACAGAAAATGACAAGTGAGCTGACAAGTAGGAAGGCTCATTATCTGAAAACATATTCACAACTTCGCAATTTGCGCAAGATGGACTCCAGCTAAATTAATCTCCTTTCTTTGCATGAGCCCCTTCTAATTTTCATGTTATTAACAGGTTTGCAGTATCACTCAGTGCTTGTCACCCTAATCAGGTTTTTCGGCGTGTTCGGGAAACCGTGGTGTCATTTGAAAAGGATCAGGCCTCATAATGTGCTCTCCATCACGTGTCTGAATCTACAAGGTTGCTTTTAATAAGGTTCCTTAATCATTTCTCCTTTTTGCTCAACTTTTGGCCTGGTTGGTTTCCATTATCACTCTCTTCATGGAGGGTCGTCATTAAAAGAAGAGCTGGTTTATATATGAACACGAAGGGTGCTCGATGAATTCACTGGGGTATTATGCACAAGACCTTTGTGATGGTCTCCCATTACCTATGTTTATGTGGACAACTTTGAGTTATCAATACATAACATATAAAAATCTGACCTAAAATGTGTGTCTGCATGCACTGTGTTCAATTAAATGCAAAAATATTAAATGTTAAATATTAAAATTGTATATAGAAATGTTATGAAAATGTTATGAAATCATAGAAATGTTACTTAATACATCCAGTCCCAAATTGTTGAAACCCATATGCATAAACAGCGCATTCACTTACTGTATTTCATTTTTACAAATACAATATCTGCATGCAAGTAAAGTATGATTTTATTCAGTCATCCCAACACTTCCTTTCCCTCTCTATCCAACTCATAACTTGCACATCAAGATGCAACGGGCACAGGCAGTAACAACAATGAACGTTGTGAGTTTTGTCTGCTTGGAATGAATAAATCATAGCAAATATACGATATCTGCATGTCCAAAATGTAATCTGGAAATTTGCTGTATTGCAAACCCAGTTTAATTCACAGGTAGCCTCATGATAGCTGAAGCAGAAATGCAATATGTCATGCAAAATTAGTTCAGAGAGAATAAGTTTCAGGGGGAAGCAAAATGTTATGAGGGAGTCCATAATGGCAGAGGCAGCTTTATCTGTGCTGCTCTCTCTCACACACACACTCTAATTACATTTCACAGATTGTACTACAATAGCTGCTGGTAACCTTTAGTGGATGGGCTTTTCAATAATGCAAAGTACACATTTTCATATCTATTTTTCCCACAGTGCATCCCATTTATTAATTTGCTGAACACAATAAAACAAAGACTGAATGTAATGCGCTCCTTTGCTCAAAAGGCACTGAACAAGATAAAAACACAAAGCCATCTCTCTGTAATGAAGAATGGGGTTGCATGCAAACCATCAGCATAACGTCCGACGTTACCAATTTGAAAGGCCATTTGGTTTGTAACTATAAAATGGCTGCAATGTTTTGCTTCTCAAACTTATTTTTTTTTTTTGTCTTGAATCTCCCCATACAAAATAATTCATATGCTTTGCCACAATTTACTCTGTACATGACCAAAAATACAGCATTATGGGGAGATAACACTGAAGCATACATCATGTAGAAACTTCAAATAAATGCTGTGCGTTTCACTTACGGTTCAACTTTGTTTTGCTGTTGGTTAGTTGACATATTCCTGCAGAGTTACTGAGCAATTTAAAGGTTTAGTGATTATACATGAGGAGTTTGTTTCCAATTTTTACTTGCAGCAAGAGTCACTGGAATCTAGAACCACTTCCTCATCATCATACTTGATGCTTCAATTCATGCTACAATATGAATGGCGATTTTACTCTACAAACATTTGGAAGAATTCAAAATACTAGTATTACTAGTAATAGTAGTATTATAGTAATACAAATGTACTTTGTTATAATTTTCCTATTTCAGTTTGATTAGGGTAAGGCAACACTTACTTTATTGGTTGTTGATGCTCTTCTATAGTTAAGACTCATACTAATGTTGAGCTTAGGACGTGTCCAGCAGCAGTTGGTTGACTACAGACTGTGGTCGAACAAACAATTTATTGACATATTCTGGCTCTGGAAGCTCCATGCATAAACAGCTATCTAAATGTAAAAATTGAAACAAAAAAAATAATTAAGAGCATATTTCCAAATTATCCAGTCTGCAGGTACAATTATGATGCATTAATGTCTGCAGAAAGACCAGACTATGGCCCTGGGTTAAACAGTTAAACAGCCTCATAACACAAATAACACGTTCCTTTGATTCAAATCAACTGTGGCAGCTGCTACAAGGGATTTTTAATTGAATGATTATTGTATTAAATAGTTCATTTTAATGGAGCGTGCACCTCTGCAATTATTTCCGCTTTAAGAACCTGGACCCTGGGCAGGTCTTTACAGCCACAGGCGTTTGGTTTGCTTCCAAATGAGTGAATGAAACATACTGAGAGACTTTGTAAGCAAATACGTTATGTACAGATGCAAATAAACATGATAAAGTTTGTCCATAAATGCTTGGATGTGACTTCAGCTTTTTCAGCAACTCTGAACAGATTAACAGCATAGCAGTATGATGAGTATCAAATTCATTAAAAAAAATCCTTAATCTTGGGATTTTTTTGTGATGGAATCAATACTATCTACACGTAATAAAAATATTGAATGAATATTCATAATTAATGAACATAATTGCAGTGCTGTTATTGTTTTTTAATCAAATTTAACTCAAAAAATACCCAGTAACTTTTATTCTATTAATCATTTGATAATCATTTAATCATTTGAGCATAATAAGCTTTCTGATTTTTTAGCTTCTTAAGTGTGAATATTTTCTTCATTCTTTGCTCCATATAACAAAGAAATCATTAAAACTGAATCATTAAAACTAGACATTTAAGAACCTCATCATTTCCAGGTTTGGTAAACACTGATCAACATTTTCTGACATTTTATGGACCAAACAAATACTCAAATAAATGCATTTACCTACAGACGTCACCACAAAGCCCTGAAAGAGTCCTGATCACTGATCAGTGGTTTGTTATTTTCAGACAAGCTGCCAACAAACCCTTCAAATTCTGCACCACATTGATCCAGCTTTGAGCCAATATCCAGTTCTTCCATATCACTAGATCAGCACTTTAAAATAGAAGTAATAGACCAGAACCAAAAGCATTTGCCCACTACAAAAGAAATAAAAAAAAACAAATATGAGTGTCTCAATATCTTTTTTTATATTCCTTTTTTTGACTATGCTCCATATATTATACTCCACAACTATTCATTTAACAGAGAGAGACAGGAAGGCCATGTTGGAAGTACAGACAGAAAAGTACAGACCGAATGGCATGGCAGCCATGAAAATACAAAGTGAGAGAGAGTTAAATGGGGCCATGGCAAGCACCCAGAAAAAAAGATCTTCATGAAGTTCCACCTGGAAAAACAACAAAAAGTAAGGTTTTTAATATACTTTTTCGTAAGCGCCATAATAGGGCTGCAAAAAGTAATCAATTATTACTGTTAGTAAGTAATTAGGCAAATTCAGCAGTGTTAAGGTGCTGCAATATTAAGCTTCTGATTAGCTGTTACTTTAGGGAAGCAAATGACAAAAGGCCACACAGACTAAGTTGTGTGTCACAGGAGATTTTGTCGGACGCTCCGTATTATTTGCAGAACTGTTTCCATACATTTATTTCTGCAGTACACCTCCGAGCCACATGGGGGAGCATGTTCATTTTTCACCTGCCATGGGTTTCTGCCATATTAACTCACAATTCAGCAGCCAGACACGTGAAATGGATGCTTGGCTCATGAAATAAGGCCCAGCTACATACCAGATTGCAGCTCAAGTTAGCCAAACGTCCAGCTGTGCCAAGTGGATTTTTCCCATTTTCATAAAAAAATGAAGACAAAACATAGAAATAGACCAAACAATGTACCTGATATTCATGTTGGGCTGATGTCAGGTTTTACACCAGACTGTGATGTAAAACCTAAAGTCAAGCAAGGTAAAAAGTAAAATTCATCTGCACAAAGCCATGACAAACAATCACATATTCTGTTAACTGCCTATATGCACTTATTTAGTGTCATTTATTTTTTTTTTACATATTTAGTATTAAATAACATGCTTTAAAGATGTTGTTTGGTTAATCTACTCAAAATAAATATTTGTTTCTATTTGGTTTGGCTACACAGTTTAACTGAGGGATCTGTATGCATTTTTTTGCAACTGTACAATAGATTTTTAATCTTAGAGGAACATCCACAGTCGACACATAGAGATAGAAACACCTAACAGATTGCTAAGGTTAAAATTTATACACTACAGCTTTAAATATAATTGGCCAATTTGAAGATGCAAATGAATAAGCATTTGATTTTGCCTGTAACATCAACAAAGAGTCAGTGATGAGTAAGTAAGACAATCACACACACAAACATCAAGTAGCTGCATCTGACAGGAGTGACTGACCTACTGTGTGTGAATGAGTCGTGAATCTGGACCAGATCGATGCCCACATTTTAAATCCACAACGTACAAAAGGATGAGTTTATTAATGACTTATTTGAGTGGTCTGGTGTCAGAAACCAAAAACCCTGCTCCTTCCATAACAAACTTTCCACATTTTTGTTTGTGGATTGTTTTGACTTATGAGCAGCTGCTGAATGATCCAACAGCACCAGATGAACTGTGGATTGACCAGGTATTGGACTTTCTATACCGCATTATCGTCCACATGAGGGTAGATCCTGGACATGTCACTACTGATCTGATATGTACCTGGTTAAAAGCTGATACTCCCGGTGTGCGGTGTGAAAGTTACCTTGCATGATGTCTGGAGACGTGTGTTTGTGCACGGCAAAGCTGCAAGTGGTACCTCAGCAGTTACAGTATGAAGGTAAGTCGCTCTAAAATCAGGCTGATCACTCCACGAACTGCCCACAGAGAGTAAAGGAGTCTGGGGAGCACGTGATTATCAAGGAATTCACATTTAAGGGGTTAAGGTAAGAAAACACAAATCAAGACACCTTCTAGTTTTATAAGGGATAGAGTGGGTGTTTTTCAGGACTGCTGAGACACTAGTTGTTTGTGAATTAAGCATTCTGATGCAATTGTATTGTATTGATTTTTAGAAAGATTTAATAAACCTTGGGAAAAAAATAATAAGCTTTGCGGGTTCATTTATTAGGTGTTCATGGGGCCCCTGGTAGTTTGGGGCCTAAGGCAATCACCTAAACAGTCAAGATGTCACCAGTCAGATGTGTTCTGAAGTCTCCAGAATCATGATTTGGCTGGTGCCATGTCTATGTGTTGCAAATGGAAGTTCATGGGTGTCACTTCTACAGCAGTGGTTCTCTAATTATTTATAACAAGCGCCACCTGAGAAAATATTGAGCTCTCGAAGTAACAACATCTCCAACGTTAAAATACAGTGGTGTAAAAAAAAAGGCAGAGCAATGTCAAGTACAGACGTTTCACAGGAGGCAGATTTATTCACAATAAGATCATTAGCGCTCTCATCATCCTCTTCTTCCTCACATATATTTCAAACACTGGTATAGTGAAATTAGATTAAGATGGAGCAAGAGATAATGTGACTCTAATAATAATTATTTAATTTATTTATTTACTGGCATTTGTTTAATTTTCTGCAGACTCAAAAATTCAAAATTCCTCAGCTCCACTCCGATCACATACGCTGGTATGTACAGTTGAACAGTATTTCTGATGTTCCTCCAAGTATCACCAGAGGAAACTGGCATACATGTACCACAGTTTGAGCTCTACAGTATGTAAATGGGAACAGAATTTACAGAATGGACATCATGATCCACTGGAGAAGACCCATTATGGTTAGAGCTCACTGCCATGTGTCCATTTCAAGTTCTGTTGAAAATGTGTTTACTGTTTCAGCTCAGTCAAACATGGAGGAAATGTGTTAATCTGAGCCACTACTGAGGAAGAAGAGAGGATCAGAATAAAAATGCAAGGCTGTGTTATTGTTACGATCAGCTGTAGCAAGACAATAGTTCCAGCTGCAGTGTGCAAGGTAAAGCTGATTTCACATCTAAATTAGATGTCAAAGGTCAGTGTGATTTTCATGAAATTCAATTTTGCCTAAATGGTTCTAAATCTAGAATTTTTATTTTTTATTTCACTCTGTGTTATCTTTCAAACCACACCTGTCTCACCTCAAACCTGTCCAGTCACCTGTAACTTTATTGCTCAGTACTAGGTGGACTTAAGATGCCCCATTTTTTTAACCTTCAGTCAGTTTTTGTTTTTATGTTTCAAATTACTTTATGTGGTTTAGTGTATCCATCGTTCCTACTGTTCATGAATTCATGAATTGAGACAGGAAACCCATGGTATAAACCTTAAAAAAAGATGTATTATTTAAATATTTGACATCATGTTTGGGGCCGCACAGTGGAATAGTGGCTAGCACTGTTGCCTCACAGCAAAAAAAGTCACTGGTGACTGGAAACCTGTCCAGAGTCTACTCACCTTTTGGCCCGTGACTCTCATGTGGAGGATAAAGCAGAAGATATAATGTTTGCGAAACGAATGCCAAGTTCGAATCTCAAGACAGGTCAAGGACTGAGGTTCCCATGAGCAATGTACCTAACCCTCATTGCTCTCCAGATACAGATGCGTGCTGCCCACTACTGCTGTGTTGGTTATCACTGATTGATGTGATTGCAATTCAACACTGTAAACAGGAAGTGAAGGGACATTGGGACCTGTGATTTTAGTGAAGGCCAAACCAGGTGCCATACTTCAACCAGGTTAAAGTATGGTTACTGATTCCCACATAATGTCCATCCAGCTCGGTGCTTTTTAATTAACTTGACTGTGGCAACATGTTCTAATTTGTTTGCACAGTTTCATCATGAACAGACAACAAACACCTTACTTGTTTTTTTTGTTGCAGAGTTTGTCACAAAAAAATGGACAAATGCATCTATCGCCCTCCTGTTAGCACCCTGACCTGTGCATGAGTGTTAGTACCCTTTCTTTCTATAAAATAATTAGCATCTACATTTCTCCAGATAAATCCACAGCTTTAAACTTTTTTGGACAGCACAAACAAACTAAATGAAACGGTGGTTTTCTTGCATTTTGCCATGATGCACCAGAAAAAAAAAGCTGTGTTTGTGTTCAAATGTAATTTAATAATTAAAAATAAAGAGTTAAAAGGCCAAATTGTGATGTTTAGATTTGCACAATGAGAGTTCCTGTCTTCATATGAAAGTCTAGTGGCCATGCTAAGTAGAATCAGAGAGTTGGTGCAGCAGGGGAAACATTAAGAACAGACAATATTATTTCCTTCCTACATATCTCTGGGTCAGACAGGACCCATTTCTCATTTCACTGTCTTTGATTTAATAATGCACCCATACTCTGGAAAATTAGGAGCACGAGTGATCGCTTTCTTACTTTTCTCTGAAGTTAGCTTGTCATTGCTCTCTCTCCTCTTTAACAACCCTGCCCAAACTTGAGTCTACCTCTTCCCCTTCTACTCAAAAATCCATCACCACACATCTCTGTCAGTGCCAGAGAGACCCAGAGTCGGGAGCACTGAGTTGTCCATGCTCACCCAAGCACCAGTGGATCTCCGATGGGGAAATGCTTGGCTGCAGAGAAACCTGCACGAAATTAAATTCTCCACTTGGCTGACTAGGGTGACTCGTCCTGGTCTGCCGGCCTGTTCCTTCATTATTCCTGGGCTGATAACTGACTGAACGGTATGTCTTGTCTGTTTAATGCCAGCTCAGCTGCTTCATGGGAGGAACAGGCTTGTCACTCTCCACTATAACACACTGTATTACCATCTCCACTTCATTTATTTGGCTGTGATTTTGTACGCCCGTCAAGCCACCCAATCCCCCCAAAGACACATGCAATTCACCACTGCTCAACCTCCTGCATCTTTTTCGGAAACTATTCAAAATAACCTGTCTAAAATTTTCATTAAAATGTCATTTAGATGTCACAGCGATGATTTAGATTGGAAACAATAAAAGTGACCTTAATTGTATCTGTTTCATAGCCTTACTATTTCTCTGTAGTGGTTGGTTGATTTTACCTTTTTGTTAAGCAAAAAATATATAGGGTTAGGCATTAAGGATGGAAAAAAAACTACATTCAACATTCAATGATAACGCATCAAATACAAAAGCAGAGATTGTTGGTGTTCGAAAACACACTGTAAGCTTTGCTTGCCTGCATTTGTGAGCATTGAGTTCCAGGATTCTGCATGAGGGCACTGCATGATTGAGCGTTTTGATATGGAAACACAGGCAGGCAGCCACTGTCAAAGACACGGCTTGCACTTGACCCTGTGAGCACTCAGCCTCCGGCCCACTTTAGCAGCTCCAGAAACGGCTTTCTCTTCCCAGCTAGCTTTGTGGCATTTGCAGAATTAAAATGAAAATGTCCTTCCCTAATGCACCAGTATGCAGCATACCTAGTATCATAATTCATAGTCTTAATGTAGGCTTTTAAGTGCACATGATGGTGTTGAGTCTTTTGCACTCATAGAGGCTAATCAATGGCAAATGCTATCGTCTTATTAGCACACAGTCATTCAACAAAGAGCATCAAACATAATCAAAGGCTCGATTTAAAGCAAAGCCATCTCAAAGTGAATAAGTGTTTTTATTAAAAAAGAGAGAGAAGTCGGTATTTGGAAGTCATTAAATATCCAACGCCCACCCTTTCTGTGTAACCACGAAGCCAATAGCATTGTGGGACAAAATGCTTTCCAATGTGACAATTGATTGTTTTGTGAGGTGGTTGTTGGTTGATTTCATAATTGGTATAATTTTTCACAAGTACATGAGTGTCATGCCATGATGGGCTTTAGAGGCCTGGTAATGCAGTGGCCCGTAGTTCAACCTTGAGATCAATAATGTATTAAAACCAAGAGCTTATTGAAATAATAGAAGGGTTTGCACCAGGGAAGAAAGGCACAGAAAGAAAAATGCAAGTGTTAGAGTCTATGCCACGCTCGCTCTGTGAAGTGCATTGTTTTCATGCCAGTGCTTTTACTCCAAGAAATGAAATGAAATGAAAGTCTTGGCAATGTGAAAACTCAGGACTCTGTGGTATTGACATAGAATACAACGTGTGAAGAGCATTTAATTATTCAGGTCCAAATGAATTACAAACTGTTCATTTTTGTCATTTTGGAAAGGTGTCGGCGTGTTGATGAGGCAAACATTTCCAGACAGTTTTACCTACACAAATCATTATTTGCGGTGTCTGATCAGTGTATACCAGTCTGGAATCTGTGGTTCCTTGCTGCTATCTCTTCCTGTTGGATCTCCCTGTTTTGACAGTGTTTGAGAGAGGGAACACTCTGTGAGGTGTCAGGTGAAGACTATATGTGACAGATTTGGAGGGGAAATCAAGAGAAGACAAACAGGCAGCTAAATGCCTGGGAAATGTCTCAGACAGAAGGTGATAAGTGCTGTTGACGTGGACATGACAAGCTCACAACAGTAAACCTCAGGACACGCAGTCCCACCGGAGGCCCCCGAGTGGACACAATTCCTGATGACGGCTGAACTGCTGCTTAACAGCTCATATGAAGAGAATTAACAAGAAGTGGGAAGTCACAACCATTCCCACACACACACACACACACAAACTTCTACCGTTCCTGCCTTTCTTCAGGAAGCGCTTTGATGCTTCCCCTGTTTCCTCATCCATAGTCAGCTTTGGTTTTGATCAAGGCTTGATTTCTTGTGACATTTCGGAATAGCTGACGCATAATATGAAAGCAATACAAGCCTTCATAGGCATAGTCATAAACTTAAAATGTTGCCGAGTGGCATGCCAAACAGGTTAATAATAGATGAACATCTTCCTCTCCTAAATAAATGTAAATCTGCTCATTAGAAGTGAAACAAATGAAGTTTCCTCACAGAGACATTGATTTCTTTCTTTTTTGTGTGTTGTAAATGTAAAAGGGTCTGCAGACTATTACTTTAATGTCAATATTATTAGATTATTTCTTCTATTCAATTATCTATCATTAGCTTTTATTAAATATCATATAAAAAATGAATATACTGTAGTTTCATAATTTTATATAGTTTGCTATACCTTGTTTGCAGTGTTAGGAAGTTAATAACATCACTATACCTACAATGATGAGCTACAACATCAAGGCATTAGTTGTTTAATGTTAGGGCTGATCTGTTACTGTATTGTAGTGCAGTATAGACTATTATGAGGAATATTTACCAGTATTTCTAACGTATGCTTCTTTCTACCTCTACTCACAAACATTATATATATATAACTACCTAACACCAGCTTTAAATTAATAACAATTTAAGGCTGCTATTAAAAATAGGTAATTTCTTTTCCTGATTCTCAAGTCCAAGTCTCCTTAAGCTACAGTTTTGCTTTGTCCTGACGGAGCTTAACAGTCCGTTTTTATGTCTACTGTCTACTCTTAGATATGACACAATATCTACAATTCTGAGACAAAGCAGATGCAGTTTGACTAAAGATATGCCTGAGTTTCTGATCTTTCCAGTAACACACTCATAGCATCCGTGTCAGACTCCACCACACAACGCTAAGGTACGATGCCTGAGAACGTTTACATTTCCCTTGCTTGAGACGACTGCCCCGATTTGTATGGTGAATCAAAAGTAGGATAAAACATTTGAATTACAGAACACAACTGTGATGTCTGCCCTCCTGGACTGCCACATCATGAATATATATTGCATTATGAAGATGTGATGACATTTAGAGCAATCACATTTAACCCACTCCTCTTGTGCCTCTGTTTCTTCTCTCCCCACTAATGCATTTTGCAGCAAGGGATGCATCTTAAAAGATTTAGGGTAAAATGTCAGCCAAACCAGACACTGCATGAGAGTTGGGGGTCATTTCAGAGCAGTTTCTGAATTCTGGAGAGCACACATGCACACACAAGAGTGCTCTATCCTTCACCACAACCGCCACCCTCTCTTTTCTCCCTGTTCCATTCTGTTTCAGCCTCCTACCTCGCTAAATATTTCTGTTGGTTTACTCCTGTCCATGTCACTGTGTTGGAGGTAGCACAGACACACTACCATGAGAGGGAGAGTTGACCAGTTGGGCGCTGTCTCCCACCTCATTACCAGATGCAAATGAAACGGGTACACATGTTTAATATTTAGTGGCAGCAGAAATGTCAGGCTGGCACAAGATGGAATTAAACAGCACTGTCAGCGCAAGTGAACTCAAGGCTTTCTCAGCTATTTCACTTCATATTGAGTTACTGTCACAATTTATTTCACAGCAGCGGCAAGACTAGTGTGAAAATGTTCTGTGATGCCTTTAAGGATGGAAGGGGAATCAAGGAAGAAGTGTGAAGGGTATTGTTTTGATGAGGCTTTGTTTTTATTTCTGAGCTCAGTGACAAAGCTTTATTGTCTAACAAGGGCCTACTATTCAATAGGATTTTTTTTTTTTTTTTTTTTTTTGATTATCCTGACGACATTTCAGTTTTAGTGGATGGTCTAATGATTAAACAATAAGTAAGAGCCAGCAAAGTCACAATACTGTTAAAAACAGTAATGTTATATACAATGTGGTGCTGCCCTTTCAAGAGTACAGTTTGGTTCTACACTTGTATTAAGTGTGTCATCCAAGCAGCACCAATGAGAAATGAAGGAATTTTCAGAATCAGAATCACTTTATTTGCCAGGTATGTGAACACACACGAGGAATTTGACTCCGGTTGCAATTTGCTCTCTTTGTACAAACAGATTTTAAAAAAAGGTGAATAGGTATATATATATATATATATATATACATATACATATACATATCTGTGTGATATAGATAAGGATTTTTTTCCTTTTTGGTGCATAGTGCAAGAATGGGATAATGAATATAAATATACAGTGTATAAATATACAGCACATATTTTACAGGTGATGTTGAATTTTAAAGGAATGTCATTTTTCCCTTTGTCACATGAAAGTTACGCACTCATACAGTATATGTACTGTATATACAGTATATATACATACTTAAAAACATTAGACTATGTTAAATATAGGGGAAAAAAAGCCACATTGGATTTTGCACCCTTGTCACCACACAGTGATACATATTATCAGACTCAGGGCTAAAGCAAGTTAATGTTCATTCTAATCAGCGTGGCAGATAACAGCTGGACCCACAGGGACCTAATTAAAGATACTGTGAGAGGTTTATCTTTATAGCACTGGCAAAAGTCCCCCACATTGTTTTGTTCTGGCAAAAAACGGGAGGGATAGGATGTTCATTTGGTTAGTCATGCACATTGTGATGCAATTATTTGTGTTATTTTTAAATCAATTCCTCTTCCCTTTAAAACACATTTAAAGGGCTTGTTGAGACTTGAGTTAGGATTGTGGTAGATGTGGTCAGATCAGAGAGAAAGGGACCACCGAAGGAGGAGAAAGATGCTGTTTTAATTAGCTAGAAGCATGATCAGATTCTGTTATGGAAATGAGAAAGTTTTGCTGTGGACAGGCAGTCAATGAACTCCTACTGCCTTCTTAAAAAAAGAGGAGTGTTTCATTATTCCAAGGTGAGGGCTTTAAAACAGCATTTTAAATGTTACCCTGCTGTTCGAGATCATGAAAACCTTTAATTTCATGCAAATGAACAGCAAGGAGCATGGAGCTTAATGTAAATGCTTCTTTTGTACTGTTGTAGAAGTGAGCTGGAGAGAGAGGCCAAGAAGAAAATTCCCAAGGATTCTTTAATTGCTATCTGAAATTATGTAAATCCCTCTGCTAGGCTGAGTGCAATTATCCAGCTCCTCTTGCTGTCAGCTTTACTAATGTCTAACAAAATATCGGTGGCTGACATTTAGACGTGGTAATGCAAATGAGAATTAATTTTTCTTCCAAGACAAAGGGCAGTCGAAAGATCACACCATTTTAAACAATAATGGCTGAAAAAAAAAGAAGGGTTTGCAAGATGACAAAAAAAATGTTGATCAAGAAATGAGCTCAGCATTGAAGCCCATTTATATTGATGCAGCATGGTGCTGAAGATTATTTTCTCTATTCTGCACTATTAATCTGTTTCTGTTGCCACAGAGAAATATGCTGCAAGCAGTCGACATTCATTTAGGGCTTGAATTAATTGCACTTTGTGCCTCATTTTTAGTAATGATATGGGGAACCCTCCCCACTCCTCATTGTTACAACACACTCCTGCCATTGTCATGATGTTGGACTGTTTGGGTCACATTTTTCCATTTATCTCCCCAGGTACAGAGATGGATGTAGGCCAGGCACTGTAGCCTGGTGAAAATCCCCTGTGTGCAGCTTAGAACACCTGTCCCGCTGTGCACTGGCACCCCCAATCTTTACCAGGCCAAGGAGGAGCACCATCATAACACTATGTCCCAAGGGATCCCAAAAGAGCAAGACGAGGTAGAAGAGTTCACTGGGAGATCTGCTGCCCAAAACTTCACAAAACCTAACCAGAAATAAAATTACAATCTGCTGACATGTAGGAAAACCATGTTAACATTTTATTAACATGGATGATGTGTGAAAGATACCTCCCAACTGTGAGCAAAATGATTGCGATACACCAGCAAGTGGCTGTCCTGGTGCTGCTACTACTAAATTGTATAATAACTGAATGTAGTGCAAAGATGCACAACACATAATTTTTAAAAACATGCATCTCAAAATACTAAGTAAGTAAACGAAAAATAAAAGTGTTCACCATGAAATCTGTTTTATTACACAAAAATATTATACTCAAGCTGGTCGACTTACTCAGCATAGGTTAGGAAGTTATATGTTAAAAGCTGAAAGATTTGTGCCTTTGTCAATCTGTTGCAAGACAATGTGATCATAAAAACATAACATCCACTCTTTGAAGTGCTGTACTAGTCTGCTTTACATTGAGAGCGGTTTGTTATATTATGCTATTGCTCTTTGGACGTAAATGGGGATTACGCATACAGTAGATTAGATCAAGTGTAACACATACCACTCCAGCTTTACCTGTATTGTTCGTAATCAACATATAAACACATATTTCTAACATCAACATAAACGATTATGAAGGTGTTTTTTTATAGTATATAGACTTCCACTACAATGTGCAGGTATACCATAATGTCACTGATTATATGCCACTGCATAATCTGCCAATCTCTGATGTACAGTTATTTAGATTTTCTAAATTACTTTTAAACGGGCTGTTTCCATCAGTTTATCAGTCTGTTTCATATAGGGAGCAAATCATCACAGGTCAACAGAAACATGCATTGAATATTCACCACACAGGACCTTTATTTTGTTTCAGTGATGGTCTGTCCAATAGAAAGCTTTATCGTGCATGTTAATGTTATCTTCTGGTTCTGCACCTACTACTAATGTGCTGCATTTTGTAGGTATTTACTATTGTGTATAACCTCCACCTGCACCTCATATCACCCTCCTTCTCATCTGCAGCTTTCTAACCTCCATCTTCCCTGCCCCTCCACAACCCGCGCATCCATCAGCGCGCTGTCATGGTAGAGGAGCTTGGATGCTCCTTCCTGATGCGGCCATCAAGGCCCTCCATCTAACACAAGCCGACACATCATAATAACAGTAAGAGGCCTTTCCTGTCCAGTGTCATGCTTGGGGAGATTAGTTCCCCTCCACAAAACCCAGGTAATTTGCTTTTGGTGAAACACATTTGTAGAGCGTATTCTTTCAGGTTAACTAGTTCATGAGAGAAGAGGAGACACTTGCTGCTGTGCCATTATTTCCCTCAGCTGCTTTAAGAGGCACTGATTCTACGTGTGTGTGTGTGTTGTTGAATGCATACAGTATATGCAGTGCTCTTAGCAGTTAAGTCATTTGGCATTTCTTCTTAATTGGCTTAATTGCATATGTTTAGCTGAATCAGTTCATATAAAGTCAAACAGAAATGTGAAGCATCTTTTTTCAAAATCCCGTGTGTCAGCAATTAATCAAAACACGGCCCCACATATTCTAAGATTTTGACTTCAGAAATACATGATATCTGTTTTACTTACACTATAGCAGTGACCATGTTAAATCACACACAGCAGAGAAGATGACCACTGAGGGACAAGTCAGTAAAGCATAGCTGCTTTATAGCTGTCATTATTTCCCCCTGAATTATTGGGTGGATGAGTTACAGATAGGTAAGGGTTTGAATATGTCACAGGCATAATGGGACATTAATCCATCTATAACCCAGGTAAAAAGACAGTCAAATATCGTTTTTTATCCTAGCTTTTAAAGACATTTTGTATACATTGAAAGAGAGGCAAAAGTCTGTTAATTTCAGCCGGTCTGATGACTTTTTTATTCTTTATTAATCACAGAAGGTTGCTCTATATCCCCTCAGTGTATGAATGGGCTGTACTCTGTGTCTTCTCACATTTGCTGCATGATCATATTTCATAAACACTGCATTTGAATTTTTATGTACAGAGTATGCAATATTTATGAAAAACTGAATATGTAAATAGCTAACCTTTATTTATGAGTCCTTGCCACACTCGTACTCTTAAGTATTAGTTTGGATGATAAGATGGATAGACAAACGTATTAGTTAGGGGAATACTAGGCTGTGGGATGATTGATAATTAACAGCTTAATCAGGTTGGTGGTTATAATTTACCTTTTTTTTTTCATGCAACAATTTTTTTTCTCAAGGCTGACAAAAATGATCATATTTATAATTTCAAACAATGACCAAAAGACTTGACTTTTAATAATTTCCCTGAAAGGATGTGCTGTTATTCCACTTGCTGACTTCTATTAGGATGTATAGCACTGCTGGACAGAGCGGAGAATATCTACAAATGTATTTGAATAAATCACCCGAGAAAGAGCCCAAAACTAGTCAAGTCTGTATCTTTAAGCCACACATTTAATCCTAATGCTACATTCCATTACATTTCCAGGCTGTAAGTGCTTTGGAATTACCCATCCCATTGCAAAAGGAGTCCTTTTTCTTATTGTTTAGAGAGTGGTTAGCATGCTGGGGATGCTCCAAATACAATTTTACATCCACTTATGGAAATCCATTGTTCCTTGAACATTTCCACATACAAACCAATATATGCTTTTCTAAGAGGTCCAAGACCTCAATTACATCAAAGGCAGTTTGTCCTGCTGCTGTGGCTGCCTGCTGAAGGCTTTAAACAACTGTGTCAATGCTACCCCCTTGTGACCACACTGCAGCAGAGGCATTTCTTTACAGCTGCCTCTCACTGAAACAGATAGCAGGGAGCTGGTCCTTTTCAAAATGGCAAAAGACCATTTCTTGTTTCATGTCTTGATTTCATTAAACTGTGAAAATGGACATTAATAATGCACATAATTTGAGCACTGCTGCTGCTATAACGTGTCCGTCATTCTGCACAACAACACAATGGGTCTGTGTGGTATTCCTGGCTTTGAAGGGCAATTGTCTGACATTGACATTCAGTTTGGTCTGAAGCAGAGAATAATAAAGATTAAAAGAAAGGGATTCTATTTACACAACAGACACTGAAGCGTTGCCATCACATCACCTACTGCATTTGTAGCTCTCAGATCTCTTTCTTTAAAATCAAAGATGTCTAGAAAGATACCATGCTGACGTGCAGACAGATGTGTATGTCACAGGCATGTAAGGGAATATTTTGGAGGGCACTCTTCCCAGCAAGTGAAATGCATGCAGTCTTTTATTGTACGGACTTGAAAAGAAATAATTAGACACACAGATATATAATTCTGCAAAGCTGCATGGCTCACTTGTCACATGTGGCAGAAAGAAAAGGGGTCTGAATTCTCTGAAGTGCAGTCTGCCACGGGCCGCCACTTTTATTTCCTAAGTTTGCTCTATCTTCAAAGACCACACAGGCTTGGGAAGTTAGAACGCTTTTCTTTGTTATTGTAGCCGAGTCTTGAGAGGCAAAAGGGAAAAATATTTCAAAAATATTATCTTATTTGCCAAAACTGAAGTGTAATTACCACACAATGAAATATTATTTAACAAAAACCATCAATGTACACCAGCATAATGAACTTTAATTAACTAAGTTCCCTTTTACAAAATAAGATTGTTGTAGTAGAAATATTCTGAGTAACTGTTATTGCATAGGGATACTAAGGCTCTGACAATGGCATCAAACAGTGAGAGAAAGTAGACCATCAGTCAGAATGGTGATGCCAGGACTAATAAGTAACAGTGATGCTATCCAGAGTCCTTATCTGAAGTGACTTGGTTAGAACATGTCAATCACAAAGAGTCCCCCGTCCCTGGATGTACACTTCAAAAGAGGAGAAATATAACTTGAATTATTTTCTTCCCTGACCTTCAGTCCATGTATGTAAACATATGACCCAATCCCATGCTGCAACATTGTTATTTATGTCATATAATCATTTCAACTCCCCCAGGATGCAGTCGGCAAACAAACATGACCAAAATACATATTTAGATTTATTTGTCTGCAACTGTCCAATAAAACATATCCTTTGCATTTCCATCCCTGGGCTTTAGTCCCAGTGGGAGTTGCTGGCTGAGAAATGTTGTGCTTTCAAGCTTCAGGGAACAGCGATGTGAGCAATGTTCAGGCTGGAAAGGGGGAAAAAAAACAGTATGCCGCCTAAGTGTTGTGGTATAAAGAGGAAAGAAGTAGGATTTCACAATCCAAAAGCCTCTAAGGGTTTAAACTATACTGGAATCTAGGTGTAATCATCATACTCATCTTAGGAGAGACTATAGCAGCCACTCTCAATCCTTTAGTCTCACTTTCTCTTTATTTATCCATCTATACTTTCATGTTTTTCTTTCTCTTTCTTCTCTTTTGACTTTGTCCGTCTCTTAATGTCCCCATCACTGAAATAAACCATCACAGAGGCATGAGTCCTATCACCAAGATGAGCCACGGTTATGTCATTTCCCATTTGTCGAAATAAAGTGCACAACTTTATAATGAAACAAGTCTATTGTTAAAGCAGAATGAAATATTTTATGATGTGCTTAGCATGCCTTGGTGAAAGCTGTGCCCTTCGGTGCATTGTGGAGTTCATTGTAATGCCATCCACACGTGTTTTAGGGTGTTTGTGGCAGGAGAGGCATCTCCTCTGTGACCAGAGTCCTAAATGAATTACTATAAAAAGGGTTACTCAAGGGCTAGATGGCTTTTATGTAATTGTGTGGTGGTGAGAGGGAGGGTAAGGGTATTTCCATAAAATTTCAATAAATTGTGCATTTTCTCAATGACTTGTTGCCCCAGCAAACTACAGTGCAAGAATTCTGTGCTGGGAGAAATGAGGTGCAAATCCTGGCAGAGGCAATGTAATCTTGAAATTTAAACTTTTGAAATTATATTGCAATATGCCTTTATAGTATTAGCATATTTAGGCTTGTTTGAAATGTAATTGTAGGTCATACACCTAAGTGACATCTGTGTAAAAAATTGCCTGCTAAGTGCACCTCACATTCACAGAACATTATAGGACCAAATGAAATTCATGACCAGACGGTCATTCTCCCTTGAGTAATACAAAAGACTGTTCTTGTTTAATATGCTTGTAACTGTAGCACAGAGTTAACTATGTTAAATTAAAATAAATCAAGAATAAAACACATTTCAAACTTTGACACAGGTGAGCAAATCAAGCAGCAATATAAAGTCATTCTTTTAGAGTTTAGTAGTCAAAAACACATTTTCCTCAATTGCGTGATTTGATCACATTTACTGGAAAGTGTTGCTTAATCATAATCGTAATTGGTGTGTGGACATGAGATACAGGTCTACTTTAGACCAGGAAACCACAAAAAAAAAAATTACGGTTGTCAAAAACCTCAACATTTATACAGCATGAAGAAGCCGATTTTGGGGGGATTTAGAGTTGTAGATTTATGTAGCATATCATGTTTTAAACTAACTGATATTAAACTGTTCACTCTGGCAGCTGCTCTCTGGGTATCTGGAATATTGGTTTCTCCCACTTTCTGTAATTAGCAATGATCAAGAGGAATTATAAGCGGCGGTTAACAACATTGGACTCCTCAATGACCCTGATAGACGGTCAATTATAGTGATCAGGTCATGGCGTTTATTGGATTTAAAGTGGCAGTGATGGGCCCTTTTGGCCTAGTGTGGGTAATTATCACATTTATGCATGATTTAAGGCGACAGTGTATAACGAGAAAGACTTGACTTAAATTTAATCATTTTCTTATCTATGTATTTATGCAAGAGTTAACAATTGATGGCCATGAGCGGAATAATGCAATGATACTGGGATTAGTGTGATGTTCACGTGCTGCGTAGCCAGTGTGTGCAGGGCTTGTCATGTCTGACACTGGAGGAGAATTTACCATTTCAGACAACTTGTGCCAGAAATGGGCTTATCTGTGGGAGCATCTTGTTTTCTTTTTTAAATTCACAAATATATTTTCAGAGCTTTGCTTTTAAATTACACTCGTCTTGCAACTCTGGATTTTCTGTATTTTATTTTGCTCTCCACAAGGAGTTACATTTTTTTTTTTTTTTTTTTTTTTTAAGAATGCTCACTATAAAACATCCCATGGTCAACATCCTCTAGTTTTGCTGTCTGAGGAAACCTGCCAATAGAAAACAGATGCTATACAATGATCACAGTTGTCAATAAATTTTCTCTTTCTCCCCGTCATCCATTATTCTCTGTCTGTAGCACAGAAAAAAGGCATCTTGCCACTCTTGCTTAGGCAGCCACAGACAGCTTTCTGAATCCAGACACCTGAATATGATCAACTGAAAAGCTGCTGCTCAGCTTCTCTGTTAACAGAGGGAATACATCAGTGCCTTGTTTATTTACTTTTTCCACATGCCAGAAAAGGTCAGAGTCAGAGGATTATACTGCACGGCCCAAGTAGAACTCAATAAAAGCCCAGCAATGAAAACAATATCATCCATATTTTAAATAGCTGGCACCAAACAGAGGGAGTCTTACACTAGGGTGCCAATTATTCTACTTCTCAGGGTTTTTGCAGCAAACCACTGCAGCTCAGGTGTACCTCACAAATAAAACCACTATTTTATCCACTGTGTGAAAAATCTCAGACAAGAAGCTGAGTACAATAGCTATCCTTTTTATGTGTGTATTATAATCATAAAGCACTAACTAATGCTTGATGCTCAAGGGGGGGGAGGGGTGCAGATTTATTGGTGTTTAAATGCAGATGTTTTTCAAGCAGCTAGTATGGTTGTTTTTGTAGTCAGGCCTTGTTTTCCCTCTATGGACTTATTTAAGTCAGTGCAGCGCAGTCCGTGCTCTATAATCCTGATGTATTATTAATCATATCTTCCCATGCAACTCAAAAAAAAGAAAAGAAAAGAAAAAGACCCTTTTTGATTTTTTTTTTTTTTAAAACATGAAAGTGCACTGAATTTGCAACAGGACGAGGTCCAGGGTGACAGGATACTTTATTTTCTTCCTGTTACAAAAGCCAAAGCAAGTAAATATAAAGGCAGCATTGTTTGCTTTTGGAAGTTGTTTTTGTCTCAGCCTGTCCTCTTCTATGTAGAGCAGTACACGTGCGTGGTGTTGTGCCATTTTAATATATTTAATATATATAATATATTAATAGATAGACTTTCAAACACCATATTAAATGGACATGTAAGCAACTGTTTGCTTCTAATAAGGCCTTTACTCCTCAGTGATCAAATGGAGTCAAATTATTTGGAAACACTTCTTGAGGCCTTCACATGTGTTTATTCTGTGAAAACTTCAAGCTGTGTCAAAACCAGGAAAAGTTGGAATTTTATTGTATTATATTCACTTTTGACTTTTGACAAAGGTTTTTGCTCTTGAAGAGACTACGACACAAATAGTTCAGGCGTCAAATCGGATCCTTTTATCATGTTTGCTTTTCATTCATCATAGTTTGTGAAAGAGTGTCATGTTTCTGTGTTATTTTGAGCATAGGAATGTATGTGAGAAGCATGTAAGGTGGTCAGCAGACTAAATGTATGACTCCACAGCGATGTGGGAGTCATGCTCACGTATTCCACCCTACCATCCTAGCAGGTGTTCATGGCATTTTTTTTACTCCTTTTTTGCCTTGCATGGGTAAGATGATAATCCAAGTCTAGTTCAGTGACAGACTGCAACATGATTCACTTGGACAGTGACTGACTGCACATCCAATTTGTTTCAACTCCAGAGCAGCAGCTTATTATCTGAAATGCATGAGATGTCTGTGCATGAGAGGCATGATCAGCTGGGGCATGCGCCAGGGCTGCTGGGAAAGTAATCAATAAGGGATTGTCTCTTGTAGTTTAGGCCGACACATTATGACAGAGCTGAAAATTAAACAGGCAGATATTAATAATAATGGAAATCAGAGGCTCATGGGAGAGACTGGGGGAGGGTTGAAACTCAAAATATGTATCATGTTCAGCTGTGGAAGTATGAGTACATGTGGGAGTGGGTAGAAGGTGGGTGCAGCTGGCATTTTACATCGTTTACTTTGTTTTACTCCCCTGAAATATAATGGATGAAATGGGACACAGTGACTTTACAGTGGCTTGGTGTGTTTGTCACTGAAAATCATTATACATGCTGGCTGTTTTTTCCAAATGTAATGGTACTCCTTTTTTTTTTAACTTGTTAAAAACAGTCATTAACCACAGTCATGATCATTAAAAAGTTTACTGTGTGCTATTTTAATAGCATTTCAATTCACACTGTTAAACTTTTTTTTGGCAATTTTCTCACCCCTTGTGAGTTTTGGCGTAAAATTGTTCAATAAAAGTACATGTGTGATTGATTCTTATAATAAGCAACAGCTGAGACGACACTAGAGGAAACAGATTAGCACTAGAGAACACAATCAGACTGCAATGCATGCATAAGTTATTATTTAATATGGATTTAATTACTTTCATTTTCCATTTGTCCACTGCATGTACACTTTCCTCAGACAACATGGCTGTATGGCACATTGGATAAGCCTCCACACATGGTTCACAGCTTAAGATGATGGAATAATTGTATCTGGTTGCGTGATATAGGACGCATCATGGGCAGCCAGAGAAACACACCAAGGAACCCAAACAGCTGAAGCAAGACTCCCCATGCTTTGTCAATTAGCCAGGGCTATCTATTTCCATTGTTTGAGCAACAAACACATCTTCCTGGGTGGAGGCAGGGTGGAGTGGGGGAGTTAACAAACTGCATTACAGGCCATTACAGATGCAGTGTCATTGATTATTTATACCCATATAAAACGCCTGGCTCCCTGGTGGACCAGGCTTGCTTGGCTAGCTCTGATAAAATGTTCCCTCTAAATCACCACACCAGGCAAACAACACATTCAAATACATAAGAGAGTTGGGTGGGGAAAAAAAAAAAATGTTTAATAGATGCGATGATCACTGCATCAAAAAGGAGAAATAAAAAGAAAGCTTTTTGATAGCGTATCACAACACCTTATTAAACTAATAACTCATTGAGTTTCCTGCCTTTTTGTTTTGTTTGTTTTTGACGTTTATCTGATATGTGTGGTTTGATTCATTTTAGGACGAGGATGCGAATTCTTCCAAGAAAGACTGTGGACAGAGGATCACATCGCTCCTGAGGATTTGTTTCACAGCAGATATTTTGCATTAGTTAGCAGGGGAGCAGATGGCTGCTACAAGCCAGCCTCACAAGGAAGTCAGCACTTTTTTTTTTTTGAACTTTCATGTTGCAGGCGTCTGTGCTGGAGCAGGACCTTCTTCAACCAGTCACCTCACCATGGGAATATTCCCTCTCTGATATTAATGGTTGTCCTTGCCGAGCCGACCACCTCAGCATAAAGCCCACTGGGACGCAGGGAAGAAAATGCCGCACCTTTCAAATCCTTGCAACACAATGACACTACACTGACATTGTGGCACCTTCAAAAACTTCCTGAAAAACATATATCAAAAGCTTAGTCAACTGAAACAGCCATGTAGTAATTTGACACACTGCCCTCTAAATATTTGTTGTTACCAAGATGCAGTATATTGCTGCTCATCCTTTATCACATAGGTTACAGGTCAAAATGCCAGATGTCCCATCGCACAGCATGTGGGGAAAAACTCCAAGAAATACATGGCATGTCTCAGCAGTGACAAACGCATGCCAACAGAATAGCAAAGAGGCGTAGTAAGTTCATATTGGACACACTTCTCAGAGCACGGAAAGTGTGAAAGAGAGAACATCTTGTATCATCTATCTTCCTTAAATGCCGAAGCCGTGACAAAGTGGATGGAGAAATTATGATTAATGATAAGACATATTTAGTCAATATCAGTAATTCTCTTTCTTCCCTCTGCTGTGTTTTTATCCTCTCGTTGTTGAGTTAAAAAGACACTCGTTCATTTAAATTGCACTTTGAAGGCCAGATTGTGATCAAATTGAAATGGGCATTGTGTATGTTAATATCAATATCTCCATCTAGAAGAGGGATTGTCAGGACGCCTCTTTATGAATTTATATCTTATTTACACTCTGAGCGAAGCATCTGTGGACGTAGTGGGTGTCTTTTTCTTGGTGTTTTCAGTATGTGACCACACCATGAAGACAGTCTTTAAGGCTGCAGTGGTAACAATGTAAGATCATTTGTATGTTACATCTACCATCGGAAAATCTGTCTAACAATACTATCAGACCTGTCTGAGGGAGCCTTTATATGCATACAGCAAAATTTTCTGCAGCCTTGAGCTTACATAGAAAGTCCATGAGATATGACTAGACTCCTTTTACCGTTTTCGCATTATATGTTTTGTTGCACCTTTCACTTTATTCACTGGAGTTATGAAATTTTTACTTTGGCGAAAACCTTGCCAGCGTTAAGAACTTTTAATGTCATGTTCATGTCCAGCGGCCAACCAGAGTCACTTGTTTCACGATGAAGGAGAAAATGTATCATCTCTGGGTTTTCACTAGAGAAGACACAAGTAGTTTTATCTACTGTACTAACGCCGTTTAAGAAAAGAAAATGCTTGAATTAATGTCAGCAAGGGAGTCAGTCTATCACAAGTCTTGCAATCGATGCAAATGCACACAGAAATAACACAAAATTGTGTGAAGCGATAAAAAAAAATTGGGTTATTTAGGGTGACTTCAGCATTACACTGAATGACTGGAGTGTTTGAGCAGTAGAATTCATTTCTAAAACTTTTCTGGTGCGTTTCTTTGTGATTTCAGGTGTACTTCAACCTGTTCGCAGCAGTTGCACGTTCAATGCAATGTTGCTTTGGCAAAAGCAATATTGTTTTTACATATAACTTCCTGTGTGCAGCATGTGGGAATGATTTTTTGGTGACACAAGATCTAAACGCTCATTTGGCTTATATGTTATAGACATTTATTTGAACTTAAAGGTTACACACTACAGCTTTAAAATACTTGACATTATGAATAAGATCAGGACAGTGTGCTTTATTAAAGTCTTTGCTGTATAAGGATTTATCTAGAAAGCCACAATTAGCAGTGTACATGCACAAATATCAAGGATACTCTAAAAACCCAATCTGAAACAGGAAAAAATTTAAATCTAACTAACGTGTATTATTTCAGTACACTCCTGTGTGCAATTACAGAGTTTTTGTCCCCAACACGTGTTAGAAATGAGAGTAGTTCTCTGTTCCCTCACTTTATCAGTACAGGTCATGGCAGTCAGAGTCAGTGTGGACAATAAGAAGACACCAACCCTAAAGCAGCTAAAAGTAATGCAGACATAATTTATTAAACACAACAGGTTAAATATTACCTCTCTAAAAAGACACTGGTAGAGCATATTAAACCCTGAGCACTAGTTGATCATGGATACAGCCGTGGGTCATGAGAAGAATTTTAAAATCTCCATAAGAAGACCAGTGCCCAGTAAAGTTAGTAAAGGATGAGGGTTTTATGGTGATCATTCTAAAGTGTCGTTAGGGTAATAGCAGTCCTGCTTGGAATACATTCGAGATTTTAGAGACTGCTGGCAGTGGTCCGAAAAACAAGAATATTCTGGTAGTATGGTCTTGTCCTTTCTCTCTTAGAAAACATTATATTTCAGTTGTTTACGTGTGCCATACACTGTGGATACCTCTTTTCTCTTAAGTTCCCAAAAACTTCTCAACTAACATCCTATTTTCCTTAAAACACGTCATCAACTTGTATGCTAAATATCTCTAGGGTTTTTTTTTGGTTTTTTTTTTCAAAAGAATATGTTGTCTCCCACCTTTTAAGCGTTTCAGTTAATTAAGCTGCAGTTTCCTCTTTTCACTTTGACACACCATAATAATTGTATAAAACATCACAAAGTGTGGCATCCTGCATTATGGATGAATCTAAACTTGCATCACGAATGTTACTAGTGAGCCACTTTTACACGTGTTCTAATGTGACATGTGAAACTGGAAAAAGCTCTGTCATTGACCCCTGCTCATAATTTCATAGGAGTTACTGTTAACACTTTGGTGATCACTGGTGTAATGACACTTGATAGCAGCACTATCTAGCCACAGGGTAGGAGAAAGTGCTGTAAGCTGGCAGTGCACTGAGTGGGATGTATGTCAGTATAAACAGCCACAGAACTGGGAACATGACAGGAAGATGAGTGAAAAGTGTCACGCAACACAACGCAACATCCCCTCTGAGGAGTCAGACATGCCAGGGACTCATTATGTATAATGTCTTGTTACCCAACACACACTAACACAACTTAACTACTACTCACAATCCATAGAATTCCATTTTCCAGCACAAGATACCTGAGAAAGATCTAATTACACGACTGAGGAATGATTGAAAGGTGTAGTAATGGACTGAATGGCGACACTGAAACACCTTGTTATGAACTGATTTACTGGATGCCATCCGTCACTGCTGCAGAAAACAGTGCAGCAACAGGTAGCTGAGTGTGTTCACTCAGTGGAGCTCAACTTCTCTGTATGCTTTAACACACAAAGTGAGAAAATCCAAAAGGAATGGACAAGGACAGGGACCAGAGCAAAGGACAAGGGGATCATACTGCCCAAGAATGTTTGTAGAGGCTATACCGAACACCGTTGTCGAGGTTACTATTTATCTCATGCCAGCCAAGTTGGCACGCACATCTGGCGCTGGGTACTTAGTGCAATTATTTATGATTTCCTCCAAGATTTAAAAGCTCTTCGCCCGGCCTTGTAATGCAGTAACTGATTGCACTGCTAATGTAATTAAGGGGAGATTATGATGTCCACGTGGCACACCAGATGGTGGCATTCACAGCGATGGGGGAAGGCACAACTGGCACACCACTGCACAAGGGCAGTGAGGCGCAGTCAGTCGGAGCAGTCCAGACTCCCCACCAGACGGAGGAAAGTATACGTGTGTGTGTGTGTTTGTGTGTAGATGTGAGTGTACGGGTGTGTGTTTGATGATAAGTTGAGCAATGAGGTGTAAGCTGGTGGAGAGGACTGTATGTGAAATAGCACCTAAGAACGAAGAACGTACCAAAATGACCACGTCTAAGCACATAAGACACAGCACATGTACGCTCTCGAACAAGATAACTGGACAAATCGTCTTGGAATTGTCTTTCTGTAAGTCTGTTCTTTTTGCTATTTTATTTTAAACGTAAAGAAATTTCAGAATGACTCAAAGCCTTCCCACATTTTTCAACTTTAGACGTCAGTGCTTTTGCCAAGATCACAGATGGCATAACTGGGAAATTAAATCACATTTGGTAAAGATTTTTCCACCATGGCAACAATGAGACTGGCCCAAACTGACCTTTAATTAGAAGAAAGCATTATATTGTACAGATTTACAAGGTTATATCCTATGGGGCACTGGGGGTAGGTTTGTTAAAGCTTGTTATTATAAGCTATTCAAGAGACACAGGGATTTTTTTTACATGTAGACAGAAAAAGAGTGGAGGAGGGGAGTGAGGGTCATGTGTGAAATGAGACCTGCAGATTTCTACAAAGCCTGTAATGGGTTCATGCGGGTGACGGGGACATTGGGGTGCAGTAGATTTCCCAAGTTGAGATAGGGATATTATTACTCTCATGGTGGCGACACAGAAATCTCCGTCTTCAGTCCCCAGACTAGTGTCAGCAAATTACTAAACACAGTGAATGACCTTTACACAGGAAAAGAAAACCTTTGCTGTTTTTTATCATTTGGGTGCAAAGTCATTCACAGAGGTATAATTTTGGTCCAGGGGCTCTTTTATCATCCACTGATTACCACTCATGACCACAACATTGTCAAGACCTACCGGAATATGTGCACAATATTTAATATCTGATAGGATGACCCAGTGTTTATGGACTTGATCTGAGATGTGTCATAAAGCAGACCTGAAACAAGGCATGAACAAAGAAATCACAGTTTTAATGAACCTTTTCCAAATGCCAGCTGTAATGCTCTGCATCCTACGCTGGCTGCTCCCCCACAGAAATCTGCCACAGCCATCATTCATCTTACCCACAATCCTCAGCATGCGATGTGCCACACATTAAAACACTGTAATAGCTGATGGCTTTCACAGTTAGCATGTGTTGCTGATATCTCCAGACTCGCAACGAGTGTTTCATCACCTATTCCATAATTAGACCATTACTTTAGCAGGTGTTGCTCTTCTCAAACATGTGTTTTTTTCTCTCTCTCTCTCTCTACTGACACCTGAGATTTTGTCTTATCGCCATCCTCTAAATAAAATGAGCATGCCTATTTCAGAGGACTGACAACACCTTGTTATGATAGCATGTGTATGTGTGAGAGGGATGATGGTGATGATGGTGAAGAAATCTTCTTCCACCATGTTAATGTATAACAACAAAGAGAAACCTACAAAGATCACTGATGTGCTGCTGTTGTACACAAGTAACCTGAACACTAGTTACTCTGGAAGAATTCTCAATGGTTTTAAGGATGTAAAATAAAGCAGTGTTTTGAAAAATTCTTCAAAACACTTCTCTGTATTTATGATGATAACAACAAGGGATAGTTAGTGGTTTTTGAAAACATAAAATTTGCATTTGCAACACTGTATTCTAGGGGGAACCACATTTTTGTTTCTTGACCTGCCATCACTTTGTATGTTCACGTCTTTTTAGTTAATCATAATGTCTTACATTCTTAGTTATAGTAATAGTATTACAGTAATATACAGTATCACAAAACAATGCATCACCAACAGTTACATCAATGAATTTTTTGTCTTACATACTGTCTTTGATCAGTAATGGACACCTTAGAATCTTGTTGCAATTCGGAATTCAAAATTAGCCAATCAAATGAAAATCCAACAATTGATTTATTAATGGATTTATTTCAGTTTTAAGGACCACAAATTATGACTCAAAATTCACAAATGTGAGACCTGCAGCTCTTCTTGGTCTTTTGGTAACTCAGACCGGTGGTTCAATTGTTTTTTCCCATTGAATCCACAGTTCAGTAGCATTCACTTTCTCCTAAAAGTCTGTACTGAGGAAAAATTTCAAGGATAGTTTTGCAAAGAATTACCATGACTGAGGATCATAACAAGAGAGATAAACACTTGTGTATATGAATATGTTGTAAATTAGCTGCAGCAACAGACAAGATACAAAGACACAAGGACACAGTGCAATATTTACTGGATAAACATTTTCATGAAGTAAAAGTTCTGGAGACAAACCTGGACACACTTTCAGTTAACATCAACAGCATGTGTGGAGGTGGTGAAAGCTGCTGGTCATGTGAGGTATAAAAAGGTCTCCCCTCAAATTACAAGTGCATCATGCATTTAAAGAAAAAGAAAAACTTGTCACATCATGTAAGCCACTTAATACCTCTCACACTGCCGTGGCATATGGCATCATGTCACACTAGCAGAACAACAAGTCTTTGGTTTGAATAAATTAGAATAATAGCAGTGGAATGAAATGTATTATTTGACTGGTATGGTGGGGGTGGAAATAATAAACTTGATGGGAAAGCATCTGCCACTGGGCTGGTGTTTTGGACAGTCTACAAAACTGCATTCTAGTGTTCCACTCGGTGAGATATTCCAGCTAAACTAACATATTGCTCTTTATTTTACTTTTATCAGATTACAGTAATGACATGCTATGATTACAGAGAGCAGCAGCTGTCAGGAAGCGTGACCTACAGATACATCCATGTAATGACAGTCATTTTATAGTGAAGCACTGTTTTAATTCAAAAAAATATTGCAAATGAATACACCCGCGAGTCAGTGCAGCATGGTTGTTACACAGTCATTTGACTTCCTGATTGTGCTTTTATAAAATATTCTCATTTGTTAAATAATAATAATAATAATAAAAATCTGTGCTCATTGGCTCAGCATGGATCCTATTTATCAGCGACTAGTGACAGACAGAAGTAGAAATAATCATTCCACAAAAAAAAAGAGCAGCTCACAATGAAATGAATACATAAATAAAATAACTTAAAATGAACAGCAGGAGCTTCTCGCCTCTGCTTAAGTTTTTGGCTGTGTTTGTCTTGACTGTGAGCAGCACTCAGAAAGTAAAGGAGAGATGAATTTAAAGAGAATGAAGACATTTTGTAGGGATGAAGAATTGATCACAACATAAACCTGGAGTTTGGGATTAAGAAAATGATTTAAAAGTTGAAATTATTATTATTGTTATCATTAATAAACAACAACAACAACAACAACAACAACAACAACAACAACAACAACAACAATAATAATAATAATAATAATAATAATAATAATAATAATTTTCAACGTGTGTAGCATATATAAGGCGTCATGGATTTGTTTTGGTTAATCATTTCTTGCCCATGATACCCGGAAGTAATCATCGTCCTCGGGGCGGCGGTGTGAAGTCCACCTGGCCTCGGGTCAACAGGAAGACACGTTTGAACAGGTAAACGTAAATGTGACGTTTAAACAGATTTTCTTTAAAAAAAAAAAAAAAAAAAGAGACGTTTGAACGGGCAAAACCAAATGTTGTTCCGTTTCAGCTTGGACAAACAAACGTCGTGTGTCCGCGTTGCTCGTCTCGCGCGTCAAATGGCGCAGGCGGTTTGTCGTTGACGGAGTCGTCCTCGTGTTTACCTCTGTGGGACAAACAGCCTTGTATCATTTTTAAACACAAACCATGACAATGAGGAAAAGTAAAGCGACTGTAAAAGGAGTTGCAACAAGTAAGGGACTTCACAAAAACGCTAGCTGACATAAGTTACCCAATAACTTTATTCTTAAACCTTCATTGTATGTATTTGTCCATGTTTTCACGAAAACAGCTGACGTTTGGCTCAAATTCAGCCAATTATTGACTCCTGTCTGATTGTGATTTTGATTTGATTTGATTTATTCCTGGATAAACGTATAAAATGCAAAAAGGATAACATTCAAAAGTAACATACTTATTTCCAGCATGGTCCTTGGTGTAGCACATAAAAACATGTACACAAAAGACAAGCACATATAGAAAAACAAACAAAATGGGGGTGAAGGGACAGCACATACAGTTATTTATGAGCTATTCAAATGAAGTCAACTTTGTTCCATAAAAACTGCATAACCTGCCTTTTAAAAATCGCTCGAGACCTTAGCAGTTTAGTTACAGTAGGTAAACTATTCCATGCCAAGATGCCAGTATAAAAGAAAGATTTTTTTAAACTGCATTATTCGCTCTAGAAACTACGCATGAACAAATGCTGGCCCTGGTGTTATGATGGTGCTGATGTATCTAAGGACCCACTTACCTCTTACCCATATGAGGCATGTATGTCCGTAGGTATTACTAGATCTTTAAACAGTAAAGTATGAAAATCTTTAGAAAATAAAAGAAACCAGAAGATGTCAGTGGTGTTAACAACATCTATTTAAATATTTAGTCCATATTAAAATCATTAAAAGCCGGACTTGTGTCACATTTTTGCCAACTTGTTTATTTAGAATATACTTAACATTTCCAACAATGATTTAAACTTCAAGCACACAGTCCATTTTAGCTGGTGTCCTGTTATACTGTTCCTCCAGGACACAAATGTGGTAAGTTGTCAGTGAATATAACTAAACATTAGCGATAAAAATGCTTTCAATAACTGTTGCTCTTCTTCTTCTTCTTCCTTATCCAGCTTCTCGATGTAGTGTTCTCCATGGCGGATTATCTGCCTGATGTTGTTCTTGTTTAATAATAAAAAAATAAAAATTCTAGACACTAAACAAACACTGGCAAAAACGTGTGTACGTCACCTAGTGATTAATGATTTTTCTGGGCCACAATAGGACAGATAACTTCAACACAATACTGGCATCTCTTGAGAAGTGCCCGTATGCAAAAAAAAGTGCTGGTACTCAAAGTAGTAAAATTAAGAAGTGTCTGTAACACCAAATATTATATTTTATTTACACCAGCCATATATAATGTGTACAGTATGTAAACCAGCTTCCCCACGACTCATGACTTTATTATGCCTGTGCTGTTGAAAAAGTATACATATGTTAAATATTTCACAAATGAGAGCAAATAAATGCATTTATATAGACATTGTGCTTATATGTTTTACCTCCACCTTTAAATGTGATCCGTGGACCTGCTTGATTTTAAGTATTGCATCTCAGTCAGTTGAGAGAGACGAGTGCAACATGCATTTGTTTTAAAATGGTAAATGCTCTGTATTCATATTCAACACCCCTCTAGTCTTGATGACCACTCAAAGCACTAGTTTTGCCATTCACTCACACATTTATAAAGCTTATCTACATTTGACGCTTCTTCTTTCACACGTCTATCATACCCATTCACTCGCTGCCACCACGGTTGTCAGGAGCAACTTTTAACTTGTGCATTGCTGTGCTCAATATAACCTAATATTTAGTTTGTATTTTTGTGAAAATTGAAAATACTTTCTCTTCAAACTGGCTAAAAGACCGGAAATAATTATTTATCTAATATATTTATCTTACTAATGTACATACATTTAACTGCAGTTGAGAAACATTAATTAAGTTTTGCTCAGTAATTAAATATATATCCTATAAATAATTTAATAGAAATTATATGACTTTTATGCCTTATGTTCACTTGTGCTGTGTTCATGATTAACCTGAGTATCCCAGGCCATCAGAGTACACACATACTCTGTGGAACATGATAGACAGGAATAAGTTTCAATTGACTTTTCTTTGCTTTTGCAGGATGCGTCTCTAAGCCTCAATGTTGTGTTGGAAAAACAAACCTCCTTCTGAACAAATTATTGTAACAAAGAGATCCTTTATCCTATTAGCCAATTTGCTATCCTGTTTCATTTGAATAAGTACAGCTATCTAACATTTGTTAAAGAGACAGCTGTTTCTGGAGTAAATCCCCTAATTTGATCAGTGTAATTGCAATGGATTTCGTAAACATCAAGATTGAATGCTGCAACTTTGTCAGTTAGTACACGAATGCTTTAAACCTAATCTAATAAAATTGCATAAGGGAACCTTTGCAAAGCCACTCACCCTGTTAAAGGCTCGCATAGCCATTAGGCAAAAATTCCCTCAGACAGGAAGAGATGGCAATTGATTGGGACTTCCTTGAAAATATGTGACCACTCTGCCTAATTTGTGATTTGGTGAAGTCATTGCATGGTCTCCAAATGCTGTTTCGTCACTGGTCTCACTTGTCATTTGATCTTGAATTAGGCTGCCACTTTTTCTTCTAGATCCTAATTAGCCTCATCAAGAAGTCAATAATGTGGTCATTTTAGCCAAGAAAAACCTTGTCCATTCTCCATGTATTGACCCAGAAGGATGCAAGTCCCATTAAGTTTCACTGTTTGTATTATGTATGGGTTGTTGTTGTTGTTGTTGTTTTATCTGTATCAGTATCTGCACTTTCATGTTTAGAATATTTATTTTTTTTTTGAGTGTAGCTACTTGTCCCAAGAAACCGATCTACTTTAACATGATGAGGCTGCTCTGCTTCTCTGACAGATTTCCAACATGTCTGAAGTGAGTAGCCAGCTGTCTGCAGACCCCATCACTGCAGTTGGAGTCATCACTTCCCTCAATAAGGCTCCCGATGGCTATTATGTTGTGAGTAATCATTTCAGAAAATTGCTTCATGTTTTTTTTACTCATTAGTTTAGGATGCGTACTTTCAATCTCCTATACAAGTCTGAGTTTTTATTAGATGTTTTGTCTTTGCTCTGTCCTGTTGTAAAGCTTTGTTGTAACTATGAAATAATGCAGAGCCAGGATGTTGGCAGCTTTCCAAGGTTATTTTTTGTTGCTGTTGATGACTTACTCATTAAGTTTACGTTGATGATTAGGAGGATTCTCTTCCGGACATTCTTACTGGTTGCCATCAGTACAACTGCAGACGCAGACCAAACCAGAGGCAAAAAGATTAATTTTGTTTGGCCGATGGCCGAAGTCATTTCAGTTGACTCCCATGTTTCTCTTGAACTCAAGTACACAACACAACACCATTTACATGTCAAGACAATAAAGTAGTGCAGGATGGGCAGGTACCATGAGCCTTTTTGTTATGAAAATGGCAAACAGAGGTCAAAAATTTAAGAGCATGTGTTACTTTAACAAAGCATTAAACAAGCTCAAGGGCAGATCTCTCTCCCTCTCACTCTCTTCCTTATTCAGACTCTGTTCTTTCAACCCTCACTCTTCTCCCCCAGTTTTTATCTTTTCCTGCTCCTCCCTGCACACCCAGCTCGTTGTAATCTCTGGCAGATGATGGCGGGTTGGCATCAGAATAGAGCCACTGGCAGGGAAACTGCACACACATACAGTAGTGACAAACAGAAAAACCATCAGAACTTCCTTCTCTGCTCCCTCGATGCAGTGGTACATTTCAGCCAGTGTACAAATCCTGTGCATGTTCTGGGGGACTAAAAGCTAAATATAGCACAGATTTGCTCTTGTAATAGATACTCAGTAAATTATAAAGTCAAGTACAGTCAATTTTATTTATATAGCCCAACATCACAAACACAAATTGCCTCGAAGGGCTTTGCAGTCTATACAGCAAATGACACCCTCTATCCTTAGACCCTCACATCGATTGAGGAAAAACTCCACAGAAAACCCTTGTACAGGGGGGAAAAAATGTGGGAGAAACCTCAGGAAGAGCCACAGAGGAGGGATCCCTCTTCCAGGACGGACAGACGTGCAATAGATGTCACATGTACAGAGACAAGTTCAGCAGATTACAAACAAAAACATCAGAATTACAGAGGATGGAAACAGAGAAATGAAAAATGTAGAAAGTGACATATAGTATAGTATATAATAGAAGCTAATGGAGGGACAGGTGGTTGAAATAACTGCTAATAACCTTAGCTGGTAATAATATCAATATAAGTATTAACAGTGATGTATAGACTTATGTTAATCTGTAAGTTGCCCAGTGTTTTTCTTTTCCTGGAAATACACTGGACTTACTGCAGCATTCAGAGAGATAATAAATGTATGATGAATGTAGAAAACTATTGCTTAATTCATAAAATGCAATGTCACCGCATTGAACTGCTTAATTATAGTGTTGACTTATGAATTCATACATGCTTTCCCCTGGAGTCAATTAGACTATGAATTGGTCAAGAGGCTCCCCAAATCAACTTGCCTTTTGTGAATTCAGCCAGTGCACACATTTCTTTAATTCCGTTAACAACCTCAAAGTGCACAGAGCAATGAGTGAACAATGCAAGCTGTAAACAACTCTTATTTTAAATTGAGCAAATGTGATTATGTACAAAATATGAAGAAAACAAAGACATGGGTAATTAAAACAGGGCAGCATGACTTCCAGATGATAAAACATGTGAGAATAGTGTTAAACTTCCAGAAGCTGGAAGCCAGTCTTTAACATTACAATTCTTTGCGGTAGTTGTGTTTAGTTTTTCTTTGTAAAATCGAAACTATATCTTCAAGGTGATCATAAAATATGATGGTCTGTACCTCTGTATTATAATTCAAATACAAATCATCTTCTAAGATAAAATTCAAGGCCTTTCTGACTCAGGAGCACTATTTCAAATGCATTTGCCCCATCTTCTGTAAAATCTTTTGAACTTTGCTGTGTGATGTTTCTTCTGCAGATTTGTACAAACCAAAATATCAACACCCAGTATCTGTGTTCCTACTGCAGTATTTCATTGTGGAGAAGATGAAGTCTTGGGATGAGACACTTTATTGATTTGCTTTTCCTTTTAGATTTCCTCTTAATGCCAGTTGCTCAGCATACTTACCATACTTCTTACACTGCAGATCAAAGGGTTGATTAACTCTTTTGCTCTCTGATACAGCACGCTTACATCTCTGAACTTAAGCAAGTTGTTCCAGCACACGAGAGCACAGGCCCAGATCAAACACTGCTCCACTGGGATCAGGAGCTTTGCTGAAGCACCAGCAGCCACCCAACATCAAACGCCATGAGAAGACTCACACACATGCACACTCTGTGCACAGGTTGCAAAGGGGATAATGTGTGTGTTTCAGTTTCGTCGATTTCGAGCATTTGACAAATCATGCTCATAAATTTGTTATTAAAATTTAGGTTTATTTGAAGAGGCCCAGCTTCAGATTGGCTGTGTTGCCTTGACAAACCCAGTAGCTCCATGCTTGTCTTTTGAGTAAGCACGTTTTCTTGCCAAGAGAAGATGGATACCAATTTCACAACGTGCAATGTCTGGAAACTGTAACCAGGAGATGGTTTAGCTTAGCATATAGACTTAAGTTTTATCTAAACCTTTAAATATAAATATATAGGTATCTGTATCTGATCCAGCTGCAAATCCTCACTGTTTAGTGTAAAGTATTGAAATTATACATGTTTAGATACAATTTGGCACACCTTCTGCCTCTCTCTGGTCAAGCGCAAGCTACTACATTCAAGTATTTCCAATGGCTATTTTAGTCCATGTATGCATTAGGGATTGTACCTGCTACCTGGTGCTTTTTTAGTACCTGCTCTGGTGAGGTTAAAATGTGACATCAACAGACTGCCGGCCACTAATTGGCAGTGAGTGTCATCACTGGAAGAGTCATGAGTGAGATGTGTGACTACCGAACAATGCCAAACTGTATATTAGTAAAAAAAAAGACTTAAAAATCCTGAAATAATCTCCAACTTTTAGCAAGGATATTTCTAAAATCTCAATATTTGAGCCGACTCAAAAGCCGTTCAGCCGTGTTTCAGTTCAGTGACTGTAAGACAGAGGAACCTTTCACTTTTCAGTGAACAAATCTTTAATAAACTAGTTGTTCAATACACTTTGCCTGTCACTAGTTTGAATTAGAATAGAATGAATTATTCAGTTTTGCACAGACATCATTTAGTGATAGTCAATTTGACCTCTGCATTTAACCCACCCTTAATACACACCAGCAGTAAACACACACAAGCTGGGCACAGGAGCAGTGGGCACCACATATCTGTGCCCAGGAAGCAATGGGGGATTGGATGCTTTGCTCAGGGGCACCCCAGCCCTTGACTCTTCCCAGGATTGTACCGGCTACATTCCAGTTATGTGCCCACTTGTCCATGGGCGTTTGTGTGTTTGGGTCACGTGTAAAACAATGCCATGGCAGTTTTACGTAGCCGTGTTATGATGGAAATGGAAAATTACGTGCCTGATACCAAACCGAGCCAAGTAGATCAGTAGAGCTGAGTAGTGATAATGGAAAAGGACCATTAGGCAGCTGCAACTTTTTACTACCAGACCACACCACCTCACTGCTCTGGACTCTCCCTCCCTCCCTCCTCCTCGCTGTCACTCAGGCCTCAGCCCACTTGTTTTGTAATTTTTCAAATTTAGGCATTGGTCAGTGTTAGCTGAGGAAGAGGGGGCTTAGTTACACTATAAAGAGGGAAACAGCACCTCCTATGTCTCTCTAAAACTATATACGTTAAAATACGTGTTCTAGCATCTGTAAGACCACCCCAACAACAACCTCAACAACCTTGGTCCTGGGGACCCACTACCCTGCATGTTTTAGAGGTTTCCTTGCTCCAACACTCCTGATTCAAATAAATGGGTCATTATCAGTCTTCTGTATAGCTTGATGACAAGCTGACCATTTGAATGAGGTAGTAAATAAAAATTGGTTTATTGAAAAAATATTGACCTTACTAATGGCTCAACCAATGTATCGGTCTAATACCAATTTACAGAGATTAAACAAGCATGTAATAGTATGTTACTATCCGCTTTAGAATGACTTGTAGGTGTAGAATTTAATTTAGGTGTGACACTAACAGTATCTAGCTTTCCTCCCATTTCCAGTCTTTAGATAAGCTAAGCCAGTGGCCCCTTATGATGGCTCTTCAAAAGACTATTAGTGAATTATATTATCTAAATCTCAGCAAGTAAACCAATAACCATATTTAAAAAAAGTCCAACTATAACTGAAAAAGCGAACTCTTCAAAGTAACCACAGCTGTAGATCATGAATGTCAGCATATTTCAGTTCAGGAAAAAGATCTAAAAAAGCTTTTATTTGTTCACTATTTCTTTTCTTCTGTTTTTTCCCTCTATGTCTTCTCCTCCAGTTTTCAATCTGTAGAAATTTTTGATGGTGTGCCGTTATATCTTTGTATTCACAGCTGTGTCTCTCAGTGCTTCACAGCAGTGTGCTGCTGATGTCTGTCTCCAGAGATGCTTCACAGGATTTTTCAGCACCCCCTAAAGACTTGTTTCATAGGTGGGCTTTTAGATCAGTGTAAACGTAAGATTTTAGGAAGTGGCAGTTGAATATGTCACCGTGTTTTACATCAATTGATGCAGCCATATTTGAATATCATAGCCACGGCTTCTGTTGTTAGATTTGTGGTATTCCTCTTGATGTCTGTAATGATGGAGCCAGACATTGGCAGGTTTGAATTAGAGAAGAGCCAAAGCAACTTTACACATGCCTTTCCTGCCGTGGCTCAGCAGTTGGTGTTTCAAATTCAAGCTGCGTAGCATCCTTGCTGCCGGTGGCTGTGGCAGGATGATGCCTGAGGTGCCTCTGAGGAGGACTGTGCCCTCGTTACTCCTCAACTTGACTTTGGGTTTCACAAAGCAAGCCCTTTGTTTACGCTGACAGGATGCGCTGGCTACTGACCTGGAAAAAGTGGCCAAGACGGGTTGTCTTGTATAGAAGAGGGAGGCTGGTGATGTATAGGCTCCTTCTGGGACCTTTCATGAAAGTGCTGTTGGAGACGCCCTGCAATCCCTCTCTCTGCTCGTCTTCTGCTCTTTCTCTCTCTCTCATCCCGCTATCTATCTCTGTTCCCCACTCCACTCTCTGCTCTCATCTCATCTAGTCAGTGGTGGTTTTGCATGAATCTCCCCATGCCATGTTTCCCCCTCCAGTCACTGGGGTCGTTCATCATTATTGTCAAGGGGGTAATGTGTGTGGGTGGGTGCAGAGATCTATGACTTCTTCATTTGAATGAACCTCATTAGATTGACTCTTCTTTGTAAAGGATCCCTTTAGAAAATAAGTCTGGCAGTTATTTAGGTGATTCTCACATGATAGCCAATGGAACATGACGTTTTAGCCAACTGCATTTGCTCAAACGATGGAAGAGTCTTGTGATGCTTTCTGCAGGTATGTTTTGCTTTCTGCTCTCCACAACTACATTTACATAGCAATGTAGTTTTGGACCTTGAGCTTGACTCGTGGTGCCCCTATGCTGTCAATATAATACAGTCTCTTTTTATTTACTGACTGCCATGATCATTTATAAGTATTAACAGGCTTATTGTATAAGAACAAGCTGCTTAGATCACTGAGTTTGGGATTATTTCATCATCCACATCAAATTGATTAAATCATCAGTGGTTCATTCTTAAAAAAACGTTATCTCATTAAATAATAAAATGAATCCACATAGTGGATATAGCAGTAAATGTATTTGTCATGCCTGTGTAGTGTTCTCAGTCTACCGGTATCTGGGGATACAACAGTAGGTCTTTTAAAATAGATACATTCCACATTTACTCCAAATATAATCTCTGCTTTTCGTCAGAAGCACATTGAAGTTTGGTTTCCTTATTAGGCCAGATCCTTGTCAGGGCATCTTTAATCAGCCCTGTCCCAAGGGATGATATTTTTAGCCACCTTTTTTGGAGGCTAAGACTCCTTTACCCACACAGAGCACTAATGAGATGGAGCGCTAGTGTAGGCAAGCGTTAATTAAGGCTAGTATGCAAGGGAAGAGGCAAAAGCAACACGCTTGTGGCATACATACATTAACTTTATCCCACCTCCTGCATGTTTTTTTTTTTCACTCCTTGTTTTTTTCTTTCTCCCTTTTTTTCCACGTAGGTTGCACAAACAACAGATGGCTCTGACGCCGACCTGTGGAAGGACGCCTTATTCAAATCCAAGGTCAATCGCTACCTCTGTTTCAGTAGAAAAACTGTAAGTGTAAATGTAAACTTCTCCCCTTTCTCTATGCATTCTTCAATGACACATCAACAACTGCACTTTTTTTTGGTCATTATCTCGGTTTTCTCCCGCCAGAATCTTTATGCACTTTGCACTTGATCAGTAAAAGTCCCATTTAAAAAAAAGGCCATTGTTGTCAGTGCAGTGTTGACCTTTTACATATGGTAGATTTGCATGCATATTCTAAATGCATAATAACCTCAATGAGATATTTTTTATGTTGTTGCCTTTTCTGAGAATATCATCTATATTTATTCAAGAAAAAACAACAAACTGTATTTTATGAATTCCAGTTTATTCAATCAGCAAAGTCCCTGTAGAGAAAATTGTTACCAAACTGATTCTTAAAAGCTAATGTAAATGTGAATATAAAAAAAAAAATGCTTTTTATGCAAGAAACTGAGCCACACAGTGGTGCACATGTCTAACACTGTTGCCTCAAGAAGGTTGCTGGTTAGTGTCTCAGTCCGGCCTTTATGTGTGGAGTTTACATGTTCTCCATGTGTGTTCTTGGGTTTTTTCTAGGTTCTCTGGTTTTCTCTCACTCTATCTTAATCTAATTTTGTTAAACCAGTGACTCGGGTATATGTGAGGGAGAGAAGGATGATGAGGGAGCAAATTATCTTATTGTGAATAAATCTGCCTGCTGTGAAACATCCATAGCTGACTTTGCTCGGCCTGTTTACACCACTGTATAACGTTACTTCGAGAGGTCAATGTTTTCTCAGGTGGTACTTGGTGTAAAAAGTTAGAGAACACACTGAGAAACAGAATAATCAAATTTAAGCCTTTGGTATAAGCATGCTTATTTATATTTGAGTCTATTTAAATTGATCAGATACAAAGATAGTGTAGTTGATCTTGTTTGTTGTGGAAGAGAAAATGTATGTTGCTGTTTCCATGTTTTGATTTGCTGTGTCTTACTCTTTTTTTATGAAAATGTTGTTGGCTTTTGTTTTGTTGACAAAAAAATATTCACTTCTTGTATCTGGTTGCTTGACAAGCCATATGGTCAACCCGTGCACATGTGTTTGCAGCTGTTGTTTTGTCACTATAAGGCTGGCAGCCTCCTTGCACTCGCAGGCAGCACAAAGAGAGTGTGAAATATCACACACTCTGGCCTCATGGTGCAAATTAATGCACCTCATATAATTTTTTATGAAAACAGTAATTTTTTTTGAAAAACTTTCAGTCACATGCTAAATGTAGTTTTGCACTGGTTTTAACAGCTGGGCATTATAATACTTTAGTATCACTGTACTGTGCAGCATTTATAATTTTTGGACTCACTGCTGCCTGTAGCTGACATGTTGTTGCGTGACTGTCAGTAACTCTGTGGACATTAATACACCTGCTGGATTATCAGCCTGTCTAACCACAGCTCAGGCAGCTTGCTATTGGCTGTCATTTGTTTCCTTGGGTTGCAAGTAAATAGTGCATTCACCATTGTTTTTTTTTTTTTTTTTAGCTCCATTAGCTCCATGTAAGGACTTAATCAAGTCTTTAATTTTTTAAATATATTCTCTGAAAGTCTGGCAACTTAGCAGCAGCAAGCCCATCCCTTTTACCTCCTCAGTTTAGTATGTAGCGTGCAAATAGCCTTCGTTCCTACTTCCTGTATATTATCTTAAAACGTATGTCCATATTGTTTTTAAAGACTTTGATATAAATAAAACATGACAGAGCCATCAACAAAGGATATTTTGTCTGTCAGTCATAGGAGCTCCCACTGTAATTGACTGTGACAAAAACAGATTCTGTAAAATTAGCCCCTGAATTATATGGGGGGAAGTAAATAGTTTGTGATTTATCATACTCTTGGTTGGAGGTAGATAGCCTCTTTTGTCAGGCCCTGATGGGAAAAATGTCCAGTAAAAGGGGAAAACACTAAAAAAAAGGTTCCATGCATAGTAATAACATTCATCCATATTCCTCCCTAAGTCAGTATAAAAACTATGAATAAAAAATGTCTCTAATGGTAATGACTGTCGGGCAACAGTAGCAGTGGAATCTAGTCTTTTCGGACGCACCGTGTCACGCCTGGCTTGCCCCACTCTCTACTGCCGCTGTGTATTATTGCAATTTATTATGGCAAAAAATGAAAATGTAATGGGAGGCAGGGAAGAGTCATGCTTGAAAATGTCAGCTACACAGTCCCTGATTGTTTTTAACCAGTCCCATTCTGTTGATCAGACTACCTACTCTGTCTCCCTCTAACCCACAGATTCTCGCCAAAAGGTTGAGAATGATTACGAGTTCACAGATGCATTTTTCTCTTTGCAGAAAAAGGCTAATTACTTCAGATATTTAATCAACCCTCATCTGTAGAGACTTGCTGAGCTTTAAGTAAATCACTGACTGCTACATTTTCCTTCTCTGATTCCTCAAAAAATGCCAAACCTTTTTGTTTTTTCCTTGCTTTCTGTCCTTTTAAAGTTTGAATTTGCATACCTGAGTGTGCGCCATCTTTCAGGAGCCAGATGTTGTTGTGGACATGAAGGTGACTGACATTAAGGAGGCATTGCCAGAGGGTTTTACACCTGTTCTAGAAACACTGGATACCAGTAAGTAAACAGTCGATACCATGCACAACTTGCTCCCCTCCTCTTCTTGTTTTTTCACTCTTCGACCAGTTATGAGAGGGTCCTCAGGGGCAGCTTTGCTTGAGATAGTGAATGTTTTATGGGTGCAGGTTAGCTTAATTTATGGCAGACTGTGGGAATAAAATAAACATTTTGCCCTGGAGGAACAAGAGAAGAGAATCATGAGTCATTGTTTATCTCAGCTGGAGCTGTGCTTTTCTTTATGAGAGGCTTATTTATTTATGTATTTATTTGGGGAGAGGACGAGTGGATGGGGGTTATCTAATATTAATGAAATGCATTCCCCAATGCTTTAGTGCTTTTTGAGTGCTATGTATTTCCCCCTCACTATCCATGCCTTGGAAATGTAATAATATTTTGGTGTTGGGAGTGAGGACAGCTTGTTTATTATTTTTATTATCATTGCATTTACACTGCACTTTCTAGTGTTGCCTGGGAAATAAATGAGCGAGGCACAGATGCAATATAAGAAAGCATGGCAGTGCTTTTTTGCCAGAATGAAGAAAAGAGATTATGTTTTGTTTGGCTATGGTGTAATTTAATGTTTTATTACTTCATGTGAATCCATGTTTAATGTATACATGTGGCATTATGTATGAGCTTCCATCTAGAATATCCACTTTAAATCCCTGTTGTGTACTAAAGCTGATGGAGGATTCACTTGCTTCTGTCATTTTATGGACTAAAATGATAAAAATGATAATAATGCATGTGTATTTTGTGACTTCCCTCTGTCCAGCCATTTCCCTGTGAGCATAGCAAGTCACCCAGAAACTCATATTAGCTCATCTCTTATTCTTAGACTGGTAAAGGGTAAATAGCCAAGTAAAAGTGGGATATATGAATATATATTTCTCCTCAAGGTTCACAATATCTACATTATTTTGGGCCTGAAACTCAGAAAAGACAGACTGAATATGTGACCATGTATTTATGCCTGACATCTTCTGTGTATTGTGTATCTGACTCGTCAGAGGAAACTGCCATGAGGAAAAAGAGGCTGTGTGTGAAAATGAGCCCTCGCGCAGCTGCAGAGACAGCTGTATATGATATCCAGATCATTGCAAAGACCAAGTACCATCTTGTTAACTACACTTGTATTGGGTAAGCTCTTTGGCTTCAGAAATGACTGCAATCATGATGGTTTTGCACCTTCGCCTTCCTTTCTGTTGTGCATTATAAGACTTTATAATTTGCATAATTACTAACGCAGCTCTTCAAAAACACATTCTGTCTATGTATCACAAATTGTATTTGTATACATTTATACACAGTGAGATTAACAATATGGGGATATGGTATCGAACCGGAGATGTTCCTCAGCATCAGTTGTCCCAGGAGAAGTCCATCACAGCGAACACAAATGTCCCATCCAACACAGCCAGGTAATGTCATTTTACAATATTCACGACAGCTCCTGAAGTTGAGCTCTCTTCCCTGCTTTCCTTTTTATTTCACGCTCGATGCACTCTCAAGCTGCTGTTACGCTTCCGCACCATATGTACGACAATGAAGACACAAGCAATTGATCACTCCCGGGCAATCTGCTGTAAAGGTTGTGGCTGGACAACGAGGTAGCGAGGTTGAACCGAAGAGACAGGCTAACTAGACAGGATCCTCTGAACAAGAACATAAGTTCAATGAGGGCTAAACTCCCGCTATTTGTGGAGTGTCCCAGGAGGCAGACACAGGTCGCTCCTCTGACTGTGTTGACAGCAGCGTTGTTCCGGGCAGACAAAGAGGAGGAGATGTAGCCTGGAGAGGGAGCGACAGCTGCAGAGGAAGGGAGAAGAGCTCCAAGATTTCAGCCATGCTGCAGTGTTTGTCTCTCTCCTCTGCTCATGCTGCTCAGCCTTCCTCCGCCTTAGGCCTCAGAGTGAATGGAGCAACCCTTTGTAATGTGTCCAGATCAAACAGCTCAATTATTTATCGCAATGAAGAACTTGGGGATTTCTACAGCAAATTGTAAATAAACAATTGAGACTCCTTCAGTGTGGTGGTGCTGAGGCAAGGGAAGCTTGGCACAGCATGCCAGTGGCTTTGCCAGCTTGAAGTGCTATGCTTTGCCATCCGGTGCTGGGCTGAGTAAAAGCCGCTTAAAAGACACAACAGGCCAGAGCAGTGGATGCTGGCAGACATTTTCAAAACAGAGCTCCTGTTCACATGGCCACAGAGTGGAGTTGTCAAATCATCCATATTTTGAAAGCCAATAGGCCCATACACTATGTATGCCCTCGCCACTCTTACCGGTAAACCTCAGTTCTTTTGAAGCCCACTTTCAAGTTGGTGAGGCTCAGAGGTTGGAATAAATTGCAGCTCGAAGCGACTCACACCCCCCTCCTGATGCCTGCTGAGATCACAGGCTGCTGTTTTTGTATTAACATTAAAATTCATTCCACAGTCAAGAGAGTCTTCCTTATAGAGTATTTTTCATCCATAATGCACTGACACATAAGGACGAGACTGTGGGCAATTTAGACAGTGGCAGTTCTTTGACTGTTTATCTGACACCCTGTCTGTGTTCTTACCTGAACTTTAGACAGGCGTACAGATATACAGATAAAATTTTCTCTGGTTATTTTTACATCACAGATTAGATGGTTTGACACAGTGATTTATAAACAGCTTCCCAAGCTCAGTGATTGCTGCAGTAAGTACAGTACTACAGTGTAACTGTCTGTGTAGTATCACCCCACTATACTTTATTCATATTCAGCAAGAGAAAATCCTCTCCTCCATGCCTCCTTCGGGCTATCTATAACAACTTTATGGCCTTTGGAGAATAGCACCTCTTAAATTTAAGTGCTCTTTACAGTCAGTGGAAAAGATGTTTTAAATACAGTCAATAATGTGTAAATTTTTAATGAGCCTTATAATTTTGAAAGCTTCAGTGATCCCTCTCAAATGTTTCCTTGCCTCAGGCAGTGAGAGCTTGTTAGAGTTGTGTACAAATGTAAACCAAATCAGGTTTTCCAGGAGCACAGGGCTGCAGCAAACAGTAACTGCAGGGTGTTGCATCATTATGGGATGCACACAGTTATTGCATCAAGGCTAAGGTGCTGTGTTTGAATTGTTTTTGTGCTATGTTGTCAGCTAAAACATAGAGCTCTAAAAAGTGGTGGCTTGGAAGGTATTTTTGAATTTCTATTCTGTCTCTTACCAGTTTTGAGCCGTGATTTTGTTTATAAAATGGTTATGGTTGGTTGGAAATGTTACACACAAACTAACTAAAAGTAGGGTTGTGTATGTGTAGGCACAGTCAGACCTATGTACTATATACTTAGCTATAGTAGCTATTGCCTCATAATTGACAAATTAAAAGAAAACGGCTGCAATGAATCAATATCTTTTGGTCCCAATTTACTTTATTAATCATGTATTTGTTCAGTGTGTGAATTGTCAAAAAGTTGTCAAAAATGCCCATAATAACTTTCCATAGCCCAATGTGATGTCTTCAAATAGATTTTTTTTGTTTGTTCAGCAGCCCAAATTTTACTCTATTTCATTTAATGCCACATACATTATTACAAAGAAAAAAGGCAAATTCTCACATATTAAAAGATAAACATTTAATGGTTCACATTTGAGCATAGTTAAGTTGCTGAGTTTGTTTTCTTTCAAGCAATGAATTGAATTGAAACTTCAAAAAAATGACTATATATTTGTCATTAGTTAATCCAGCCATCTATTTTTTCATGAAGGACTTTATTTTGTTAGGGGGAAAAAGTGACATATTATTAATATGAAGACGTAAAGGGTGTATTTTTTATGCCTGCTTTAAATGCTTTGGTTGGTATGATTGTGATGTTTAAAAGTCTTGGGCAAAACTGCAGAAACCCTGTAAAATCTTATGAGTCCATTATAAACACTTAGCATAAAATAGTTATTTCTTATTGGCCTAGGCTGTTGCACCATACGGAGCCAATAAATCTGTAAGGGCATGGCTGTGTTGAGCACTCTGCCATGCAAATGCATTTGAACCTTGTGTGTTTAATGTCTTTTTTATCAAGTTTGTCTGCAACGTTTCAACTGGGAACAGTGTTTTGTTTTGATTCATAGCTACAGCTTTATGTCAACCACTTTGGCTTGTTATCTGTCAAGACAGACCGTATCAGCCACTCCCTGACTTTATAATGTGAAAAACCTGCACCATCCGGTCAGCTTTTTAATGTGTCCAGTAAAGTATCCCCCTCCTTTCTTCTCCCGGCCAACGTTGCCATTTGTTCTCCTGATAAAACTGTCATTGCTGAGGCTGATATCTGACCTCTACAGTGACTGCTAGCATAAATTAGCCTTGTCCTAATATTGCAATTTCTTTCGCTTCACTCAGAATCAAGGTTTTTGACATTTCTCTTAGAATAATAGGCTATTGTACACACAGACACTTTTTAAATCAAACTGTACAGTGATAAAAATGTCAAGGCCCAGGATCTTTTTTCCATTGCATAGCCGGGTCTTTCTCCAGCACTAAAAGCCTAGAGTGTCATCAGTGTCACAAGTGGCGTGCATATCAATACGCTTTGGATGGCTCTGTCTTCTACCTGTGACACGCCACACATTGCTGCGGCTCTGCAGGAGTACTGTATCAGCTTTCATTGCGCGCTGGTTAACCAAGACTTCCCACTGCACACGACTTGTGTGAGAACGAGACTGTGACTGTCATTGTGTCGCCTGAAACATCTCTCCCATCTGAGGCGTTGCAGAACAATCATTCCCAGCTCAAACTCACTCATTACTTTGTTGTGTTCAGAAAAGTTTCAAAAAGTAGAAAAGATTAAATACAAGGATGCAGAGAGGTGCCACAGATGATCGAATGATCAGCCATGATCTGATGGGCTCTGACTGTTCGGTGATTTGCCACCAAATTCAGAGAGATCCTCTTTTTCAACACCTGACACCGAACTTAAAGGAGGATAATGATGGGTGAGGAAGCAGCTCCCACAAAGCAGCACTGTCGGCACACAGAGGAAGGTGTGGAGATGTTGTCACGGGAAAGGCTGTGTGTCAAAACAAGCACTTCCAGCTTTCTGTATCGCAGCTCTTGCTTTTCAGTGATATTACTCTCATCCTCATCTTACCTCTCCACTGACTACCACTTGTCTGTCCCTACTGTCTCTCCCACTTTTCTCTCCTCCTTTTTTCTTTATTCCACATGGAACAACTTGAAGAACAACGTATAAAAAAAAGTATGATTCATGTTGTCATGTAATCCTTAGTTTTGTGGTTCGCTTTATGGCACTAATATGATTTTAACTCCAGCAGATTTCAAGGGAACATTAGACTTGGTCGACGCTGTAATTACGTAAATCGTTCAGGCCGTGTTCCCAGTTTTACTATAATTTGATGAGGAACTACACTATAATTGAATATTCAAATTAGGAATATGTGTCAATATGGCTCTCCTTGCCTGAAATGAGGATTAATTGTTGTCAAAACTCCAGTGGCCGACATAATATGAGCCCCAACACTGCTGTTGATTAGCAAATGCATTTGCCATGTTTTTGTTTTAAGAATTAGTTTTCTAATTGATTTGCCATATGTTACCCTCTCCAATGCACCTAAAATTGTATTTAGAAATCACCAGTTTGGATTAAGACAGTTTTGTGTTAGAGACAGATGGGAAAAACAACCCTGGAGGTTGCCAATAGAAAAGTGTTTCTTGAGCACATTTCCCTGGTTTCACACCAAGTCTGTGTGATTTTAAATACAACTTTCACGCGTTCAGATGCATGGAAAGATAAAGAGCCAGATTTAATACTTTTTCTCTGCCTGTATTATGTGTGTCTTAAGGGGATTATTCTAACAATACATACACAGACACACCCATGAATACATTTAAACCGTTTCCTTCCAAGTTATCGGTCTGTGGGATGTCTCTGTGCTTTGAAAGATGCTCACCTTTTTTTTTTTCCCTCAGCCGTGGAATCAACCTTTGCAAGGTAAAAGAAGTCTGCATTGAATATGGCAATCGTTCTCACAAGATTGATGCCAACCTTTTAAAAATTCACCATTGCCCTGGATTTAACATGGCCAAATGCTGATGTAAATGATGAGGAGAAAAGTCGACCCTTTCACTGCAAATAAATCTGAGTTGCAGACTTCAGCTCATAAATACCACAGCCTGTCAGAAGTCTTGTTTTATTGCTCTTGATGGAAATTATTGCATTTATTTATCTCATCCGAAGAGATAATGCTTTGAAAGCCACAACTCACGTGTCGCCTCCTCAGAATATATGATCCGTCTTGAATTTTAAAAGTTTTGATTTTACACCTCCCACAAGCAAAGATTGATTATGTTGTCCATGAACAGACCAAACACACAACATGATACACAGATCATTATTTGCAGCTTCACACCTGCTTGCTTCCAAAATACAGTCTTTGTTGAAATTCAGCACTCTTTTCTTGCATTCTTCTTCCTGTCCTCGTTCTTTGTCTCTAACCAACAAACTCTTGCTGCACACCCTCTAATCAAAGCAATTCACTTTTTTATTGATATAGCCAACTGCTTTGCATTATCATTATGGGATCATTTGTTTTATAATGCCATCTCCGAGCTCATTTTCCCTTCAGAGCATGTCATGCTATGCAGCTCTGTTGAAGCTGTGAATTTTTTTCCCTGCTTGCTGTGGATTTATCGATCCTCAGGGGTGAGTCACAGGGTGTAATTCATGATAGCTTGATTGATGAGGATTTCAATCTTATATGGTTTGTTAACTTCAACTGCCCACAAAGTGCATTCTGTGCTGTTTTCTGTAATACAAGGCCATGAATGGAGGGGGGAAAAAACAGACTTCCCTTGAATAATGGAATCTCTCAGTTCCTCCAGAATTAACAAGATTCTGCTCCAAACCTCCTGTTAAAGGTCTGTTCGAGCCCCTGGGCACAGGCTGAAGCGCGGTCTACCTTTTCCCATATTTCTCCTCTTCAGATTCAGACTGTTATTTCGGTGATCTGTTATGCCTGAAGACACTTCAGAAAGCCTTTGAGCTTTCATTTTAATGTCAGAGGTTTTCTTGTCAAATGTGACGTTTCCATGAATTTTGGGTATTTGTAACATGATTGTCATATTGCTTTTTTTTTTTCCTTTCAGAAGGAGGACCATAAGCAGGCCAGATTTTGAGCACGAGTGCAGTGGAGGCTACACAAAAACAGGTAAAATGTCTCACACTTTTGATGTATATTATTTACATCTAGGCAACAGAACTCAACATACGTAATGTTAAACGTCATATCTTACGTTAGTAAAAAGCTGTGATTTATTTTAAGACAATTTGCGACACTTATGCCTCCTATGTTACACTGCACATCTCTACAAACACTCTTGTTTTCACCTGTGCGTAAAAGAAGCTTCTCTGGTGCTTTATGTCTACATCTCCTCAATGATGGACACTGTGAAGAGCAAACGTGGCTTCCCAGAGGAGCTCAGCTTTACACTCAAGAGAACATTTAACAGCTGACAAAGACGATTCATCACATGCCATACTTACATAGTGTATGTACCGTGCATGCACTGGACGAATTCTCTTCTCTTTGTCAAGGACAAACTCAACTACAGTACAATGCCCCATGACTGAAGCAGGAGAAAGGCTAATTCTTTAGGAAGCAGAGCTTAGCTATGACAGCCTCAGAGCCACGGAGTCAGAGCCGGTTGAGACACTCCAGCCTTAAAGAGTGTGGGATTCACACGGGGTGAATGAGGAGGGAAGATTTTTATTCAGCTGGAGAGAGACACCATGTGGTGAGGATTCCTCCTGCTGCTCCAGCAGAGGCACACACAGGCTGTACGGTCACATTTTTACACCCATCCCCTTTGAAAACAAGTCTGGTATTAAGAAACTGCTGAAATATACAGATCGATTTTACAGTTTTATTTTTGAATAGCATACTGTACATGAATACATTTCAATATTTAAATGTTAACTCTCTAAATCCAACACTCCCTAACCTTTTTTAAGAAAGAATACATCATTGTGTTATGGAATGAAAGTCATTTTAAGTAAGTCAAGACAAGTGTGCAAAGTGTAGCCCTAAATGAGCAGACATTAACACACAGCTGAATGGTTAGTGGCATTTGGTGTGCGATTCCTCCACTGGGACAGGCTCTGAGTGACAGTGAAGAACATGCACACACTGTACAGTTTGCTGCCAGCAGTCATCATTTATCCCCAGAAAACTGTCCTTCGCAGGTGCACACGCTGCCTTTCCACTACCTTTATGTGTGTCTTCTTGAGATTAAAAAAGAAAACCAGATTAAAGCCTGAGTAGCTTCTTGGTTCATTGCTTGAGACTCCGTGCTCGTCAGTGTTACAGCATCACACTGTGAATGTGAGTGAACACAACTTGCCATCATTAGCAATGTGATGGCCTGTGGACCAAGAGTGAGGTTGTAGCCGACAGCCTATTTGTGTTAATTGTTACCATGGTGGTAACGCGGGTTTGTGTATGTGTGGATGTGTGGGCGCATGTGTATGTGTGCGTGTGTGTGTGGGCTGACAGCTGGCCAGGTTCGAGTTGGTCTAAAACCATGTGCGCTCTGTCAGGGTTGTACAGGCGCCTTCTTTAGGATTGATGAATTGCCTGCTTTCTTGATTAAACCCTCCGTCACTTCCCAACAAAACAAAAACCCCAACACACAAAAAAAGAGCGAGCTGAGGGGAGGAGAGGTAACATGTCTGGCAAATCTGTCATCTGCAGTCACATCATGTACAGATGTGATGTGCAGGCACTTTGACATTTATTACCAGAATATTAAAAACTAATCCACATTTATTTTGCAGCTCTCTTTTGACTTGACAGTTCAAGCTCATTTGAAAAGTTATCAAGTTTTCATTGCACCTCCAACCTTTTGCTTTTCTTCACCTGCCGTTGCTTTGATCCATGCCAAGTCCCCTTGCCAATTAGGTCTGTTATTCATACATTGACAGAAAAGCTGGATGTTTTTTAAGGTAATTACATTTGCATTCAGGAAATGTGTCGTAAGTGCATATGTTTGAGTAAAAAATGCAACAGTGCTGAAAATAGAGTTTAAAACTGTAAAAGAAAAAAATAAGTGATTACCAGTCTGTGGCATTAGGGTCTCTCTTCATTACCCACAGACCAACGTATGGTATTCAGCAGACATCCACCTGATAAAAAGGTAAACGTAATAAAAAGCAATAAATTTACATATCTATTGCATTAATCAAAAATAAAACGTGACATTGGCCCTGATCTAACCTAATATGGAGAGCAATTATTTCCCTATCCATTAGAGGAACTTCAATTAACAGACACCAGACAGTTCATCCTTCATGGGAGGATGGAGGGGGAGAAAAAAAAAAGAAGAGGCTCAAAATTAACTTGGGTTTGCAAAATATCTCGGCAGGGTGACAGTGATTTTTGATTTTTTGGGAAACAATATTAGAATTCTTATTAAACTATATGCATCTGCTTTTAATTTGCTGCAAATAATTGGAAAATGCAATGGAGCTTTCCAATTAAAGCTCTACTTTATGCAGTTTAATAATACCCTCATAATATTATAGCTTATGAAATGACAGGTGAGTTGGTGTATGAATAAAACATAAAGCCCTGTAATAAGAGACAGAAAAAAAAAAACGAGACAGTTGTTGGGGGGCTTTTAAATGCTCGACATAATTTGCATATATTAATCTCCTCTTTTCAGCCTTATCGAGTATTCCACTGTATTTGAAGTTAAAATAGTCATGACAGGCAGGGGTACGCTTCGTTTTTCCAAGGATTTATTACTTGTATAATTCTGGATCTTTAATAAGCCAATATGACTGATCCTCTGAGTTCTGTGGAATTTGGTTAATTGTTCCAGATGGTGCTCACTGATTATGCAAAATTACTTTCTTTCTCCTCCTTTCCCCCAACTACACCATTTCTTGATTGACTAACATGGAGAAAAAAGATTATTTTTGGCGTAGCACTTTTATTAAGAGGGTTCTCATCAGGTTTCAAACAAAAGTTCCATCTTATCTCTCTCTGTAGTTCTGGGCAAGGCTATAGAGAGGGAGCTCAACCGGCTCTTATCTCAAACCATGATGGATCTCATCTGCTTCGGCACCGCTGGGGTTATATTTTAGAATAACACAATTCTTTAGGCTGAGGGATTAAAAAACACAACCTCTGGATAGTGACACAAAAGTTATTATTAGTGTAAGCTCTCCTCCTCTTTCTCTTTCGTCTGCGCTTTCTCTCCCAAAGATTGATGAAATTACTAAGCAGCAGGGTTGGTCCTACACTTGCAGCTTGGGCTCCATCCACAACTCACTAACATTCTGTTTTGCATCAGCTAAACTGAGCTGAATGAATCATTTATGGAAGTGTTATGGGGGAGGTACGGGCAGATTTACTGCCAAGCTTTTACTTTAGATGGAATGGGATTTCTATGAAACCGATCTTGATGTCTGAAGTAATGCCAAAGCTTACATCAAGACATGAAAGGAACGCTCTTAAAACCCACATTTTGCTTCTTAATTCCCCTGGTCAGCAAAAGCCAAAAGGGGGAGAGAGAGAGAGAGAGAGAGAGAGAGAGAGAGAGAGAGAGAGGTTCAGCAGAAGAAAAGTATTTACACCTAATGCATGCATGTGCACACGCACACGTACAGACACAAGTCCACACAGCTATCCTTTTTAAAATCCATTTATTTGTGCAACCTAACCAAAGCCTTATCGTGAACCTTAACCATAACCAGTTAATGCCTAACTGTAACCCGATTCTGAACAAAATTTAAATATAAGCCTTAAACTTAACCACTTCCTCAGAAATGAGGTTCTGTCTGTTTAGGTTTTCAGACAGAACCTGGTCCTTTTAAAAGGAAAAAAGGACACACACACAGATATTTTACTTCTCTTAGCAACCCATTATGTAAGGAAATGCAGACTTTTAATTTATAATTTGATTGCTTGTATATTACTGTTTAAATTTGCTTTAATTTTATTCCTGCATTTTCAATTTTGGCACTGAGCATTGTTGAATAATACATAACTAAAGGAGAAAAGGCACTCTGTAACAATTGTTTTATCAAAAACAAAATCTCAATCCAGATCCAGATCACCAGCAAAATCTAAATATTTCTTCCTTGGACCATAACCCACATCCACAATAAAAAAAATCATCCAAATCTAGCCTTTACTTGAGGTATGATGCTCACAGTCAAACAGGCAGACAAACATGGCAAAAACAAAACCTTCTTTGTGGAGGTAATGACGACAAGAGCCAAACTCCACAAAAACATGCTGCTTACATATTTCTATGTTTAAGGCTTTGGGAAAAAAAGACACAGATTAAAGAGAGCTCAGAAACTATATTTTATTTTCATTAAGTGAATCATGGATCATTAAGAATCATGATTAAAATTAGATATAGCATTTAATTTAATGTAAGAAAATTACTTTTTTTAATCTCTAATTTGAGTTTAAGGTTTGTAAATGAAATAGTTTGTTAGTGGTGATTTGTGGAGTAAGTATTGCAATGATTTGCCACTGGTTTGATAGATAGATAGATAGATAGATAGATAGATAGATAGATAGATAGATAGATGGATAGATATACTTTATTAATCCCAAGCTGGGAAATTGCAGTGTAGCAGCAGCATTACACACAGTGCCAAGATGGGATAAGACAATGGGATAAGAAACAACCAGGACATATTTTTATTTTTGAGATTGCGGTTTTTATTATATTATTGGTGTGTATTTTACAAAACTAGAATTACTAAAATCATTGAATCTTCTTTGGAATTGCTGATTCTAATCGTACATATCTGAAACAAATCTTTTCTCATTCAGTAGTAGTCAGTAGTGGAGACAGTTTTGTTTTTTGTTTCATCTGTATATTTCCCAAATTGGAATCACTTAAGTGAGACACTTTAAAAGATCCTGTTGGAATTTACTCTGATATGTCATGTTATAATACAATATATATATATATATATATATATATATTTTTTTTTTTTTTTTAACTGTAGCTTTGAGGCCCTTTGGTATTTTTGGTCTTTTATTACATTCAAATAAGAGACTTAACAAGACTTTGCATTTGCAGGCCAAACTGGACTCTAGAGTCTCATCCCTCATTGCTTTCTATCCATCCTTGAGATAGAAGCAGTGCTCCATTAGTTTCAGTGTCCAGACGTGGATAGCCTCAATGGATGGGCCTGTCACAGCTTCCCCATTTGCCCCGTGTACAGCAGGGTTTGTTATCACACATCTAATTAGAACTTGATAAAAAATATTTCACAAAAATCCAGTCATTAAATATAGTTTAAGGAGATTTATGGTCAAATATGCCTTAAAGATCTTTTAATGGCTCTGCTGACTTGTTAAGTTTGTAATTAATGATCTTCTAATACATACTGTGGTGTGATTTAGAAAGCACAATGAGATTCTGGGAATAAAGTCGTTCTGGAAAAGGGCATCTGGGGCTTCCACAAGCTACTGTATATTAAATAGTTCTGCTCAGACTGCTTTGCTTGAAGCCATAAAATCTGCTGTGAAAAAGTGCAAACCCATCAGTGTCTTTACATAGATGGGGGCATTTTTATGTTAGGATGTAAGGATTAGTGCATGGCCATGTTGTCATCTCATAGTAGTTGAGTAGTTTTTTTTTTTTTACAGAAAAGTCCCGTGCTCCTGTGTAGCAGGCAAAAATACATTATATAGCACTTTTATTTAAGCAATGGGAAATATTTATTTTTAAGCTGCACCCATGCACACACAATACAACAAATAAGCAGGTACATATGTAGGAAAATGTAAGTGCATTATTCTAATAACAGTTGCCTGTTTCATTGGGAGACTAATGGTGTCCTTATTAGCATAATTAATGACAAATGGCAGAGTAGCATTGGTGGATTGGTTCTAGGGGATGATAAATTGGTGGATGCCCAGGTTAGTGGCTGCCAAGGAGGCCTCTTTGGCTGTCATCCCTCCTGCTTCCATTCTGGCACAGTTCATTACTCACCGTGTGAGATGCCACTTTACATTGCCTGGTACTGTGAGCATGGAGAACTTAATAACGTCACCCACAACCACCGAGGGCCTGCTGCTTTACCCACAATCCAGAGGGCAAGTAGCTCAGTGAGGGCTTGGGGTTGCAGGGAACAGGGCAGCATGAGAATCATCTCCTACTGTTGTACTGATCAAAACAAATCACGCATCAGTCCTGACTCCAGGGGATCTGGGACCATGTGACCCAATCTTCTGTGCTGGTGAGTATTTCTTGTTAGGATTTCCGTAGCTCGCCGCATCCCTCGCATCATTACGGGTTAGTTTGCCCACAGAACTGCTAATTAAGAGGGGATTTGTGTAATTGTGCCTTCTGCTGTGTCCCATCCGGCACATGCAATTTACTGTCAGCCCTCTGCCAGCGTTTACACTTGTCCAGAGAGGCGTACCCAATTTATACACACATTCTGCTGCACATTTACCAGCAGCCACAGCTGGGGATCAATGTCGGTGCCATGGCAATGTCTTAAAAGACACTGTGCTGCTGATTAAAGTCTGAATGTCCATTTACTTTCATGAGAGTGCTCAGTGGCCATCCAGCAAAAGAAAGCTCTTCCAGTATTCTCCAGTGCTCAGCACCTTGTAAAACAACTAGAATAGGCTTTGTAATTACACCAAATGACCCAACATTTATGGCACATTGCATTAAATATCCTATTTGCCTTATAGGCTCAATGCAGTCTAACTTCCATTTATGCATTTTTGAGAAGTCATAACACAGACTGCACTCACCCCCTCAGAGTATGCAGTTATGCAGCGGTGTTTGTGGCCAACTCACTGTAGGTGTTGCTGGCTCTGCCCACTTTCTGGAAGACTGATGGACCAGCGCCTGACTGGGACTGCCGCCTGGCTCCCTACCCACAACCAGATTTCAAGGACTGCTTGTCACAGATGGAAAAGTAAGTGGGTCATTCTACATAAGCTTGCCATTTTGCATCCCTCTTGTAATACTTTTGTAATTGCTTTGTGTTCTCTTTGTTTTATTTTTATTTTAAATACACAGATTTTTTTTTTTAAGTTTGCCATTGGACACATTAAAATTTGGCTCTACATAACAGTAATCTATATCATTAAAATTTAAAGAGACTTCAGTTCTGTTTCATTATTTGGTATAGTGGTGCATTTAATACATTTCACATTCTTACAAAAAACTATAGTGGTAAATTGGAAAGAATAATTCTGTTCAGTAAAATGGTATGTCATTAAGGGCAAACAGCAAGCTTGGGTAAAATGATTCATCTTATTTTCTCTTTTCCTCTACTTCCTTTAGCATAGCCTGTAGTCTGTAATCACTGTATAAGCACATGCATCGACTGGATACTACTCTTGCATACAGCACTTAGCTTTTAGAATCATCTAAATTTTATTACATTTTAAACATTTGGGTGCAGTATAATTAATATTTTAGTATACAATAACTGACTTCTTGTCAGGGAATTGCACCAGAAGCTTGCATATGCTTCAGTGAGATGGGAACCATGTTGAACAGGGCTGGCAGAAACAAAAAAAAAATACATTATCATAAACACTCAGCTTCATTTCAGTGCCTGATCCATTTTAACATCAATGTTACTTACTTTTTTCAAATGATAATTTAATTCCCAGTAAACATTTAAATAATTCAAAAGTTATGCCTCCACTTTTGCAAGTTAAATTTTCAATACATTAAAAGTTTTTTTTTTTATTTTTTCACTCATTTTTCGAGAGAGTTTGAAAAACCGGGGAAAAAAAGATAAAAGTAAAAGAATGGGTTTCATACAGCCATAGTCATTAAAAGAATCTGAAAATAGCAACTCACTATCATCTGTTCTCATAGCACGGGTCAGGAGCTCTGACACCTCCAAAATTCCTCCTGTCAGGGTAGGGGGCCATTTGTATTCTCTCTCATTAGGCAATTTGACTAATGACCTGCCGTGGCTGCAGAGTTACTGAGGGACCCAGAGCCTCGCGCCCTCTCTCGTGCAGCAGCCTGAAAGCACACCCTCTATTGGAATGGCACAGATGGCATGCCCGGGCGACAAAATAAACTACAATATGTCTCCGAGATGCTGTCAGGCCTGGGCACTATTTCTCATGTCAGAGTGGGGCTAAGGGCTGTGAGTGGGCATAGGGGGTCCTCCTCCAGCTCTCTGTTCATCTCACCACCATTATCTGCAGAGGTGACAGAGAGCGGGGTCTGCAACCAGAATAGCATCTTCATGGTCTGCATAAAGAATCCACCTCAAATTGAGAGTCACGACGACAGGAAGGGCATTGCATTGTCTAGCCTGGATGCACAGAGAGAAAAAAATATCCAATTTTTTTTAATACAAAAATTGCAGCTCCCACATGGAGTTCTATACAGTTTGGAGCACCCTTATTACATTGTATTAAATTTGTGATGCTACCTAACAGAAATCAGCTCAAACTTGAGAGTAAAAAATGTAATAGATATTCACTAGCACTTGTGGATTATTGCCCTAGCTGTTTTTCTCGCACTTAATTCAGGTGCGAGACTGATTCACCCAAGTAATCATACCAGACAGAGATCAATGCAATTCTGCTGAATTAGTGAAGTGTAAAATAAAAGTTCATCAACATTCCTGAACTGTTACTCTTGAGTTGTGCTTCATGTAATATGGGCTATGCTCGATCACCCACGCATATTTTTCCATCAGTCAGTGTCGAAGCACAACTCACTGTGGTTTACTTGTTTGTGTGTGTGTGTGTGTGTGTGTATGTACGCCTGTGTGCACAGCCCCGTCTGTTCAAGTCCTGGAAATGCAATGAATGGTGCAGCTAAAGTCCAGGGTGACAGTGCATCCAACAATGGAAAAGTGAGGGATTAGTGCTCAGCCCAGCGTACGAGGGAGCCCTTCCCGCCCTGAAACAGCCATTCATCTGTGCCCGGGGGCTGGAGATGACAATGCAGCTATTGCTCATCGCACCTGACGGAGCCATTAATAAGGCAATGATCCACACGGGGCCTGTGCTGACTCCGTTCTTTACACTACAATCACTCAAGCCACAGGGTCCTCCTTACTTAACGCCACCTCTGTGCTCACTGTCGCCATCATCATCACTATCATCATCAACATAGTCATTGTACCAAAGTTCCTGCCACATGTTTTCATATGACTACACTCATACACTCCACATGCCAAATAACTACCCAATTCCCTACACTGCAGTGCTCTCATGAGTTAATGGACTGTAGCCTGGCCATTTGAGCTGCTTGAACATGCTTCAAAGTGGGATTCCTGGTCAGAAGATTGGATTTACATTATTTTTGCCCTTTGCACCTGCGGATTTCTCCGAGGTATAGCATTCATTTCTTTCCAGGAAGTCATCTCCTGTGCCTCTCCATTTGTCTGGATGCAAGATAGCCTCTCTAGTATAGATGGTGGAGGAATACAAAGTGAGATCTGGTTTTAAATGTAAAGCTTGAGCAATAAAGAAACTCTCTGGCCTTCAACTCTGTGCATTCATCCGTCCGTGCCATGCAGATCCATCAGCAGCTACAATCTCAGCTTCTCGTAGCCGACCGTTGATTAAAATGTATACTCTGTGCCTTCCTCCTCCTGCTGTTGGTGCTCTCAGTAACACAGCAAAGCAGTGTTTATTCACTCCTTTTTTATAACTATAACAAGCCATCATGCTTAGCCAATTACACTGGCTTCCTTTTAGAGGTGTCAAAGATAATTGATTCACATAAAAAAAATGTGACTCTGAATTGATTCAAAACTTCCAAAAATCTTTTTTGCTTCAGTTTTGATTGGCATAACCTGTTTTATTTCAAAAGACCTGTGCCCTTGCAGTGTAGTAGAAAATGACGGCCTCACTTTTATGATTATGGTTGAGCCACAGTATGTCATACCCTCACATAACCTTTTAAGGTTTTTTTTAGGTAAATGTAATTTGCTTGTGTTTATGTTGCCTTTTTCCAAATATAAAAGCTACCTAATATTGCAAACACTTTACTCTGATTTCATGACGATACTTTTCTTACCACACAACAGCAGAGTAGACACTCAAATTAGCAGTTCTATGTACTGAATCAAATTTGAAAACTGAAAGTCGATCTGTAATCGTATCATGACTTAAGGAATCTTAATCAAATCATGAGATTCTAAAAGATTCACACCTCTACTTCCTTTCCTCTCAAAAACAACATATCCAGAAGAAATATGGATGTCACCAAACAGCATTTGGCAAATAGAAAAAAGCAAGAGCTAATCTTCTCATATTTAAGGCCCAGACATCCAGATTTCTAGATACCTCAGCAAGTTTCAGCTGTTAGAAGCACCTTAAATATTACCATGCGCCATATATAACCTGCTTAAAGGGGCTATATGTGAAATTATTCATGCATTAAACATTTAAACGCCAACAAATAAACAGATTATAACATCACTTAATGCTTTTTAAAACAAGTTGGGTCATATTTTTAGTGAAAATCTAAAAGATGTGATGTTATGCACGCTCCCCGTTATGCCTCAGGGTAACCATCAGCGGCTGACTTCCGACTGTAAACCCAGAAACTCCCTCAAGAGCATAAAAAGCAAAAGAAGGGAAAAACTGATCAATCTGGAGTCTCCTCTCTTGCTGTTTTGGCTCAAGACTGTTGAGTGGAAGCATAGCACTTCAGTCACAGCCACGCTTGTCTGTTTTCTGGGACTTACTGTATGTTCAGCCGCTTTAACGCCAACCTGTTCATGGTCATTGTATTATGTTGGTGCTTGCATGCTGATCTGAGCATGTAGCTCAAAGCACCATTGACCACTGTGGACTCCTGTCATTGCTGTATTTCTACAGTAAGAATTGACTTGAAGTTAAAAGAAAACTACATAAGCTTTGTTATGGTCATGAGGTCTCTGAGGGTCATGCTTTGATTACAAAGCTCACATTGTACTGCACTTGTGTGGAAAGTGCCAAACTGTGGATCTGTGCAATAACCAACAGAGGAAAGCAAAGTCACCTAAATGTCAAAGTGAGGGATGTTTTAGAATTTTATACTTTAAAATATTGCTGTGAACAGGAAAGACCAAAAGGACTGTCGGCTCCAAAATGATGACTCTTGAACAGCTTTGGCTAACATTTATGAGTTCCTGTTCCTGTGCCAGCGGTCTGACAAACAGCACATAAAAAAACACCAGTTGGATGCTCGGCCTCTTGATATTTGGGGTTCCTGTCGAAGCTAACGGCAGCAGAAGTTTTGTGCTTTTAGATTTGGGAGGTTTTTTTTTTTTTTTTAATGAAGCTGAACAGCTGCAGTTTTCCCTTCAGTCTGAGAACGGGAGGCTTTGTGTCCTGTGTCACCCTGTGTTAATTTGGACCCAAATGTATTTTATAAACAAAGGGCTGCTCTCTAGCCTGACAGTCATGACACCTTGATTCCAGTGCAGGATGCATGCAGTTCAGGGTGACACCATTAATAATCAACTGGCAGCCATCACACCATTTTAACCACGATCATTATGATAAAGGGCATACACTTAATTACAGGCCTGCTTAATTATAGCTCTGTTGAAGCTCGTTTGTTTGGTCAAATGCTAATTATACCACCACGCTCTTGGCAAGTCCTCATTTCAGCTCGCTTTTTGCCGGCTGAACAGTGTGGCTTATTTTCATGCAAATTTGATATCTGGTGAATGTTTTGTCTCTCTTCCTTCCACTTTTCTGTGCCTAGTGTGAGTGTGTCTTTGTTTTGGAGGTGAACATCCCTCAGACAAGACAGAATCAGGAATAATCAAGAGTAATTAAAGTGGAAGAGGCACGGGGAAAGGGGTTGGGTTGGAGGAGAGAGTGGAGGTGCTCAAATACAGCAGAGAATAAAAAAAGCTTTTCATCTTCTCACCATAGATGGAAGGAGGGGAGTTGTCTGTGGGTATGACGGGGGACGCTGATAGCTTTGCTGTATTATAATTCCACATTTACTCTTTGGAAATACTCTGTGACTTGTTTTTTTTTTTTTTTAAGTCAACTTTAAACTTCTGTTCTCTCATGTTTTTGCAGCTCTGGATGATGTGCCCTTTGTGATCTCTGAGAAGTTTTATGACAACCCAAAACAGGTACAAATTCTTTGATGAACTAATGAGAAATGCATAGTTTCATCTGTATTATATCATATTAAGAGCACTTACGTTAGCTCAATCTATTCCTTTTCCCTTTCTTGCTTTTACTTTATTTTCTTCCCACTAAATTTTCCTTTCCACCCTACTTTAGTTTCCTTTCCCTCAGACTGAGTGATGAATGCGTGCAGTCAGCCAGAGCTGGCTCAATGCAGTCCATTTGGCTGGCTGGCGGCAGTTGTCACTATAGCCCCGTTTGTACTGACATAGAGAGGGAGAGGATTAAAGATTTTAAGCATGCTTACTTAGCCATGAGCCTAACCGCCATGTTTCTTGTGTGTGTTTTTTTTTTCTCTTCCCTCTTCTCCCTCCTGTTCTCCCTGCTTTTGATTTCAGATACAACAAGTCAATTTAATGGGCATTACGATCAAATCCCTGGCAGAGATCGAGGAGGAAGTGAGTAGAGGCTGCAATGCTCGGCTGCTGCTGACGCCACTGGCCCAGAATGCAAAGCAAACGGTCTTAGAGTTGTAATTAAGTGTCTGAGACAGCGAGGCCCTGTTGGCTCCTCTAAGCCCCAATTGAATAAAAGCATGGCCAGACTAGGCAGCCATTCTCTCTTAAAAGCGTCATCTTCTGTTCCAAAACACTTGACTCTTATCCCCCCGATTCTTCTCCGAAACAGCTCAATCTACCGTCTCATGTTGTGCTGGAGATCTTGAGGCACTTCTTTGGTCGCAGACTTCATGTTCAGCTTTTAAAAGTTTCCAATCAGCTTCATTGTCACTGGTGAAAATTTTACAGACCACATAAAGGCAAATAAAAGCACGGCTCCATTTCAGATGAAACACTGTACCCTGCAGGCATTAGTTGGAAGAAAATCATCTATGTGCTGTTGCTTCTTTGGAGCCCATGTGTTTGTGAGAGCAAGAGGGAAAAAGTGTGGGTATACGTGTGTGCGTGTGTGCACGTGCATGCTTTAAAGAGAGTGACAACCCCCCTTCTCTCTCATTAGCACGGTATCTTGGTATCAGAACTGCCAGGAAGTGACAGACCACTGTAAAAGAACAGGTGCTGTTGGGTTTGAGATGTGTTACAGAGCAAACACTCCCTCATCAAACTGGGTGTCTGTTCTGCACTCTGCCTCTGTCTTCTGTCACATACTATCCAAATCACACAGTCGCCATCTTGTCATGTGGTCATCTGAATGAAGCTCATTGTCAGTGCAGGTATTAATGGTGTGTATGTGTCTCTGTATGTGTGTCCAGGGTGGAGACAGGCTGGCTGCTCATCCTATATGCTCTTGTCTTTTTTTTCCCCCCCCTTCCTCCCTCCCTCCTTCCTTCCTTCCTCCCTCCCTCTTCCCTTTTCTTCTCAGTGTGATTAGCAGGAGGACACATGGTGAGCTGAGCTGGGGAAGGGAAGGGAAGGGAAGGGCATGAGAAATCATTAATTACAGCCGCGCTGGAGCTGATGAAGTAAATGTGAGATAGTGTAACACATAGGATTTAGTGAAGTGGACGACAGCACAAGATTAATGGTGGGGCCAGGCTGATGAGGATGAAGTCACAGCTTAGCTTGATAATTAGTTTCCAAGTGGAAACATCCCTCACCATTGTGTTATTTTTACTTCTCTTATTATATCCCACAATGGTATTTGCAAAACAAGGGGTGGAAATATAGTTATAGGGTTCTATGTTCACAAACATCAGAGGTGTTTTTCCTATAAAGTGATGTACTGTATGTCTGTAATGCAATTAATTTTCTTTGTCTAGTTTTGCTTGTTTTTGTCATATACTATATATTTTTATAGTGAAAAGTGGCCCATAAATGAATAAAATCACAGTATTCAGAATTATTTTTTTGTATTTTTAAACCTGGATTCTTGTGTACAAAATGTTGAGTACATTTTTCTATCTGTTGTCCAGAAGAGGTCACTGTCCATGCCCATCTGTGGGGCCTTTTTCCCCAAGTGACACAACTTGCAGAGAATATAACTTGCTCATTTTTAAGCCCATTAATGTATATATACAGTTCACGAAAGGGATAGCACTTTCCGGAATTATACATATGCACATGTAATTGAGGAAAACTGTTGTAATCACAGCCACAGTTGTAGATAAGGCCGTTTCCTAGCAGGCATCACTTAAGTCATGTCTCAGATGATGTTGGTTCCAGCAATTAGGCATTCTTTTCATTTCCCAAATGACTCGCAAAACTTGCGGAAATTATAATTGCTTTTAGCCACGCATATCTAATTTGTGTCTTTTTAAGTGTTAATTAGTAAGCGATTTAAAGTGACATCTTTATGTAGTTTGCTCTGCTGAAAACTGTTGTCGGCTGCTGGTTAATGATTTTCAGAGGGAGTATGCTAGGCTGGAAGAAGAAGCGTGTATGCACACATGACAAGATTTTCATTAGCACCTATATATGATTGGTTTTCGGTGTTTGTAGGGAGTTGCAGGTGTGTGTGTGTGTGTGTGTGTGTGTGTGTGGAAGGACAGTGGTGTTCAGGGGTATGTGAGAGGGAGAGCTCCAAATGGAGGTGGAATTAATGAAGACAACATGTCACATATTTTTGGCAGTGGAGCAGGGACAGGAAATGAAGCTCGGCTCGTCTGGGTGACTGCCGCCCATGTTCCAGTGTGTCACTGTCCTGTCAGCCTGTGTGTAAAACTGGCAGACATTGATACATGCTCTCCCTGATAACACCCCATTCCCCCATCCATCATCCACACACAAACACACACACGCATGTACACATACACACAGGATTATTTATTTACTGTGCCAGATGTTAGGTCTGAATTTTGGTGTGGTGGGGGGCTGAATTTCTTCACAACTAACAGACTTGTGGGATGTGACAGGTTTAGGGTAAACTTGAAGCTTCCTCCTCTAGCAGGTGAAAATCAGGGGAAGGTGGTTTTTCTGATGGAGAGAACCCGGACATTATTGCTCCGTGGCTTCTGCTTAGAGGCTTGGAAACTTATTTCAGTGGTCATGCAGCATCACCTAGTGTTTTGCCACGGTAATACAACTGTCTCACTAAATGAAGTGAGCGTTCCTGTGTATGTCAGAGAACTACATTTTTTCACCAATGGAGCCACACACAACATCAAATGTGTAATTCATTTTAAATGCTGTTCAGGAACGTTGTGCTCTCATCTAACTGATAGCTGAAACACTGGAGTTACAGTATGTAATATTGAAAAGGAAAATTTGTTCATGTGAATCTGTTACATCCAGGCCTACAGGCATGGAGTTTGGGTCAAAAAGCAATACCTTTGTCCTAAAATGGCATAATCTCCATTTCTAACTGGGTTTGTGCAAAAATAAGTCAAAACAGATTTCTGGCACTTTACGTGGAGAGAGGGTTGAGCACAGTTTCTGCAACAGCTCAGCGTACTGGATCCTACAAGAAGTTCTCTCATAGATAGTAAGAAGGAAAGTAAAACGCAAAATAAAAGTAAGTAAAGCAAAATATTCACACAGACAACAGCAGCTGTTCAATGGGGCACAACAAAGTGATGAACCTGGGACGTGTTCGTTCATCACTTTTGAAGTTATTGAAATCTTACTTGCGAGTGGTGTTGAAAAAGGTTTGAGGTTAGATGCAGGGTGGTGTTGGGTCTTCTTCCACCTAAGGTGCTGGAATAAAATGACATTGGTAATGCCGCTAGTTTCCTTTGTGACACCTGTGCAACTTGGTTATGTGTTTGTGTGTATTTGCAAAGCCTTCATCTTTGACTGGTATGTGAGTAATTGTCTAACAGGTTATGAATTTATATTTTTCCTTAATTTGCTTGTGTTTTTTTGTATTTGCAATTGTTGTGCTCTCTCAGCTCAGGAGTTGAAGTAATGGTTAATAATTCTTATTTTTTTTTTTTTTTTTACAATTTTATGTAATTTCCTGAATTTCATTGCCACACGTGACAATCAAGTCCAAAGCCCTGTTGCTGTTTAAAGAGGCATGCCCTTATAATCCCACAAGGGGGCAGTGTTTCTTCATATTCCCTAAATCCCAGGACTGAGTGACCCCAAATCACTCTGTTGTGGGGCTAATTTAATGCTTGTGGTTTCCAATAGTGTGGATAACATTAAGCCGATAAGTTCTAATTCTATGGTTCAACTGCTATAAATGTGAGAAATTAGTCAGATAATTGTATTAACTGTGTGAGTCTGAATTAAATTGTACTATTGTCCTGAAAAAAATGAACGTGTTTAGTTCAGTTTTTGATTAATGCGCTGTTTCCTCTCTCTGTTCTTTTTCCTACAGTTTCACTACAACTTCAGCACAGAGCTGAGCATTGCACTGTAACATTCCTCCTGGCCTCTCTATGCGAATGTGACCGGGCTACAACTACTGGAGAGTACAATGGACTGAAGGGATCGCTTTTAAAATAATTACCTAATTAAATTTGGGATACACCAAATTATCTAATTTTATACAGAAAAAAATGATTTAATTTATTTGAGTTGATTTATGTAAATTATTTGTTTCTTGGCACTTTTAAAAAAATGATATACAGGTTATAGAATTAAATTTAATAAATGTTAATTATTTATGTTGTTCTAAATGTGTGTGTTGTCTTATATTAGATATCCTCAAGAGGATCGTTCAGCAGTGTCAGGTTAAGATAATTAATATTTTTAACAAATGAAATGTTAACACTGTTTCAGCTGTGACTCGCATTCCGCTCATCAGAATAACAGGGCCATGTTGACGCTGAGTGTCAGTCAGAAAGACAGCAGGGAAAAGAAGAAGCAGCCTCGTTTCACACACAAACAGGCTCCTCAGATGTTGACTTTCCAGCCGAAGCACCTTTCCATCACAGAGTTCATCGTGAGCAGCGTGCAGCAAGAGTGAGCAGAGCTTTTTACCCCAGATGCCCACCCACGTCCACTGTGACTCCTCTAGTGAGTCAGAGCTTTATGATCTGTAAGTCTGCAGCTTTAAGGAGATGGATGTAGTGAAAAATATATAATCTTGTTATATATTTATGTGTTAACCTGACTTTTCTCAATGTGCATACTCTGTTACACCTTTGTAGCTCACAACAGTCTGCCACCAGGTTCTTGCAGATTCAAAAACAACTTACACTTCAGAGATCAACATGCATCGTCTCACTTGCTCTGCCTGTTTCGTTTGCAGCTAATCACAATGTCAGAATCATTTGCACATTTTTGCAGCTGTAATTAGAGTAAAAAATGAATTAATGGTTGAATGACGGTCTTGTTAATTACACTCAGTTTGGGTTGTTTTTTGTTATGGGTTCTGCAAAAGGTGAAGATTTGTAATTTTATTATTCCTCACGAAAATTCCTAATGGCTTTTGCTATTCACAGGTGTTTAATGACGCATACAGCAGATGACAAACGTTGAAGTGCGCTTGTGTTAACTCCTTTGTCAGATGTGTGCCAAATCAGAGCGACGGTCTGAGGAATCCTCTGCAGAGGAAACGGCTCTCATGCTCCTTCGTACAGGTGACACTCATGTCATTGATGCCCCGGAGCACAGTATGACAGGACACATACACTGCTGTGCTTAAACTGCAGACATACAGTAATCCAATATTTATTCACCATCATATGTGGTCTGTAGGAGCCAAACGTGGATCTTTGCTGTTTTTGCATTTTCCACTATTACTGTTTTGACTTGTGTATGGAAGAATTTTAAAAATTTAAATATTAACACTTATGTAAATTTCATTATACAGTTTAAGATCCTTGGATAATGTTTTCCAGTTTATGTTTTGTTACATTATATTCCTAATTCATTATTAACAGATGATCAATATTAATGGAGGGATGAAATAAGTATTTTCTGTTAAATACACTCACCAGCCACTTTATTAGGAACACACTACACCTAATAAAGGTGAGGTAACGCTAGCAGGAGTGGTCTTCTGCATCAAGGTTTGAAGTGTGATGTGTTCAGAGATGGTCTTCTGCATAATTTGGTTGTTTCGAGTGGTTATTTGTGTGGAGTGGACTTTTTCTATATTCTTAAACCAGTCTGGTCATTCTCTTCTGACCTCACACATCAACAAAGCATTTTCACTCGGAGAACTGCAGCCCGCTGAAAACTTTCTCCTCTTTGCACAATTCTCTGAAATCCTTAGAGGTGGTGGTACATAAAGATCCTTGTAGATCAGCAGTGCCTGAAATACTCACACCAGGCCTTTTGGGCTATCAACCATGTCAATCACTTCCCTTTCATCTCCATTCTGATGCCCAGTTTGAATTTCAGCAGGTTGTCCTTACCATGTCTACATTACCTTAATGCACTGGTAGATATTAGATATTTGATTTAACAAACTGTTGAACAAATGTACCTATTAAAGTCACCAGTGATTTTAGATAATTTAGAATTATTCACATATTCTCATCCCGCTGATATAAATACTCGCCAAAGCACAAAATGGGTATTAAACCTTTGGTGAAAATAGTCCTGTGAACCCACATTTATGAAAAATACAACAGCACCTAGCTGCTTTAAGAAATCATTCAGCCTTAATTAAAACAAATCTAATGTGTATATAATCCTTGCCTGTTTATAAAAGGTATGTATTGACTAAATGTGTTGGGACTGAGTGCTACAGACAAGTAGGGAAGTGGACTATTGGTACAGTTGTGTTAAATTACATTGACAGTTTAAAAAAAATCCACTGTCTTATTCTTGCGAAATACAAATGTGCATTAAATCTTGCCTGTATAGCTTTTATTATGTTATATTTCAGCAATATTGAAGGTGTTGGTGTGTACAGTATCAGAGATGGACAGAAGGTTGAGTCTGACATCAGCCCTGCTGGTCAGATGTCAGTGTTCAGAGTCAAGCTGATCATTAGTGTGTTGTGTTGGGTTGGGTTGGGTTGGGTTGTGTTGATGGTGATCACCTAGCAGTTGAAATTTAATTTTAAGATATTGTTGCCTCATGAAACCCAGCCCAACATTGCCTCTTTAAAAAGCTGCCTCACATGGTTTCACTTTTCCTTTCACTCTACTCGTAATCATATGGAAAATTATTTCCAAAGACCACATTTTAAAATTAAAATGGATACAACTTTTTTTTTTTTATATCTGCTGTGGTTTTAATGATAGTGACATAACTAAAGGCTGTTTCCGCTAATCCTCTCACATATGGTGACTCTTTTTCCAGGCATCTCTTAAACTCCCTCGCTCTCTCAAACTGACCGGGCTCATTTCAGGCTCCTCACTCACTCACTGCTGCTGCATTTGCTCCAAGGGTTTGGCTCTGCTGAAGTTGAGCTGAGCTGAACTGCAGAGCAGCACATCAAAGCCCCACCCTCTGTGGGTCCACCAGATGTCCCGTGGTCATTTTTAAACTCACACCCTGCCGCATGACATGGAGCAGTGTGTAAGCATGTAGACAGTGGTGGATGGGCTGCTTGGAAATTAGAAAAGGAAGCCTGTATTTATGAGGTGGTTTGAGGTGCTGTGTTAAGACGGGCTTAGCCGACCACTCTCCCTCTGACAGCCCAGTTTCCCCCTGAGCTGGGGTGACCAGAGACGGCCAGAGGTGAAGGAGTGAAGGCCTGTCAAAGCAGGTCCAGACCAGAGCTGGACCCGTGGTGAACAGACTGTCTGGCAGGTGATGCAACAAATCACAGAAACAAAAAGTTGTAAAGCTACAACTGGATTCATTTTTTCATAAAAGCAACATTGTGCTTCTAATAGGGGTGTAAGAAAAATATCGTTACACTGAAGTATTGCTCTATTTTGTGTGATATTTTAGCTTTTTTTTTTTTTTTTGCTGTGATCAGTAGTTTATTGTGTGTTCTTCGTGTTCTCAATCTGCCAATCTTGTGCCAATCTTGTGAAATCCTTTGTCAACAGTCTTGACAGAGGATTTCTAATAGTGGCTTTGTGTTGTATTTTAGCCTCCAACCACTAGTTGGCAGTAGACTTTCATCCATTTGACTCTTTCCCACCCTTTACACTCCTCTCAGTAAATAAAGGAAATTGTTTATGTGTGTAATATTGTTTTTTTTTTTTTTTTTTTTTTTATGTCATTTTATCAAAATATATCACCTTGCTTATTATATCCCACCCCTGTGTCAGGATATGTAACTTATTCAGATTCTGTCAGATTCTTGTCAATACCTAGCCTCAGTTTCCTAGAAGCCATTGCAGTTTTGATGGGAAAAGAAAAGGAAACAATTTGAATTAATCAATAAATGCAGTTTTTTTTCTCTCTGATACAGAGACAAAGTGCTGGCAGTAAGTCAAACTGCCTTGGTGAGAATTGAGGAGGAGGTCAGACATGTGGTCTTCTCCACACCAGCACCTTAACAAGCCCCTGCACTGCAGTCCGAGGGGAGCCGCACTTCATATTTGTCTTTCTGTACCTTAGCTCGAGGTAAGATGAGTGATATCCCAGAGCAAAGATCACCGCGTTCCATCCCCCACGCAGCAGCTCTCCTCCAGCCTCTCTCTTTACCACAACGTCCAGCCCATGTGAGTCAAATTATTGTAATTGAGCAAGTATGGAGTCGGGTGTGAGGTGATCTCTCTCTTCATGCCCTCCCTCTCTCTCTCTCTCTCTCTCTCTCTCTCTCTCTCAGATATTTCTGCACATGTTGTGAAATGACCAGCAAGCATCTCTTTTCCTCCCATTCAACACTGCCTGTAACACAGAAATCAATTAACTCCTTTCAAGTCAGATCAAAGGCCCAATACACCATCCAGGTCTCTGTTCAACCTGCAGGACAATTAACTCCCACCGTGGACAGCGACCAGACCAGATCAGACCAGACCCATGAAGGGAGGTTGCTGCCACTACTACTGGTCACGTGCGTGTGAAGTACTCGTAAACAACAGGAAGCGATGGCACAGAAAATGACCAGTTAACTTGAGCATTAAAGCTGTGGTGCACAACTTGTTGCTGATGTTATTGTTCTGCCTCTGTTTGGTCTTCCTGAACAGAAACATTATTTGTATGCTGCTTCCCTCGTCTGTCATCTCAAAACAGGCTCCGTCAAGCAATGCTGTCAGACCTGACGGAGGGAGTTTGTGTGCATACATGGTAGCGCAGGAGTGGACAACAAACAGGTCAGTTTTCATGGCTGTATAGCTCTTTGCAGCTGATTCCATACATTTTGTGGATCTTGCCTGGTTACCGCCCGGCTTCTCCAGCCTCTGTGTCTGTGCTTGCAGTAAATGGGTTAAATAACATTTATGGACACAGTAGTAGCACAACATGTGACATCAAACTGATTGAACATGCCGGGGGGAGGGGGGCTTTCGTCCACAGACAGGTGCACTGACCCTGTCCACCCTTGAAGGTGCCACTTGCATTTTATTGGACATTTATGGCTGGCCAGCATTTTTTAAACAGCCACCTGGATGCAATAAAGGGCCAGCTCCTGAGCTCTGGCTGCCCAAAGGATTTCCCAGCAGATCCCGTGGGACCTCTGGCTAGTTAAGATGTTTATTAAGCTGAAAGTGGTCCAGTGGGAAAACACAGCACTTCTTAGAGATTCGGGCCAGCAGTTTTCTTGTTAGTCGGAGCGATCCCCGGAGGATTGGGTTTCTTTTCCTTTCAAATCTCAGAGGGAGGACATGGTCAGTTCACAGGGCACGAGGTTGACCAACTGGTAACTAGGCAAATGAACCCAGCAAGGGAAATATCTCAAGACCATCAAGGTCAGCTTGGAGTGATTCCCACAGATGCTTTTAACATAGCCATTCATACAAACGCAGAATAAAAACTAAACACATCCTAGTTATAGCTCAGAGATAAAGCAGCAGAGCCACCGTGGGAAGTTAATACTTTTCCAGGAAGTATCTTGTGGAAGCAGCAACAAGAATAACAATAAAGAAAGTGAAGTAAAATTATGTCAGCCGAAAAGGTTTGCTTTAGATGGTGTCTTTCGAACCAATGACTTTAGATTTGTAAAAATGTATGACAGTGAGAGTTAACGGCAACTTAAACACAAAGCTTTTTTATTCTGAAGTTCTTTGAAGACACGTTTGTGCCGGGCATGTGAAGTTAGTTCTGCTTGGTGCCTGACACATCATGACCTCACTAAGCTCTGCTGGACCTCTAGTTCAAAGCCTTGGTCCTTAGCCCCAGGCTCTCTGCCCTAATAACTTCAGTTAGCCCGTTATCCTTTGTTTTTCTTTCTAACCCTTTACCAGCCATGTTCAACTCAAAGGGGAAAAGTTTAGAAGACAATAGTGGAATTGTGCAGTTATATTTGTATCTGCTGCACAACATGATGGATATTTTCTTCTTTTGTTCTCATTTAGTTTTGAACCTTCTCGGAGCCAAACTCCAGAGCCTGCGGTGAGCACATTGTGAACTGAGCGGCACATGCAGCCAGTGATGGGTTTTTAGTGCTTTCTGCCTAATGTTCAGGACAGATTAGAAATGTTCGCATGTGACAGATGCTGTCTAGTTCTTCACTACCAGATCCACCCAGCTGCAGAACATCTGGTGGATTTCTACCTTTTTTCCTCTGAAGTGCAGCCTATTAATGACACGCTCATACATGTGCACTTACACTCACATTCAGTGCACAGTAAACACATCCAGCGTGTTTGATTGAGTCAGAGAGGGAGGACAAAAAAAAAAAAATATCACACATACAGATGTTTGATAATAAGGATTTTTTTATAACCCGCTGCTTGCCTCAGGAGCCAGATTTTCCGCATGTTTTCTCTTTATTGCAGTGATTCACTTTTTTTTTGTTCCTGCATTGTTTATGGAGAACATGTAACGCATAGTTTAGTGCTGATCCTGTACCAGATTAAGCTGATTCTACAGACAATTCGCTAACCAAAACAAAGGCATTCAGTTCCTGTTGTGCATGTATCTACTGTATGTAGACACTGATAGACAGACAGATAAATAGCTCTTATTTAGATTTTTCCTTTTCTCTGCTTTAGCCGCAAAGAATGCGAGCACATGAAATTTATTCGGCAGAGACAGAACTTATACTTTCCACATGAGGAGCGGGTAGCGAAGGCCAAAGTTTGTTGTTAATGGCACACATCCTAAAATCATGCTCCCTACCTCCCGCTGCTCCAGCTTCTTGGTCGGAGGAAACATTATTTTTCAAGTCCACTGGAGAACGTGATCATCTAATGCAAATTTTGTCCGAGCTGTGACACCGTTGCTCATGATAAAAACAGGCATGCAACAACAAATGCTGCATATCCTAAAGACATGAGGATATAATAGCAGTTTCTTATATGCATAACAACCAAAGTGTGCAAAAGTCTTTTTGTAAAAAAAAAAAATATATATATATATATGAATTTGACTTCTTCACACAGCACCTCTGTGAATTGAATTTAAGATTCTGATCAAGAGTGTGACAAAGCCACAGATAGATCTGGGTGTGTGTTGCATGGAGACATTTGGTGACCGTGGTTTAATTTTATTTAAATGAACCACGCCGTAAGTTGTTCCTCATGTGTGAACAGCTCAGGCTCACATGAAGACTCGCATGTCCGAGGTCTGTGTGTGAAGTAAAACTGAACTGAAAGGGAGAGTCCCACATCAAAGAATAAAAAGCATTTGTTATTGCTTGGATTTCATATCTGTTACCATCTGCGATCCAACTTTGAGCAACCCCTTTTAAAAATGTCTTGAATATAATCCTATGGGGGAAAAAAAGAAAATGAATCATCAGATTTTCACAAAACTTTTCATTTTTGTTTTATTAAGGCATTACACAACGCAGAATAGACCTCTTTTTTTGTCAACTGACAACAAAATACTGGAACAAAAAGTTGTAGCAATACACAAAAAAAGTAATATGTTAAAGCATTAATGTATTTTTAATAAAGAAAAAAATAAATAAAAACATAAATTTGCACAGTCAAATTTTTTGGATGAAAATGTTTTGTTAGCATCCAAAGGTGGTTTTATTTTTACTGTTGTATTCATTAACAAAATTAGAATGCACATGCCATTAGTTTTTCATCTTTATATATATGTGTGTGTGTGTGTGTGTGTGTGTGTGTGTGTATATATATATGCTAGTAAATTGTTATTCCTGAACAGAAGTATAGGCTAGAATGCAGCACATCACAATAACAACATTTGGACATTTAAGGCAAAGTACAAATAAATAAAAGCAAAGAAAGGGAGAGAAAAGACAAAACAGACAAATTCAAATGTTATGTGATCAAAACATTCAAGTGATATATCACACTTTTGTATTCTCGTGTCTCACTTGGCAACTGATGTTAGGCAAAAAAACACAAAAAAATTATTAAAAAATTGAATAGGACAACACTGGATGTGACATTTTAGAATTTCAAATCTGCAGTGTATATTGGCTTTTTAGTCTCATTAAAATAATAATTGAATAATTAACCAGGAAAAATGTAAAAGTGCAATAGATACAAACATAATCTAGATTAGTGTGAGATGAGGAGTTCTGATGTACACCTATAGTATTAAAAGCTAATAAATTGTTGTGCACTTTTGTGAACGTTTGCCAAACTGCGTTCTTTTTAATGTGGTGCTAAAAAATAATTTTACTGTTCGTGTTACACACAGTTTTGACAGTGCTGAGTGCTGTTTTTATCAACCTGATGTGACACTATTTCATGACTGTTTTCCTCAGTTAGTGATGTTTTTCCGGTTTGACGGGAGTTCTGCAGCGGTACTGAATTGTACTGTCTAAATTGGTCCAGCAGGGGGTGGTGTTGTAATTCAGATAATGAGGGTTTTTCTGGGGGGGGGTTGCATCAACATACAGCTGTGAACTCATGCTTGTTTGAGTCGGTGGGGGTGGGGGTGGTTATATAAATCAGACTGCATCGTTGATCACTGTCATGAGCTGCTTCTTCAGCTTCAGTCAAGTGAAGAAAGATGATATGTTTTGATGATTTCTCCCGAAAATGGCAAGAAATGTAAATACTGAACAGGGGGAAAAAAAAGCTTTTTACCTCTGCCAGTTTAATTTTCACATGACTTTGATTTACATTACTTAAAAATATAATTAATTCAATATATAATCCCGGTAAAGATCATTCAAACAAAATGTAAGTCGAGTTAACAAACGGAAGATGACAGAGTTGATGTTTTCCATGTGTGGTTGTGCATATTTGATGGTATTCAGATGCCTCCTCTTAGTTTCTGCAACCAAATTGTCAATATTCACTTTAAAAAAAAAATGTAAAAGTACACAATGTATAATTTATTCAACATTTGTTGCTGAAGTTGCATGTTGCAGCTGAATGTTCCCTCACCCCACTCTTCCATTCTAAGTGTTGGAGAACCTGTGTAGCCTTCATTTTGCGTCAGGACTCAAAAAAAAAAGATGTCATTTTGGGTTAACGTAAAAACATGGGGGTCTAAAATGGCACCCAGTTCCTGGTGTAAATATAAAATTCTGTGGTAACGAAAAACACAAGATTTCATACAATTAGGTAATTTCTACAAAAGAAAGTATAAAGGATCATTACAATAATTAGTTTAATAATTATTTCACCTAAATTTTACACACTGGTCCTTTTAAAATATTTTAAGCGTATTTTTAAAATTATTTTTAGACTGAGCTCTAATACAGTATTTTTGGCAAACTTATTCTAAGTGTTAACACAATTACCTGCATTATGATTTTCTTGAAATTATCCTCACCAGTCAATATCATAAGTACTATCAATATCAGCATGCTTTTGTCAGTATTGTAGTATCTGTTACATCTAAGATATACTGTGTAGCTGTATTGTTATATATTATGATTATGGAATTACAGGTAAATAGTTTTCAGACTCACATTTCTGAGTTGAACGTCAGCTCCCTGTCACACGCGGCTCTGTCAGGCCATCTGTCAAGAAAATCAATCCATTTGTCAGTTAAGAAAGAAGGGGGGGGGAAAACTGAATCCAATAAATCATACCATAAACAAATCTATCCATGGGTTGACAGTGCTGTATTATACTTCGGCTTAATCCTCGGGGAGTTGGGATTATCCTGCAGTATCATATTTTTTGGGCTGTCTCGGTGTAAGAAAGGGCCATGCGCAGGAAAGCTCAGCCAGGATAAAAACAGAAATATGGCAGAGTGCAGGCGAGCGCGTGACATAAATATCTATGTCTAGTTATCTCACGTACGTGTGTGCATCTGTGAATTTGACGGAGGTCGAATAATGTAACTAGTGCGTCAGTGTTCATTTTAAATGGCAATAATACCGACACAATGACCCTGATTAGTGACTTTGGATGAGTAGGAGTCCGTGGGGTGAGTTCGCAGGCCCGTGGAGCCTCTGACCATGAACAGTGACCACGAGGAATAAAAACAGCGATTGAAATTAAAAAATTAGGACGCAGCAAAGGCACAGTGGATTCGTCGTATACAAAAAATAAATGAAAAGCTCCTTCAGTGTCGCTGATCCACGGTGACACTGTGAGGAGCGCGCGCGCGCTTGTTCCCCATCAATCCGCCTTTAAGTCCCATGTTTTATACAGGATCGCAGATCATTTGCTGCTGCTCTCTTTTAACCACGCAACTCGTAATAAATAATATAATAATAATAACAATTATGAGAACTTTAGAAAGGCATCGCGAAGAGCTTATAAAACACTAAAAGAGAAGAGGGATTTCACTAATAAACTCCTCCAGTTCTGTAACGTCGAAAAAAACACTTTAATGATTTTCCTTTAAGGACGTTAAATGTTCTTCAGATTTTTATTTTTAATTTGTATTGTAAAATGATTCTTTCATGGACGCATTATTTCACATAGTAAGATAAGGCAAACGCACATTTCTTGTCCCCCAAGTAACTGAAGTTTAGTGCGTAACGATTTTACGTTGACGGATATTATCTTCTGTGATACTTGCCCCACACCCCTGCCCCCCCTCCCCTACTGATGCATTGATTATGAAGCTGCAGCCTCGGGCCTGACTGACACAAGCAGCTGCAGCTGAAAAATGAGTGACAACAGCAGGACGCAAATGGAATCCGAATATGACCAAAAAAAAAAAGAATAAATAAATGTTATATATATATATATATAATCCGTACATTTCCGCCTACATTTTAGATCGAGTAAAACTTAAAATAAAATTTAACGAAGCCTCCAGTGAAGTAAGTTATTAAATTATTTAGAATCGGTCAGGTTTGTGTCATTTCTGTTGCATTTTTTATTTTTAAAAAAAATCGCACTCAACGTAATTATAATAAGCCATTTATTTAAATAAACGACATTATATTAATATAAATATGCTTTCATTTCTTAAACTCCCCGTGTCAACAAACTGTGCCCTTTTTTTTACCTTTCATAACATTAACATTCAAACACAAGAACAGAATTTTTTTTTCTTCAAATTCGAAAGATTTATTCCTCCTTTTCACTTTCCCACACAGTCGCTATTAGACAAAGTCTAATGGAAACAGCAGCAGCAGACAGACAGTGATCAGAGTGATGCAGGCTGCAGGAGTGTCCGTTATTAGTGGAGCATTAAGAGGAAGAGGAGGAGGAGGAGATGTCGGTGTATCTTACCTTTCCGATGCACCAAACAGTTCTGCTTGCTTACTTTACATTGTTCCACTTTAGGGAGCAGTGGTTTTGGGAGCTGCACACCTGCTGCAGCCGCACACACGGCGAGGGAAGGGCCTCATTAAAAACACCGCGGGCTAAAAGTTGGCGGATTGATTTATTGAATGAATGTTTGATGTCCTTTTCCACACACGTGACCCGGTCAATTACTGCTGAAGGAGGGCAGGAGAGAGGGAGAGGGAGAAAGGGAGGGTGAACAGGCTTTATTTATATGTTGTTGTTTATTTTAAAATGCATTGATTATGTAGTATTGATAGTGTTCGGCTCATAATGCTGCTTCAGTGGGGAGATAATCCAATATTAGTGTGAGGCGGAGGTAATTGACCTCATGCTGATGGAAGTGGTGGAAATAGGAGGAGGAGGAGGATAAAAAAAGAGTTAAGCCGGAGGTGGATGACTTCATGAGTGGCAGGTGTGGACTCATTTGAACAAAAACAAATGTGTCGAACGAAAAAAGATATAATCATATCAATTTCCCCGTAGACGTTCATTGCACTTTTTACTGTGTGTGTGTGTGGTCGTTGATATTCCGTCTCTTTCAGAACCGAACAACTGTTGGAGTGCTGTTCCCCCTTTTCACCGATAGAGGGCAACGCCAACAATTTCTGCTCTATTTTTTTTTTTTTTTTTTTTTTTTTTTTTGTCCAAATTGGGCTACAGGTCATCGCCTTGATGCTTCACAAAGGACACCAAAAACAACACGCGCACGGGACTGTGGTTTGAAGGTACACACACACACACACACACACACCATCAAGTGCTGGATATGTTATTATTGTCTCATAGTTCTTTTGCACAAAAGTAGGATTTTGCTTTTATGGTTACTATTATTATTATTATCATTATTATTATTATTATCATTATTATCATTATTATACTTTGAATCCGTGACTGCTTGTTGGTCTCATATACCTTCATTGTCTTTATTTTCCTGCACGTTACTTTATTTTCTCTTGTTGAAATTTACTCACGGCCTTTTTCTTTGTTTGTTTGTTTGTTTGTTTACGTACAATCTACGAACTAATCTCGACATACTCATTCATGGCCTGTTTTGTTGACGTGTCCTTAAACACATCTCAGTGCTGCTCCATGTGTCCGGTAATGTGTTCTCTGTAATATACTGTATTTTTCTTCTGCACGGACCTGTAGCTGTGTAGCTTTAGGTTTCATGATTTTTATTTTTATTTTTAATTTTAATTTTATTTTTATCTATTTTATTTTTTTAAACGATCTGCTTCTTCGTGCGCTGTGATATGGTGAGCGACACACTTCCCACATCAGCTGTGACTTTACCCTGCACGTCGGTATTTATGTATAAAGGTCTTTATCATGACCAAAAAAATAGAACTGATCTGTCCTTTAAAAGGTACGCATTATTTATTTTATTTTATCTTTTACCTTTATTTGGTTTTGATGGATTTCGTTGGATTTTTTCAGTGTGTTCCTCTGCACAGTGACAGACTCACTGACTCAGATCGAAGACTAAACGGATTAATTGCTGATCCGCCCATGACAAGAGCTGATCTATACAGATGTTATTGTCCTGTAGGACAGGAATTATTATTGTTATTATTATTGATATTATGGATATTATGGTTATTAATACTTGTTCTTTTTTGTTACTGTTGCTATTTTGTGAGTTGCTGGCAGTGTCCACCTCAGAATAAGACAGACAGGCCGCTGTTATCACCACTGATCGCCAGGTGCATCAGCTGAAAGCAGCTTCAGCCAGAAACAATACACAAAAGAGCAAAGAGGAGAGAGACACAGAAAGAGAGAGAGAGAGGGAGCATGCAGTAACACACACACACACACACACACACACACTGATTTAAAGTTCTTTTCAGGACTTTGCAGATGACTTCCATTAACTTGGACTGCCTATTTACAAAGAATTATCCTTAGCCTTAACCAGTTCATGCCTAACCTTAACACAAATCTTAGATGTAAACTCCTCAGAAATTAGTTGCTGCCTCATTTCGGACCAGATTTTGGTCTCTATGAGGACTACTGGTCCCGGTCCTGGTCCTAAAAGGGTCAGTTTTTGTAACAGAAATGCTCTTTAAGGATAAAGATATACAAACACACACACACACACAGAGAGAGACGTTGACATATTCGCAACATTATTATATGCATTACTAATTTTCAAGACATTTTGTCTCCATATAATGTATTATTTTATCTTAAAATATGTAATACAATCTACCAAATCTATTATTATTATTATTTAATAGGGTCAATCTATGCCTCTGTAAAAATACCATTCCCCCTTGTCTTCTTCTTCTTGTGCGTGTGTGCGTGTGTGCGTGCGTGTCCCTATTGGACTGCGTGGAGCGCACTGTACTCTGCTCCAATAGTATCCCAATGGCGGTGAATGGGGGAAAGAAAAAAGTGAAGCCATGCATGCAGGAGTGGGAGGATCCACTCGCTTCAATCTCGAGCTCAGACTTTTTGCAGCGACAGAGTAACACACTGCCGGGACATCCACGCACACACACTCACTCACGCACTCACACAAACTCACTCCCACTGCTTTGGATTTGTTGACAACTTTCCTTCTACCATTTTTATGTGTCTGAGCTGCTTCGTTTTGCTTTTTTAAAAAAAGAAAAATTCTCCCTCCTCCTTTTGACGATATTTTGAATCCGAGAAGACATTTTCCTCCGTCGGCCTGAGGAAGAAGAAGAAGAAGAAGCAGCAGCAGCAGCAGCAGCTTCCTCGCTCCTCTGATCATAACAGGTGACTGGTGAAGACATTTTTTGTTGGTTTATTATTTGCTTTGTGTTTCTGTGGCACAGCAGAAATCCTCTCACAGTGTCGAACACCAGACTCTCCTCTCCTTTTGCATTAACTTGGGTTCACTTTCTGTGAGTCATTGCTGTGTCCCAGCAGCAGCAGCAGCAGCAGCAGCAGCAGACGTCTGTGTGTGTGTGAGTGAGAGTGTGTGTGTGTGTGTGTGTGTGTGTGTGTCGCTTTCAACAGGTCGCTGTGTGTCTGTGCAGTTTGATCTGCGAGGATTTTTCCCTTCACCGTCTTCTTATGGATATCGCAACAGGTCTGGTGTCACTGGAGCGACTCTCCGCAGGGGAACAGTCCGACACTTGCATCATGCTGGACGGCATAAAAATCGAAGATCACCCGCTGCGATCGGGACAGGCCACGCTCGGAGTCATGCTCGGTGAGTCTGCTTTTTCCTCTTTTATTCCACCCTTCTTGTGTGTCTGTTTTTTTTTTAAACATTTCCTGCACGGTCAGAATGTCATTTCTGCGTGGATGCCATTATTTCTTTGCACGCGTGTTCACTGCTGATTTTGCTTCCACGCGTTTTTCACCTCACATTACATTAAAAAAAAAACAAAACAAAAAAACACGCGCACACACATATTAAAGCGTATTTGGTTAGTGATGACAAATGTAGCTTTGTTTCCATGGCATTGTCACAGAAACGCATCCTGCAGGACGCATGAGAGCTGGATTATAGTGATGGTCTTCACTCAAATTATGACAGATCACGACACACTTCAGTAGATTTCCATAGTGTACAGGCCTTTTACTGCACTAAATATGCACCGCAGTGTTTGACTCAGGCCTCCTCTTGTTTCCTGACGGGCCTCAAAGTCCCTCATCGCCTCTTTTCCTTTTTCTTTTTTTGTGCAGGGAGCGAGTGTCACCATCCATCCGTGTGTGAAGGGTGTCAGCGTCCCATCTCCGACCGCTTCCTGATGAGAGTCAACGACTCGTCGTGGCACGAGGAGTGTTTGCAGTGCACCGTGTGTCAACAGCCTCTCACCACCAGCTGTTACTTCAGAGAGAGGAAACTTTACTGCAAACACGACTACCAACAGTAAGATCAGCCACTCTATATGTCTCTTTTCCACCATTTCTTTGGTTGGTGTGCAATGATTTGATTAAAAATGATATCGTGTGATGGCTTTGGCTGGCCTGCAGGCCTGTGTGCGTGTGTGTGTTGTCCACGCTGCCAAAAAATAGAACCATTCAGCCGCTGTGCAGTCTTATTTAAATTGTACAAATTTGATCCCATTTTCCTTAACATGCAAATTGGACTTAAATTAACCTGCTGTAATTTTCCATGCACTTGTGATGATTACATATTAAATATTTAATTATAAAGATTGCCATAACATGAAAAATAAAAAAGTTTATTAAAAAACTAAAATATTGAAATTATGATTATTTAAAAAATAAAATGTATATATATATTATATTTAATTTTGGCTTGATGACGCTCGCATTACAGTGGTCAGGTACTATTGATATTTGCTTGGCTTTTTTGTTATTGTCACGATGGCCCACGATATTTCCACCTTTGCGTCTGCGGAAGAATATTATTTATAACACACACTCACCAGAAAAAGAAAAGATATGGTCCTCCACAGGCCCGCTTTTGTTTGGTTTTTATTTTTAATCCGCTCACTGTCATATATCTCTTACTTGCAGATGTCAAATAAATTCAAAATAAGAATAATAATAACAATAATAACAATAATAATAATAATAACATTATTCACCAGAAAGTGAAACCCAGCGCTGTGTGGACTTCCGATTTTACTTCATTCATTTGTTATGAAATTAATGTGGCTGACATCTTAAATTTTATATTGTGTTATTATATTTTTTTTACTTGCATCAAACGGATTTTTTTGTATATATTAATGTTATTTTTATTTTACTGTGTTGCATTCGGCCTTCATGAGTTGCGGGGCAACAACAACTTAAACGTTCGATTGTACTTCACAGGAATTCAGTGTAGCTGTGAGGCAAAACACATTTATATGGATTTATTTAAGTAGAAATAATTATTTGTTCAGCCATTCATGCATGCGTGATACAACACCACACACACGCACACACACACACACACACACACACACACACAACCATCGTTATCATTAATTTAGTGTTAAAAAGTAAAAATTGTAGCAAGCTTAAAAAACACATTTGTATTGTGATAATTTGCTGAAATGACACCAACACAAAAATGTGTTAAACTAGCCTCAGTTTAATATAACCACCACAAGACTGCCATGTTATGAAAGTATAAATGCAAATGACAGGAATGCAGGAATTGCTGTCCTGTAGTGTTTCTGTTGTTAATGACAATAAGATTTACATTTTTCAAATGAAGCCTATTTGACAACAAGTGTTTTTAAAATAACTTCAGTGGCACTTGTTAAATGTCTTAGCATGACAGCCATTGTTACACATTCATGGATGAGTGAGATAAATGTGTAAATTGAATCAGTGAATTATCAGACAGATATCTTTATACTGAGATTAATACTGATGCTGAATAACACAAGGTGCTGCAGTGTTGATGGTTGCTGGTTGGCCTGTGAGGAATGTGGTCTTGCCCTGTGTTTCTCGTTGCATGAGCACTTTTCATGCTTGTCACTACATTTTCACCTTTTGTGTTCGGCCTTTTTATCAATTCTCCTTCGATTATTGGGACATTATGGCTCTCTGCTAGAAACCTTGCAAGCAACAAAGAGTTACATCTATAGCCATGTGTGCCATTCATTCAACTCTGTGACGGGAGTGTAGTCGACTGATAACAATGGAAAATTCATAGCAGTAACTAGGGGATACCAGAGTCACGGCGTCACGGCTCAGAGAGAGCTGGAAGCTGAGAGGGGAGAGGGACTTCGTTCTCATGCCTCACTTAGCACTGTCCTTTTTAAAATTTAAGAGATGAAGACAGAGATAAACATGGTGAGGCAGACGGGATCTGTGTTCCTCCCAAATAATTCTCTTTCCTGGAACCATGTTTGGATTTTATCTGACCCCTCTCCCCCATTTTACCTCTGGTTTAAATGCTCTGTGCTTGTGTGGCAAATCCAAATCACCCCCAGACCAACAACCTGCACAGCACTGTCCGTCCGGCTCTCACACACTCTTATTCACCCCATCTTTTAATTCCTCCCCATGATCCCTTTGCCAATTTTATTTTTTGAACCCCTGTCAGGTTACGATCACACACAGAGTGAGAGAGAGAGACACATATCTTTTTTTTTCTTTATTCCATTTGAATTGATGGGATACTTAAAGATGTAATTGGCACCTTTTTGACTTTATGACACCCATTTAAGATGCATTTGTCAGCCCACAAACTGCTTTGGGCTGTGTCGAGAGCTCCTAGCAATACAGACGTCTATGTGCCTAATTACATTCCTACAGCAACTGATTCATGCCCTGTAATCAGCTCTCACTTAGCTATAATAAATCAAGGAATTGGCAAGCAGTCTTTTTTCACACCTTTGGACCAGGTTTTAACTGCAGACAGGGGAGGAAAACAATTGTATGCTCTGTTATTAAAGCTCCCATCAACCCGGTTCTATACGTAGCATAGTATTAGCTGTTATTTTATTTTATTTGCCACATTTTATTTCATGCAGGTGACCCGTGTTTGTTTTCCCTGCTTTGATATGAAAATTGTATTTGTGAATAAGGAATATTTTTTTTGACATCTTAAGATTTGGAGTCCACTCTACCTTGTACATACACATATCCAACATACAGCAGTAAATACTGTAGCATCTTTCACCAGAAAGGCCAGTGGAATTGATTGTATATTTGAAAAGGAGAATTAGGGCAACATGGCACAGAATATTTCACTGCATATCTGCTTAGAAATTGAGGCAAAATGGGCAGAGCTGTCAGTTGGACGAGAGCCGTAGCTGTTGAGGAGGAACAAGCTTGAACGAGACGGGTGGTATGTACAAGGTAGAGTGGAATTACACCACCCTGAGAGAGTTTGTTGTGCCCTGGTGTTTGGAGGTCAATTATACATCATTAGAAAGAGGGAGATCTTTTCCCCAGAGGGACCTTCCCTCTAACCAACAGATGCTTTCAAAGTGGCCATGTAATAAGGCCTATCACTTGACTGAAGTGTTGGACAACACCCCTATAATGGACTGCCTTGTTAGAAACTGCCATTGGCTCCGTCCACAAAACATAACATTATAGTACTTGATGTTATACCATCTGACATACCTGACAATGCTGTGGTTCTGCTTATGCATAAAAAGATGGGGTTTTGCCCCCCCCCCCCCCATGCTCTATAAAGTGTGTTGTCCAGCAATATTTAATTTTTTATTTTTTATTTTTTATTTATATTAATTCCATACGCACCAGCTTTCAGATTTGTCCAGATTTTTTGAATTCACGTGCAGTGAGCAGAATGAAATTCAGGTCACGGCAGTGTGAGTAGTCGAAAAACAGCACAGCAGCGATGAAGCCATAAAAGCAGATCTGCGAGAACCTGTCTCACCCTTGGTGCATGCTGGACGATCCCCCAGTGTGCTGAGAGGTGCTTTTCAGAGCTGTTTGGAGTGCCCTCCTGTGAAATTGTTGTTTTTTAATTAGCTGTGCTTGGGACGCTGCTGCAGAGTGAGTGTGTGCGCGGGATTGGTGCTGACGACTGGGTTTCTGTGTTAGCTCACTCTGTGTGTGTGTGTGTGAGCGTGAGTGTGTTTTACTCACTCTCTCACTCCCACGTGGCCTGGCACTTTGTGAACACTTATGTGCTACACATATATATATATATATATATATGAAAAGAGGAAACAAATATGCTGTACTTTGTGCTGTGAAGTCACTAAGTATTACATTTTCTCTCCTATAGGCTCGTGTGTGTGTGTGTGTGTGTGTGTGTTTTGTTGAGGACTTACTAACTTTCATTTACTCTCTTTTTTTTTTTTTTTTTTTTTGGCTCAAATTCTCCCTAAAAAGGATAAATATGTGTCTTTAGCGACTGCTTTTATGTAAATAAAAGAAGACCTCTACAGAGAGACAAATCTAATGGTAGAAACACTAAGCTGGATAATATTGCTTCAGCTTGCTCAGATTTTTAGTGCTCGGCAAGGAGCTAGCTGAAGTTGGCCTTGTTTCTTAGCAAGGAAGTATTGGGTTTTATGTCAACATGGCCCGGGCCTGTCCCAGCAGCAGACTAGGATGCATCATCTGTCATGGTTTGCTAACGGTTCATTCTCCATTCCAGTCTGACCCATTAAGGGACCTGTTGCATGTTTATTTCTTTGTTTTGTCCTATTTCTGATCCCCACAAATAATTCTCAGTGATAAATATTTCATTAGCACATGTTGTCATGCATTTTACACCAGCTCCTTCCACAAAAATGTTTGCTGTTTGTATTCGCCCCACTGTTTTCTTGATGCTGCCAATAAATCTTAAGAGAAAGTAGCTGCATTATTAAATCAGGTGATTTCACAGAGGTTTATTTTTGTATAAATAAACCGTTGTGGGGGGCGGAAGGGGGTGAGTGTGTGGGTGTAGCAGCAGTTGGAACACAAAGCACTTTGCAGGACGCTATGGGAAGCCACAGAGGCTCAGCCACGGTAATGCCCATCACCACTTTATAAGGCAGACTGGTGGCAAGGGATGTGGAAAGAGGTCTCTGTGGCTTTGTGTGGGGGGAGCTGTAGTGCAGGGGAGGAGAAGGATCTGCACAGGGATCTGCCTGGTGTGCTCACATTACGCTGGATGATAGCGGAGGGGTGCAGAGGAACTCAAGCATACAATTTGTTGGTAGCCACAATTTAACCTCATCTCCTAAAGCCGGCTGTTAGGCAGCCAGTGGGACATGTCAGTCAATCGGGAATGCTAATCAGTGATGGTGGAGAGAAAGCCTTCGGCTCGACTACGGTTTTCATTACTGGCTCCAAGTCCCCGGGCCTTCAGGTTTATTTTCACAGCACGACAACTCTTCATAACAAAAAAGAAGGCGACCACAAACCATTAAATGCAATTTACAAATTAGATTTTGGCTAAAACTATGAAATACTGCAAAGGGCTTCTTAAAGTAGCCAGCTGAGAAATACAAACACCACTGAATGTTTTCAGTTTCAATTTGCTAGATTACATGTTCAAACCTGGAGAGTGAAATCTTACTGTGCCTGGATTCTTGCTTCGTAAAAAAACATATTAATTTCAAATAGTATCAATAATGTGCTGTTGATGATGAAGCATTTCAAATCTAATTCCAGACATGTTTGTCCCTTCTCTGCCTCTGTAGTTGGGATGCAGCCCACACTTGTTTCTTCGGGCAGCCTGGTCAAACGTGCATGAGAAATTGAGACATGGCCTCTGGTGTTGGCTCGCAGTATTGCTGCTGGCCCCAACTGTGAATATGTGATCCCACTCTGGAATGTTTTTCCAACACGTAGGCTTTTCACAGATACGCTAGAGAGGACTAGCATCATAGTGGCAAGTGCTGCATTCAGACTGTTGTGTGCCCAAGGCTTACTCTCACACTCTCGTTCCACATTCTAGCTGTACATGGGAATGGGCAGAGTGCTGTGTTTGTCTAAATACACCCAAGGTTTTTGTTAGGGTGTGGGCACATGTGTATAAGTGTGTGTGGACTTGCACTTGCTTCCTTTCTGCTCCTTTCTCTTTTTGTCTCTAATGTAACCCTTTTCCCTCACCTCACATTCACTCTATTTTTTTTTATTTTTTTTGGGTCCATTTCACCACCACATCATTGTCGCCACATGTCAGATGTGCTTGTCTGAGTTTTAGCAGTACAGGTTTTTGTACAGACACTGTAAAAACATTTCTTTTGTCTTTTTTTTAATTATTATTTTTAAAAACCTCTTTTAATCTTCATCAAATGAGATTAGACCCCAAATACTATCCCTGCCCAAAGTGACTGAGAGAGATTTGCACTTTTATCATTAAGTGTGACACTAAGCTGGTCAGAGCTTTGTCTTGAATGGAGGGTCTGACGGAAACAGGGGCTCCTAATCCTTTTATTTGTGTCAGGCACAGAAATGGGGAAGAATGGGGCTGGGGTGGGATGGTGCAGCCGAATGCCACGGCCCTTAGTCGCCTCCAGACCCGGCCTCCGCAGCCAAGTGAGCATGAGAGTCATCTTATGTGGTCTATGCACTCAAGGGGGCATACATACTGTATACTCACACAGGCACACACACACGTTTGTGCATTTACAGTACAGTATCCATAACGTGGTTGCACCAACACATTCACACTTCACACGATCTGTAGGTCAAAAGCATATGTTTGCTCACCAGATAGATACACGCGTGTACAGCAATGATTTTTGTATGAATATCTGGCCAATACAGAGCATCCATCTATCAGTTCATGGACTGGAATAGCAGGGGGTTCAGTCTAGGATGAGATTAATAAAGTTTACCGGTTCCCTGGTTGAGGTCCAGTGCCAGGCTTTTGTCCACGACTCATATCGGGTTGTGGGGTTTTGGCTCCTTTTGTGTGTGCCCCCTTGTGGTAATCCATCTCCAGCGGGAGTCCCCCGGGGCACTTTATTTACTCATTCAACTGTTTGGAAGTCTGTTAGACTGCAGATCAGATGCAGTGAGACCAATGTGATTACTTTAACCAGCACTTGCAGATTCCTGCCCAGCTTCTCCTCTCACCCTGAGCCGGTGAGCTCTGCAGGTGGGAGGGAGGCTCATCCTTCTCTGTCTGTCCTGTTTACCAGCCCGGTTTGAGATCCTGCCCAATATTCTCTGTTATCAAAATTCTGCATGAGGTACTGAAACCTCCTGTGCCCACATACTATAGAGCTGACTTGATTCTTTCATTATCTTTGTGCATTTGGGTTTGTTATTTTCTCTCTCTTGCATCTCAGCAATACAAGTTCTAAAATTGGTTTTTGACAGAATTTCTTACATTTGTCAGGTCCCTTTCTCTCAGTGGCTCAGAATTCAGCATCATAGCAAGTGTGTAAAAACTAACATTGATGTTTAATTGCAAACAATGTGATGGATTGGGTTATCCATTTATCAACATGAAGCCTGCACTACGTATTTGGGGCTAACCCCCATGTAAAACCACTGCAGGCTGTCAGCCTCTCTGAATTTACTCTCCGTGTCTTCCCCCTGGTGTAGCTGGGGAGAATTGTCGCGATCAGCTGCCAGGACCAGCAGCTACAGCCAGAGCTCCCTAAACTGACTGTTTAGAACTAACTGCTGATTGGTGATGGCTGTCTTGGCAGGGAAAATAATGCCGCACAAAAACAGTGCAGATTGAGTTTCTAAATGCCTGACTCACTCCTGTCCTCTCTGACCGGCCCCCCCACAGCAAGCCAGCATGATTTGTGCATGAGGTCCCGTGACCCATGGAAGCTTCAAAAAGCAGCGAGGGGAAATATTTGGATGATCCTGATGGGGGAGTGAAGACGTAGGAGGGAGGCAGAGATGATGGGGGCTTGGTAAGAGCAGTGTAAGGCAAGGCAGATGTGGAGAATCTGCAGTGCAGCCGTGATGACAGGGGAGTATGAGCAGAGAAGTGGACTGCCCGTGTTGGACTCTTAAGCCTCTTTCATACTAAAATTAGCAGATATGTCCAAGACTTTTAAGTCCAGGTGAAGCTGCTAAAAATGGTGATTAACACCATTCCCAATGCCAGTGGTTGGTGTGACCTGTGGTGTGTTTTTTCCAACCCCACTCATGTACATCATGTGTGCATGAACTGTGACATCATGAATGTGGAAAAAAAGACTCCATAACCCTCAGTGATAATGTTACAGTGGTCATTATCTTTTACTTTGATCTTTATTTAAACTGATTGTTTGGATGACCTGATTGATGAAATAAATGATATTTAACACTGTCCCAAGTTTTCAAAAATAAGAATCTCTTTATCATATTATTGCTAACGCCTATGCTAATGGCTGGGAGATGAATGCATGTTAAAGTGTTGCATGGGAAATGGCAATCTCTGGCAAAAATAGAGTAGACTGAGACATTAGTGCGTTCACCTGGATGTTACATTCTCACTGATCCAACTGGAGACAATGCCAATAAAAAATCTGTATGCCCTGCAGTGTAATTTGAACCGGGAGTGAGAGCCGATTGAACACATTCCCACTGATATATTAAAAAAAGGTTTAAACTTATATTCAGTCCCCAACCCTCCACCTCAATGCATCACTGCCCCTGTTATTTATTCACTGTTTAAAAGAGCGGCATCAAGAATGACCAAACTGCATTGTTGGTCCTTTGCTTCATGTTGCGTGAGAAATGTTCAGCTATCCAAGTGGTGGTGCCAGTGTTACCCAATCAAAACACCTTATTAAAATATCCCAACACAAGTGCTAGTAATTTAAATCCTGCTAATGCATTTAGCTCAAACACAAAACAGTCCAGTCAGATGCTCTGGGACAAGGCGGATGTTTGTTTTTTTGTTGTTTTTTGTAAAAACAAAGCGAGCGCACCCAATAACGGTGGACGTAGCATGCATCACATCACCATAACATTAGCAACTCTACATAGCCATGACAGGCACTGCTCTGCTAACCGATAACCACCTCCAGCATACATGTGAGTTCGCTGATAGAAGACTGATTCTGTCTTGTGCTAAGGTGCCAAACAGTGGAGCAAACTGTGAATGGAGAGCTGGAGGGAGTTGCAATAGAAGAGGCATTTCATCATCAGGTACCATGCCATGATGCTGATCGTCTGTACCCCACCCCCCGCTGCTCATCCCCATCCCCATCCCTCTCCTCTCCCTTTACCTTTCCTCTGCGGGCTGAATATTAATATTTCCCAGAAAGCTGCTACAATACATCTTCTTGGGAAATTCCGCAGCTCCTGAAAGCTGCAAAACGATCTGGTGTCTATGAAAGGGATGAATTGGGAGATAAAACATAATGATTTTTCAAAGTGTTTTTTTTTTTTTTTTTGGTGCATGTGTAATTTCATAGTGGTCTCTAGGTGGAAATGTCTATTTGGTTGCCCTGATAAGAAAAATGTGTTGCTGCAGGTGAGAGCTGAGTTGTTTGCTCTATTCATCTAAATTTTCTCAGTATTATTTGTCTCAACCGCGTGGCCTCGTAACACATTATTTATGCACAGATTCAGCCTCTGGTGCCAACTCAATGGAAATCCAATTGCACAGAAAGGGCTGTTGTAGGCCAAGGCTTAATGCAAAACCCAAACTCAGCAGTTAAAATAGCAAAGCTGAGGTCTGAGGCAGCTTTAATCAGTCTTTGGCCTCAATGCTTGTCACTGGCTCCTCCTGAGAATGGGTGGGTTGACTGACCCCCTGGGTGTCTGTCTGCCTTAACGTTAGCCCTGCAGGCCTCGCCTCACAGGGGTGCGTCATCCCAGCCTCAGGCCAGAGTTGTGCTCTGAAACCAGAGATCCAAGTCTGTGTTGTGATCCCAGCTGGAGAGACATCTCTGGCTCTGCGCGGAGCCCTGTCGCAGCGTGTAACCGGGGTCACCAGTGGCCTCTCAACCTTCATCACTTCAGTGTGCTTCTGCGCTGCACCGACCAGGACTGCATTATTTATTGAACCGCATTTTTTTTCCTGACACAACAAATATCAGTGAACTAAAGTTTTGATGTGGCCATGTTCTCCATTACACCACGCTTTAGAGGTGAAATGTCTAAATTGTTCGGTTCTGCCTGTACAATTTTCCCGATGAATTTTTCACATGTGCCATCATCTGTTATGTCTTTGTTGGATGGTTTCAGTTTTAAACTTGAATCTATGAAGTAACCAGAAAATCAAGGCTTTTGAGTGTGTGTGGTGTGAGCGTGTTTTCATGTCTGTGTTTTTGCAGTTTCATAATACAGCAAGTTTATCACATGGCATGTTATAGTTGCAGCTTTGCTTTACATTTAATCAAATTTTTTTGGCACGTACTGCATGAATATGTGTGTGTGTGTGTGTGTGTATTTAGAGTGCCCACTTGTGTACGTGTGTAGTGGGTCTGATACTCGGCCAAACATTGGACATGCTGTTGGCAGGCAACACAGTCTGTGGATTCTCCTCTTGGTCGTGCTGCTCTGGAGGCAGAGAGTGATGCATGCCACCCAAACCACCAGTCCCCCCCCCACCTCTCCATCATCAGCCGAGCGGCCCACTCCCTACTCTCCTTACTCTCCTTTCCCTGGGCCCCAGAGCCTGAGCTGTGGCCTGTGGATGAGTGCTACATCCTGGCTGTCAGCACAGGGGTTAGCTGGGGATTGGCCTGTGGTGGAAGTGCAGTATCTGGCCCTGTCTGTCAGCTCCTCATTCCACTTCCTCCCACCCCTCAACGAAGGCTGCAGCCAGTGGCACAAACATACGCCGAGCTGCTACTGACTCAGATCCCGGGCTTGAAAATGAAAGGATCCCACTCAGAATAGGCATATTCATAGCCTTGCCAATGAAAAGGGGTTGTATAAAACCCTTTAAGTGCGCGAGTGTTGTGTTTTTAAACAGACCGCAAAAGCTTTGACAGATGGTTTACTATTTCGCCCTATTTCATTTCAGGTACTTTTAACTGTCGCTTTTTGACTTCCAAGAAACAACTACTCAACCACAGCCTATATTTGCATACAGGTACAGCTCCCTTAAAATCATTTATTTTGATTAATGTTAGCAAAACGTCACTCAAGATATTTATAAATCTTATGGGTCGTATATTTACTGGATTTTGTACATACTGGATACACGGAGCCATACCGTCACTCTGTCTGCGGATCACATTATCAAATAATCACACACGTAGGTACATACATGCTTAGCTTACACACATGGACACACATCTGCGCCGCACATGGTCACAGACGGGCTTACACATGTTGGAGGATTTGTGACTATAATCAGATTAATTGGTCCATCTCTTCTTGAAAACATCACATGCGCACATGAAGGCCTCTGGTCGCTTTCAGCTGGATGCTGCTTACACTCACCAGAAGCCAGGCAGCAGGCGCAAGGTCAGCAGGGTCACAGCATGCTCTCTGGCGTCAGAATCTTTTTATTACTTACATGTTAGAGAAAAGATTACAGCACCCACAGCCTCTCTCTGTCAGACAGAGAGGGAGGAATTTTTATCCTCTCCTCTCGACAGTTTCACCTTATTTAAGCTGCACTCTTCTTGGTTAAATTTGACAGAGAGCAACTTTTTTTTTTTTTTACTACATAAACATGAAAGTTAGTGTTGCTTGGCAGGAGCCTCTGCTTCTTCAAATGGTGGCAAAACATGCTTGGCCTTTGCAAAGAATATTATAAGAACATTAACCATAATCTTTGTGTGTTATTGGTTACCCACAGGTATGTGTGAGTTACTATCAACACGCACGCTGCCATTCATGATCTTATTATAAGTTTCAGTCTTAATACACAGAAAAATATAGTTATGGATTTCTCTTTTTCCAATTGTGTAATATCGTGTTTAGAGGTCAACTGAGCTTGGTTTTCCGTATGACCACTGGCAATACCATTCAATACTGATGGTCAATATATGATGGCAACATTTTTTTGGCCAGTATTTTAGTCTATGTTATTTTTTAGTTCTTAGTTTTAGTTTCTTTGTTTTCAGTTTAATAATAACAAATGATACACAAATTGATGAACTTCAATAAACATTCACCAAACGTTGACATATAATGACGTATAAACAACATTTGAATTAAATGAAAAGCATATTCACAAAACCCAACAGCATTTATTACATTTCCTACAACAAAAATATATAAACCTACTTGGCAGATTAATTAAAATATAATTATCCCATTCAGATTATTAAAAAAAATGACAAAAAAAAAAAAAAGATTAATCATGTTAATCATTTTGACCTCTCCGTTCACACAGTTTAATAATTATCACACATTGTGAGAAACTAAGAGTGAACATAACTGGTATTAAACAGTTTTAAAGGTTCTTTAGGGCAGTGATTCCCAACCAGGGAAGTTGAATAGCTGCACTTGGACAGTTGAGACTTTCCTACCATTAAAAAAAAAAATAAAACAACCCTGTGGGTCACATGTGTGAGTCAGTTAATATGTACCATAGTTATAGTTGTGTTGTTAGGTGAACTCTGGAGGTCGTGTTTGACGGGATCTTCTGCCCCAAAACAACATTTATAATAGAAGTGACTAAATATCACTGAATATGCATGAGAAGCAGCTCACTGTTCATGGATGGGTCAACACAACGCTAAATGTCAGCAGAGTTTTGGTTTGTTTTAGACCAGCAGTAATCTAACACTAATGGCTGTTATAACCCAGAGACCCTGATCTATCTGAAACCCTGTATTTACCAGATCATTTTGTGCCACACCTAACCAAACCTTTAAATAGCACGTCATGACACTCCAGTTGGTTGTATAGTTAGGTTGCAGCACCTATTTAAGAAAGATTATAGATTTGATTAAAAACAAATTGTACTATATATAGTGTCAGTTATACACCAACAATACATTTGCAATGGAAAATGCACAAAAAAACCTAGTTTCCCAGAGGCTAAAATACAGCTGTGAGTAATGGCTGAATGCATAAATCTAACCTTAACACATCAAACTAAAAGGAGCAACACCTCTCAAACACCTTTTCCAATTTTAATCCAGTTGACATTAAAAGGAAATTAAAAGCATGTATGATCATGTCATTAAGAGTACATAATGTAATCCAAATGAACATGTTGGGTAGTGTCAGTGAATGGGAGCAGGGATATACCTGAGAGGGTTGCTCAGGGGCATCAGCCAAAAAGGTTTGGACACTGCTGATTTACAGGGTAGAAACATGATATTTAAGCACACAAGCTCTGACTTCCTTTCAAAAATAGTGGCAGAAGAGTGATTGCATGAATTTAGTTCAGTGTCATTCACTTTATTCCTTTCCAAAAAGGAAGTAGGATGTGGTTTATGAAATAAGGATATGCAAATAGTGTTAGGTATGCTGTCGATCGCATAAATATACTGAATTATCCTTGACCCAATTTGTGTTTGCATGCTCTGCCTGATACAGTGAAGCCTGCGCTGGCGCAATAGAAAGCAATAGAAACAACCCATTAAAATATACTGTATTTTGCAGTATTTTGCCCAGCTCTACTTTTTTTTTTTTTTTTTTTTTTTCTCACACATTCTGGTACTAATAATTTGTGGCACGCCCTAAACAGCCACGCTCTCACAGAGCACAACCAATGTAAAGCAGTGGTTTGGTGTCCTGGGGAAGCCTGTGGTTCTGGAGCCAGAGAAGGAGTCATGCCCTGCCGTCCCACAGAGATGACAGGAAGATAAGAAAGAGAGGTGGCCTCTCTGTACAAAAACAATCCCACCAGGAACTAACCTAACCTGGGGAAGAGACAGAGGGCTTCTAGACTCTTGTCAAAATCCATCCTCACTGGGAACAAAGAAAATAAACATTTATTTTTCAGCAACTTGAGCAACAATGAACAATGCCAGCTTTAAGACATTAATCACGCAGTAGCCACCAGACTCAGCTATAAGATATTATAAGTCGAAACTGCAACAACTGTCTTTCTATGTCACAACTTTGGCTTTGTGGCATGTCTTTTCTCTCAATCAGCTGCCTCAGAAATAAAGGGGGAGGGAGCTAAGTGTGGGTGACAGACTCTTGGCAGACACAGACTGCAGTTATGACTTAGAAAACCGCTTATAGTTTGCAATATCTGTGGAGGCGAAGTAAAAAAGGTAGCCATTTCTTCCAGACGATGCGTAATGAGGGAGCCATAGGGAAGGAGCAACGGTGAGCGGTTTCTGGAAGTGGCACTAACACAAGGATCAGCAGCATTAAAAGAGATTTACACCCTCAGTCCTCAAACTGTCTTCTCATTCTCAATGGTTCCTCTTTTACGGATATTTCAAGGAAGTAATAAACTGCACTGACAAAAACTGGAGTATCTTTGAAACATCCCTCATGGGCAACAGAGCACCATCACTTCCATCACAGTGCCTTGGCTCTGCCTCGTTATTTTCTGTTGAAGTCAGCCTCTCTCTCTCTATCTATCTGTTAACAGTATATTAGCCAAACCTGGATATTGCGATCAGTTTGTTGTTGTTGTTGTTTATATGAAAGAAATGTTGCATAGCTTACTGTAATTCCTCAAGTAATGTGCTCTCCCAAAGGGTAAGTCAGTGAAACATTTATCTTATCGCAACTGGTGCTTTTGTCATGTGGTTAAGGCCTAAAGCCTGTTTTCCTTGACGATGTAGTTCTTTTGAAGCTGTCCACATGGTCCAGAATGAGGCCCTGCACAGTGTAAGATGTCATACTCCCACTGTGCTGACCAGCATACTCCATGGGCCTTGATGTGCCCATAACATTTAATGGTACTTTGGCAAATGCTAATGGAAACTTTGCCTTTGCCTTAGCAATCGCTGTTCGTTCCCTTCTTTCTGGTTACTCTTTGTTTTCATTTAGCATAATTGTTTGTTTGTTTGTATGTCTTTTACATAGTAAAATCTAACCTCATGGTTGGGAGAGAAGAAGGAGAAGAATATGAATTATCTGCCAATTATTAAGATTAAGGGATAAATAAACCAGAACGAAAGGGAACATTTGTCTTTAGTAGGACACGGTTCCCGTTGCGTTCTACTGCCTCTCAGCATGGATGTTTGTAGTCTTGCTGGGATGGCAGAACATCACAGATTGTTCTTTTGGATGTGGATGTGGATGTGGGACCTGGGCCGGGTAAAGTCCTCAGTAGGAGGGGGAGAGGTGGGGGTCATGCCCTGGCACGTTTAGTGTCCTGGTGTGGGGTGAAGAAACATCTCGACCTCAAGTTCAAGAAGAAGCAGCCTGTTTCTGATTAGTCACTCTGATCTGCAGTGATAAACAATTCCTGCGGTCTCCTACTCACAGAGACATCACTGGCAGCGATCGAGTGTCTGCGGGTGGTTTGTGTGTTTGTATGTGTGCTCAGACACGCAGTGATTGAGTATGTGTTGAAAAAAATGTCCGAAAATAAGATAGGAATGAGCAGGAATACTCAGCGTTTCCCCAAAAAAGTAGATTGAATATTGATTTATCAGATTTATATAGGTGTCAAGCTTTACATAGAAGAATAATGTCCTTGTGGAGTAGAATGACATCAGAGTTGTGATTTGAGATCAAAACGTGAGGGTTTGTGGGGATTTTATTGACAAGATAATCACATGATTAAATGGCAGAATATGCCAAGTCTACAGCCTCAGCAGACCAAAACCATAACCAGAGCATGATGGAGGAGTTTTAAAATATTTCACTCAGAGGCTGTTGTCCTCTTTGCCCTTGCTGGTAACTGGCAACTTTATCTGTTGTTGCACTTCCGCGCAGATGCTTGGCATCGAGCCTCTGGGTGATAAAAACGTCTTCAGGAGGTAAGTGTTTATGGTGAGAATCCATAAGGTTAGCAGGATCAAAGCTCTGCTGAAAGGACATTAAGTAACGAAACAGGAATAATAAACAAAACGGCCAGTTAGTCATACTATCAGATTTATGACAACTAGAGACCACGTCAGGGAGAGGCAGATTTCTGTCAGCCAGTTTTTTTTATTATAGTGAAAAACAGCCTCCATGTCCAAAAAGTAAAAAAAAAGGCCTGTTAAGCAGGAAGAACAATAGCAGTGAGGAGGAGGAGGAGGAGGAGGCGAGGGAAGCGTTTTTGATTTCACACAGCAAATATACGTACATTATATCTTGTTTTGAGGCACTTTATATTTTTATGCTCTTTTTCTGGCTCATTCAGTATTGGAGACACAGGATGAAAATGTCTGTGTGTTTGTTGTGTCTGACAGCCAAAAAGAATTTTGTGTCAGACAAGAGTGCTGTGCTGTGCTGTGCTGTGCTGTGCTGTGCTGTGCTGTGCTGTGCTGTGCTGTGCTGTGCTGTGCTGTGTTGGCTGCTCACCTTGTACTCTCTCTGGCACTTGCCCTTTAGGAATGGCTCACTGACTTGGCTGTTTTAGCTGCGTGTGCTCACAATTGAGCCCCCCCCCCCCCCCCCCCAACTAAATTCTTCAGCACCACTTTACACCGTGGGCATAAATAACAGATCAGTTTCACCTTTTGACCTCAGAGAAGGTAACTAATGTCTTTGTTTTAGTTTTGTTATCGCAAGAGATCACATTCAAATCGACGGTCCCGGTCGTCTTCGCTTTCTGACCTTGGGCAAGTTAAAATCCGTACTTTTGTTGTTGTTTTGTCTTCTTATGTGTTCACGTTCAAACCAGGGAGTACACCTGGGCCTGTCACTCTCATCCTCTTCAGTCATTTGCTTGAGGCTGCAGCTTTAAGTGGGAATTATTACTTGAGAGATAAGTATGGAGATAAGCTGGTCCTTGCCATCAAGATGTATGAGGTGTCTGGATTGTGTGAGAGGTGCACCTGACCTGGAAATGAATGGTGTGAAGGTACAAGTGCAGCACATGAAGTTACTTTTTCATTCGGCCCCTGTCTTGTGAGCTCACCACCCCAAATCAGAAATATTAGCAGGTGCAGACATTTGTATTTTAGTGGCATTATTATTATTATATTTATTTCATATGGTACACAAAGAGTTATAGGTGGCCGGTCAGCTTGTCAGTCAGGTTGGGTGGTTTTTTAATCATTTTATCTTTGCTGGGGGGCTCTCCTGAGACCCCAGCAACGTTTAGCAGTCTGCAGCTCAGGACCTTGGGGCTCGTCTAAGCCCTGCCTGTATCCGAGCTGCCATTATTAGCTCTGCTCTCCAGAGCACGCCGCTCATCTGTCCCCTGAGAGGACTGCTGAGAAATGAAGCGCAGGCTGGGCGCAGCAGCAGAGGGCCAATAGCCCGACATGGAACAGTAATTACTCCATTGATATTCCTCACACAATAACACTGTCATCTCTGATTTGCATAACCTTGCTCGGCTGGCAACAGCAGATGAATGCATATGATCTTGTCATGCAGCACCAGGACTTGAGCTGGCGTATGAGTGGAGGGGTTTTTCTCTTCCTTCTAGGTGCCAGTTTTATTTCAAACACATGGGATAAACTGTTTGATGATGATTAAGTTAGCAGAAAGAAACAGGAAACCACCTCTCTACAGTTGTACCTCGTGTATTGAGGTACACAGAACAAAATGGAGAGGAGACTGTGGCGTTTAAGGTTTGTAATGGAGTGTGTGCATGTGTGAGTCTGCCTCAGAGTGTGGAGGGGGTGGGGTGTCAGTAGTAGATGTCATAGGGCCCTGTCTCAGTCCTTGGTTAATGGCCATTGGTCATAGGCTGTCTCCCCTTTATTTCTTTTGCTCTCCTGCTCTATCCTCCTAGGTCTCCCACTGGAGCGACGCCCTCAGGCACCGCATCATTTATTGCTGTCAGGAGTCACAGGGGAGGGGGTGGAGGAGGCGGCTGGTACAGGAGGAGGGAGGACGGGGAGAAGATGTGCTGCAGAGAGAAGGCAATGGAGGCAATGGGGAGAGGCAGGCACGCAAGACTGTCAAATCTCAGTCGTTGAATATTTAATGGAGCCTGGAGTGTTTATTTAGTTAGCCTGTCGATTTTTACCGCTCTGTCAATAGCGGCTCCTGTGTAGCCTGCTGATGATCTTTAGTGTCTCTTCCCCCAGGAGAGGCCAGGCACTAAATGCAATTATGGATTTTCCTGCACCGCAATGTGTTTGATATTTTTACTGATCTAATTTGCAATCTGGTAGTTTATTGTTTGGCATTTTAGTGGCGCTCAAGTGGCGAGGCAAATTTGATTTCCCCTCATAATTCTTTATAACTTCATTAATGCTGTTAGCACATTGGCACGAGTCTTAAATAAAGCAAGAGAATCATCCCATGGATGAATGCATTCCTCAATTTATTGTCTCCATGCCCCATTCTTTTTACCGATTCTGGTTCTAATTAAAAATCATCCGAGTGGTGTACTGTCGTTGTGAAATATGAAATCATAATCCCATTTAAATAGCTCCCTTCTCAGAGGCATCTTCGACCGTACAGCCAGATTTGTTGTGGGCAGAGAGAGAGAGAAACAACTTTCTTTCAGCGGCATTCAGCATCTTCAGAGACAAATGAGGGTATTAGCAGCAGAGCAACAAAAGTAACAAAAGCAAAATAATGCCGGTGATTGTCTCGGAGAGACGGTGCCGCTCCATGAGTTTCAGTAGAGCCGTAGGATTTCGAGCCCTATGACGGATGTGTTAGTTAGAGGGGCAGCATTAGCTGTAATGCTGTTAGCATGTAGCTGTGTGAGTGATGTGCTAGTTAGATGCCCAGCAGTAGAGCTAATGGTGTTAGCGTGTTGAGCCTTCAGAGGGATGCAATCGGTTAGGCTGTGATGGATGAGTGTCGTGCCGTGGAGGCCTGCGAGCCTCCTCATTCGCCAGGCTGTCAGCTTCTTAAGTGGACATGCACAATTAGTGCTGCAATCAGAGACTGCTTAATCTGATGCTACTCTTAGCACGTAGTTGGTAAAATGGCTCATCTAGCCAGTGATGAGTGAATGATGACCGCTATGAAGAGAGGAGTCAAAGCAGTGTAAGAGAGAAGAGGCTGATATACATCTCTCTGATGCATTCGGTATTCCCTGCAATTGTACAGTCAGTAGTACATGATGCTGAAACTTGATCTAAGTTCCTCTCTGGTTCAGGTAAAATAAAATTACCCTGAAAAAGGATTGAACGGTCTGTCATCGCCGTTGTCCTTTGCCGTTGAATGACAGATGCTGTCATGAGTCATAGAGAGCAGAGAACACATTCCACTTCAGAGGTAATGAGCAGGCCACATTTCACATTGAAGCACAGGACATATTCACACCTCACTGAGTCTCCAAAACAAACAGAGGAAAAATCAAAGGCAAAGTAGGCACTGTAGCTCTGTTTCTATGGTGTACTCAAGATCAGCAGAACGTGTTCTCACTTGGCCCGTGCAGTACTCAGACACATATCACTCATCACTGGTCACATCATCAACCCAATTTGGCTGCCGCTTTGATGACAGCAGCCACAGAATGCATGGTTATAAACAGTATTTATTATATCATTTTAATTCAGCTTTGATCTGATGGTAAACTGGCATCTTAAAAAAGATTTGTTTATTAAATTTGACAATATTTGTTTTGTTTTGTTTTTGTCATAAATTACTCTTAAGTCAATCAACCAATTACCTTACACTTGTTCTTTTCCAAATCATGTCCACATAAATTACATGCATTTGAATGATTTGAAATGTGATCATTCATTTGTTGAGGCAGGTTTTGAGTGAGAGGAATTAAACTGAGTTGCAATAGGGATAGAGTTGAGAAAGACAATATAATTATCTTGTAAATTGTATTTAAAACTGAGAAAGTGTTTAAACTCTACTATAATTCTGTTTACATTAGTTATGATTTATGAGACAACCTGTATTGTTGCCATATGTGCAACAACAAAAGACATGTTGCTTTTATTTGCAGTAAATCTTGCAGTAGCTAAAATAAAGGTTGAACATAGACTTATTATTGTTATAGAATAATCATTTTTGAAAAGACGTTCTTGACAACATAGATCCCCTCTTTAATTGAGGACTGTCAATAATCAGATTTGGCCCCTCCCCCCTTGTTGCATCATTCGTGGTTGCAGAAGAATACAGGCTCTCTTAACTAGCTCTTAATTACATGAGCCGGGACGAGACATGTTTGTAGTCCAGCCGTGTATAAAATTCATTGTCCTTATCAGCTGAGATGAGAAGCAGAGCAAGTCTGAGGAGGATTTCTCTCAGAGCAAGGGATGTCATTTCTCTGTTATAGTTTATGATTCATCCCTCCACCTTTGACTAAGTAATGAGGGATGACAATTAGAGCAGGCCATGGGAGTAGGAATCAAAGGGCTGAGATTCCCCCTTGGCAGAGTCAGGCCTGCCTGAGTGTGCTCTCAGCAAACTGGATCCAGATGTTGAGGTCTGTTCTGCCATAGGCTGCTGCCACTGCCACTGCCACTGCTGCTGCTGCTGCTGCTGCTGCTGCTGCTCTGCTGCTGCTGCTCTGCTGCTGCTGCCATAGCCACATAACAGCCTCTTTCTGCCAGGCAGCCAATCTTTCACCCTCCAAGCTTGCAAACATGACAGGAGTCTCTCCCGGTGAGAGCCTTGGACAGAGGCCCTGTTCCAAATAAAAGAATTCCAGCTCATGGCCCTTGCAGAGCCAAGGGCTGCAAAGTATAATTTCTTTGCATGCTGTGATTTATCTAACCCTCGGTTTGTGTCTCTATCCCCTCTTTGTCTTCTCTCGTTCTTTAGTACTGTGCGTGTCTCTCCCTGCTTACTGTGCATATGCATTGGCTGGTGGAGGTAAAGCAATGTTATGTGTGTAAATAGGCTTCTAGTAGGTGTAAAAAATTTACCGATAGACACGAGGTTTGTTGACCGAATGCCAACAGATATAAATTTGATTGATTTATTTTTTCTTTAATTGTTATCCAATTTTTTGCTTGTACATTTTTTGAAAAAAAAAAAAAAAAGCTAATAAATTTGATGTGTCTGCTGGTGGACGAGGGGGGGGGGTTGAAGTCAAGGAGGTCGGGTGTTGTCACTCAGCGCAGCAGCTGAATCAATGGGTCGGTGTGGCAGAGAAAAGACCAGCAGAGGGCTATTGATATGTTTAACAAATTAGCCGTGATGACGGCAGGTGTGGTTGTGAATGTGGCTCTGGGGTCAGCTCGTCATATGGTGGCTAACAGACATGATATTGCTGCATGTCCTGATCTCTCCATTCCCTCACAATGGCATTAGGGGCACCCCAGGGAAATAAAGAGTCCCACTCCCCTGTCCCCAGTGCTCTTCAAATTAACTCCCCAGAAGGTTAAGCTCCTTGATTTATAATTATTCAAGCCCACCACCACCACCAGCAGCCTTCTCCGTGTCCACTTCCCAACCGTTTTCTCTCTTTCTCTGTTCCTCCCTCTCTCTCTGGCTCTTCTCCTGAGTGGCACTTGGCTTTTTGTGGGAAAGCCCAGGAATTAGATTAGCTAAGCCTGACCTGTGAATGTACAGCCAGATGATAGGAGCAGGATTGGACTTGATCCCTGCCTGTCTAGCTGTCTCTCTATTCAATCTAGCTGTCTGTCTCTCATATGGCACGTTATTGCTTGTGAGTGTCCCTATGGATGAGACATTTCCAGCCGCAACTATTCAGCAATTGCATATATGGCTCTCAGAGGAGCGGCCAGTGTCAAGAGTACATCTCACTTGCATGGACATGATTTGAATGATGTGAGCTGTGATTGGCCTTCAGTTTCTCCCTTTGTGGGCTTGTGACTCTCCCAGTGATCTTTTGCTCATTAAATAAGTGCATGCATCAAGCGACATGTACTGTATAGGCACAGAGAGGAGGAGAGTCTTTCCACAAAATGTGGCTGCATTGGCGAACCAGTCTCCTACGCTCACATGAGTGCAGTTTGAGTTTCTCTGCTCTGCTAGAGCATTTTTTTTCCTAATATCTATGATCTTAAGAGGAATTTTGGCGGTCAAAACCAATGCACTCAACTGCTTTTTAAAGCAGCTTCTTTTTCAAATAAAATGCACCATGATTATCTATGGTTTTTCAGGCATTTGCTTGTTCTAAGTTCACACAGATTCTGAATTTCACAGTGGAAGCAGATTGTCCCAGTCAGGGGAGCAAACCTTAAAGGCTGAATCGTTAAAATGAAGATCATCCAATTTTCAAGTATCAATTTAACCTGTATTTGAATATCCATGTGTTTGCTGGGATGCAGAATGTGAAAGTTACTCCCCAGTCACTTTGAAAACACATGTTTAACCTCAGTGGTTTAATTGTGACCTGCTGGAATTACACCAGAATAAGCACCACTTTACTGAGGCCATGAAAAATCAACCAGTAATAGTTGTCACAGTTCTCAATCAGCACAGGTCTTCTGTGGAGAAGCCATGTGCCTCTGAAGTCAATTGGGTTCCTCTGGAGGCTGAGGTAATGTAATGAGGGACCACTCTGGCTGCTTCTTCCACAATCACATAATTAATCTCCTGATTCTACCACTCACCATGTCATGACATATACCTTCACGTTCGGTGCATAATGGTGAAGTGTTCAGTGCTTCCCACATGCCTCTGTTTTGGAAAACGGTTATAAAGCCCATTCCTTTGCAGCCTGCAGAGGGTTACGTAGAAAACAACACTCCCTTTGGGCCCTATTAGGACACAAAAAGAAACACACACACTTCTCAAGCAGGTACCCTAATAATATGTCGGCAATTTAGATAATGACTGGGAGTGAGATAAACTGAAATGTGTATTACAGGTAATTGGATCTGCAGTGTGTTGGCTACCTAAGCATCTGTGCGGATGTGTATTGTGTGCTTACAAGGGCCACAAGGTGATGGATTGTCAATGATAAGTATTGTAAGGCTTTCTAGCATATGCAGTAATAATAGCTGATTTGAGATATTTCATTCGCCCACAGCCAGAGGCATCATCAGACCGTAAAGTAAATCACAACTGGCCTCCTCCTATCGGGATCTGGACAAATCTGACTTTACATCATTTCTCCTTCCTGGTGTTCATGAGCACACCCAGTTAGTCAAAGGATGACAAATTCAACACTCAGGGCTGTCACAATGATCAAGTTGGGAGAGTTTTTTTTTTCCTTTTCCTCCACGGAGAAACACAGAAAAGTTGGAGCCGTAATGAGAGTTGTCAAGCGTGTGAGGTGAAGCACAGGAGGTGGGAGAAGTGCAAAAGGTGCCTTCGGGGACCAGCAGGGCTGGATCTGCTTGGCCTTTAAAGAGATTACCTTGGCAGAGTAAGGAGCAGTTCTATCCATAGGGTTCAGAGGGGAGCTAGGCCAACCAGCCCATTACCAATACTACAGAGGACCTTCACAAGCTTCATTAATAATCCGATGATGAATCACTACTTTAATTGGACCTTTATAGCTGTTGCATAATCCCTAGTCCCATCTTTTCATCTGGGGTGATAGTTTGTTTTTGTTTCACAACAATAATAATTGATTTGATTTGATTAAATTTTTGTTACTACGTTTCACGACAGATGAGTGGGATAAGGATGGGATTATTTCTCTCAAACAAGTTAATTTGCAATCTTTGTTGATGTCCATATGGTTCAAAGACCTGTCTGTTTTAAGACTACACACAGGGTCACATTTTTCCCACTCTTAATTAGATGAGGGATGGTCTAATTAAATCAAATTCATTATCCTCAGCTCTAGAAATCAAGAGGCTCTATTGGAAATAAGGTTAGGCTTCGCCTCATCCATCATCCACTAACTAACCAATTTACAGGCCAGCCTTTTGCATGAGGCATTATTACCTTGTCATAAACACTTACCTTTAAAATCTTCGAATCAAGCCGTGATATGCTAAGCTTTTATCACATTAGTTTGTGCTACTGTGTCAGCCTCTTTCTGCCTAAGATAAAGGAGGCCCCACAAATAATTATATTAACCACACAAGGCCGAGACAGTGCAAACGACTGCTATTTAAAGCTGCCTGATAATTCTGTATAATTAAGACATAGTACAGTTCCTCACACAGAAGAGGGGTCGAGGGCTTTTCTGTGATGAAACAATGAAAAAAAATAAAACAGCACTATTTGTGAGGATAGGAAAATAGGCTCTTTGAACTGAAATTCAACATTTTTCCACCTTAGTGATGTCTTTAGCTTTTGCTCCAGGTAAATCCTGACAACACAGTCCCATGCAGATCTGAGTCACTCATTGTCTTTTGTTAAAGAAACACAAATGCTAGTATGACCATTCTGAGCTCAGCTGATTTGTCTGAGACCATTCATAATTATGGCTCATCTTTGATATTACTAATGCAAAAGATGATTAAAATTCTTTACTTTAATAAACTGCCGCTGCAGTGTTTCACAGTCTAACGTTTTGAATATTTATGCCCGATTATTGCCATTTTAGCATGTGAATGGCAAGGTAAAGATGTTAGACTGCTCTACCCGAAAATTTATAACAGTCTACCATCAGGCCACAAGCCCTCTAAATGCTGCTCGGTGTTGGAGCCATATTCTGAAACACATGAGGCCTGTCCTCTGATCTGTGTTGGAAAGTGAATTAGTAAGCTCCATTCTAAAGCCAGTGATGGCAATGGGTTGAGAGCAGTGATTTGTTGGCAGTGTATATTACAGCCCACGGTCAGGGAGGGAGGGATCAGAGAAGCATGTGTGTGTGAGGGATAGGACAGGGGGCCTTATCACTCAGTATTTACTCACAGTAAATTGAGTTGAAATAATAGTCTTTCTCTGAGGCCAAACAATGGAGCAGGCTGCAGGCTGAGGGCTCAGGCTGGTGCAGAGCTGGCCTGCACCACTTCAAAATGAAAGACTGAGCCCGGGGCCATGGGGAGGAGGCACGGCGGGAGGGTGCGGGTGAGGAGAGGGGACACTTTTTTGTGGAAGGCAACACCAGTCGTGGAGCAGACACCCCTCCGACAGACACCTGGGTAGGACAACAGGGAGAGAGGAGCGTGGAACTGGGGTGGAGGTTGGGGGGGGGGGGGGGGGGGGGGGGGGGGGGGGGGGGGTGGAGTGATGAGGCCTCGGGGCTCTGTCATTAGGTTGGTGGTGGAGAGGAAGATGACTACCCCGAGGACAGAGGAGCGACAGGTCCCAGTGGGACAGACACTGCAACCTCTCATTCCCCCGGGTCTACACCACGACTGGTGGGACATGTCAGTCTGTTAGCCCCCTCCTTTGCTTCAACACGCTCACATAACCTCTGGCTATGGGTGAGCTCCAGGAGTCTAACCTGCAGAGAGAGACAGAGAGAGAAAGCAACAGAGAGACAGGCTGAAAGGGAGAGGCGTAGACGAATGTTCACGTGGTGCGCGGTCGCACTGATGCCATTGTTTCTGCGCTCGTGTGCTTCAGCTGCACCTCAGCTCTGCCTCTTCCCCTTCATTTATCATTCTGCGACATAAAGTGCAGCAACAGCATTATAGAAACAGCTGCTTTTTTCAGACAAGCAGAGAGAATGGTCTGCTCCTCGACACAAAAAGACACTGCTGGGCCTGAAGAGAGTGTAAAATTGGAGGGTGAATACAAACCTTTTTCCTTGCTGAGAGGGCTGACCACGGGTGTCACTGTGGCAGCAGACATTGTCACTGCAACTGAAGACAAATAAAGATCCATATCGGCCTAATCGTGTGCACAATGAGTGGCAGAGGGACCAGTGAGACTGGTCTTGTTCGCAGCTAAATGTGTATAACTACAGCTGCTGCCGCATTGCACTCTCTGCAGAATTCATATGAGGCTATTTAAGCGGGTGTTGCATGTATGAAGCACCTGTATCTCTGTGTGCTGCAGTACAGCACAATATCTGTTTATTGAGTCATGAGCTAAAGAAAAGGTAAAACACACCCTGTCAGTGCTCCTTTAGGGGTCATAATACAGTCATTACAGGACTGTGGTAAGGCCACTGTGCTGATGAGAAGTATAATCGCCGCAGGGAAATGCAGATTCGCTGTCAGTTGGTTTGTGGAGAAACCAGACGTGCCGTGCCATGCATCACTATTCTATTCTGTGCCTTAAAGGCTCCACGTGGAGATGAGGGAATTTTGTTGAACCTGTTCTCTTCCAGCTGGAGAGATGAGATTTTGCACACCACTAACCACATGACAGAGAAATGTTCAGTTTGTGTGTCTGTGTGTGGGTGTGTGGGAAAGACAGAGGAGAGGACAGAGAACAATCAGAACAGGCATCAGACAAACTCCTCTGCCAGACCTCCCGGGGCAAAATGCATGCTTGAATACTTGAAGACATGAACAAAATAGTTTCACAGTAACATTAGCTGCTTGGATGCAAGGAGAATTTCCCTTTCAAGATTAAACACACAAACATGTACATGCACAGCACAGGTTGCAGCAAGTCCAGACAATTCATTTATTGTTCTTTTAGAGTCATTTGGGACTAGTATGGCGTGTATATTGTCGAATAAAGACATTAATAAAACAAATGCCCTGTACTGCAGGTGGTGTTTTTAAAACTGAGAGTAGCATAATCATTGTTTCGTTCTATACTCAAGTAAGAAAATAATTTTTAAAAAAGTAATTTTTTTAAGCTAAATTTATCCAAATTATCAAAACTAATAATATATTCTACATTCCAGTATAACACATAAATATTTGACCTTTCTATATTATGTTACTGGATTATTGCATTTTAAGTTAAGTAAATCAAGTAAAGTAGAAACCTAAATACCTAATTAAAGTGCATTCATATAGTTCCATCATTTGTTATACGAAGTCAGCAGTGATTCATAAAATAGATTTCCTAAATAACAAATATAGGTCTTTTATCTGTGAATATACTGTATGTGTACTTGTACAAATGAAAAACTTTACATTATTATGTTGGATCTCAGTAAATGTAGGACTTAAACTTGCATATTTTAAATACTTCCTGGCACCTGCCAATTGCTTGCTACTATATCTCTTCTTATTTTTCCCTTTTTTCTGCATTTCATTACAGTTGGCGTTTATAATGTAGCATCCTTATCTTATTTACTCATTTGCTTTCTTCTTCTCCTCCCTTTGCACATTCCTGTTTTGTCCGTCCTATCTGGATTTGTCTTTACAACTATCTACCTCAAACTCAATACCCGTGGAGGATATTATTATTATTATTATTATTATTATTATTATTATTATTATAACCTAACTCTTTTATCAAACCAATTGGGCCAAATTAATAAGAAAATAAAACTATTAATGATAGTGGAATATTACCCCTCTTTCCCTTTTGACCCAAAACTTTGACCCAAAAACCCAAAACCCACCCCCCACAATTTGTAGGTGGTCCCAATAATGTAGCTGATGGTCTTTAGTGAAACAGCAGGATTTTGGTTTGCTCTGTGGTGTATGTGCGCCCCTCTGTCTGTTTGACACATTCCAACACTGCACTCCTCTCCAAGGCTCCTAACTACCAGCCAGTTGCCATGGTTACAGCCATACATCCATGCCAACCCTTCACACTCAGAGACATATTTGTTTGGCTAGTGTAGCTACATTCCCAACAAAAAACACAGCTTTTTAGCATAACACCTGCTAATCTTGGGATTTAGCTCTTTGAAGAGGGTTTGCTGATCAGAAATTCAAATATATTATGTGAATGCTAATCTGAATGTTAATCCCCAGCCCCCGGGTCTTAAAGCATCTTGTCTTTCAATAATAATGTTTATTTTTGCTTTATTTGCTCTCCCTTTTTTCATTTTCTGCCCGCACCCTTATTTAGATCTATTCCCTCAAGGATAATAATCATAATAATAATAGGTAGAGTCATATTTTGCTTTGTGCGGTGATTTGAAAGCTTTGTTGATTTTGATACTCTTACAGATACAGATTATTATCATTGGTTCTGATGAGACCTCATGTTTTTAAGTATAGTCTGCGCTTGAGGGGAATTTCTCACTATTGATCCTGTGATGTTAAGTGACGTATCCTACCACAGTCATTGAAACCTAACCATCTTCTGATTTCCAATGTCTAATCAAGATCTATAATTTTACAAAAAGAAAAACCAGAAAAACTTGGATGAATATTGTGATTTGTCCTTAAAGAGCAATATGTGCAATGTCATGCACATATGTTTTGCTATTTTCCCAGATGTCTTCTGCACAGCTACGTATCCATATGGTTAAATGTTAGCAACTGCAGGAAATGAGTGGGTGGCTTCATTATGGATAAATAAAAGCAAAGGAAAAAAGATAAGGTGGTGAATGTCACACTGGACCAAAACATATACATCCTAATAAAAACAAATCCTGCTTATTGATATTTCTGAGCAGTTAATGTCGTGTCCATGACTTTGTTATTACATATACTGTATATCCTCACCCAGTTTATAGACTAAAATCACGCCTGGTGTTCTTTTGATGTGTGACTTTTGTCTTGGTTAAGACACAAAGACAGAGAATCAAGAGCAGCAGGATCACAAACGCATTGATTTGCATCATGTGAACAGGGTCTAATTCCTGGTTCCCTCACATTCTCTCCCTCCAAACTAATTTTGGGCTTAGACTAAATCTCTGTTAAGTAAACAGAGTCCCTCTTATGCAACCTGCTTCCACCACAATGATCTCCAGATCATCATCTCTTCCCATTAAAACCATAGGCAAACACTTTACTTTCACACCAATATACTATGGATTGGAGGAAGACAAGAAGGGAGGGGAAACACCCAATGTCCTTTTTTCAGTCTGTCCCAGATTGTCTCTCTTTCGTCTTTTCTAACTATTAATCCAGTATCTTTCAGTCCGGGTAAACTCCTCAAGATGGACATTGCTTGGTTCAGGGTGGAAAGGGGTCAAGCTCCATTGGCCTCTGCACAGAGCTGTGGAATTTTTCATTAGTGCACAGCTGGGTCACAAGTGGCTCCAAAGCCGTCTTAATATTGTGTAGCCCACAGATTAGGAGCGGAGAAAAGAAGCCAAAGCAAGATGCTGTCCTCTAGACCCTGTCTTTGCATATTTGCAGACTTGTGCTTTAGAGCACCTCATATTACTGTTTGTTTTATTTCTTAGACCCAGAGCCTCTGGGTCAATAGTAATTATAAAGCTCTCCAATCCAAATGTTGTTTTTTAACCATTCCAGTGCTGATTCTGAAAGATGAGCCCATTTATTTTCCTACAAAAAAGAACGCTAAGTATCTGAGAGTTGATACAAGCGTCACTTCATTTAAATCTAATCTTTTAAATATATGTGATTGGACATGAGTTTTTTTTTATTTCTAAAAAACACAGATTTTTTTTTTTTAGTGAACCCCTAAATCAAACTCTCCATTCAAAAAATGACAAAAACAAACAGATCAATCCTGTGTATCTGTGCGCAGTTATAGCCCACCATGGTTCTATAACGTGTGATAGCCATTACACTTATTGTTGCCATCACTCTCTTTGCTTTCCCAGCTCTTTCACAAGCAGCAATCACTCGTGATGGCACATCGAGCGAGCCAAGCCCTTTAACACCGAGCTCTGCTCCACCTCGCACAGATTAGCTCGCAAGGGACAGACAAACGCACACTCATAGAATTATTGAAATATATAAAATGGCGATGCATGATTTTAATGGGAGCTATTCAGGCCTTGGTTCTTTGCTTTTACAGAGACCTCGTTGTAAACATGTCACATCTCCAGCAGTGGTGGTCCTTACAAACAAACAGCTTACTGGAGCAGCGAGGGGCAGAGCACGACACTTTAAATCAGCCTTGTAATTCTCAACATTATCAATTATTTGTTTAAGGATCAAATCAGCTCGAAAACAGATAAAAAAGCCAAAAAACCTTATAATTATAATTTCCTCAATGATGTTACCGCTGCATGTGTGCGACCATATTGTTTGTTCTAAGCTCTAAAAACTGAGCCTAAATGGGATGTTGCACTCATTTTACATAGTCAGGAACACCAGCTGTCCAAACAGCATCATGTGTGCCTGCCTGCTTACCCTTGTATTTAGATGTGTACTTAGCCTCCTCTGCTGCCCAATACACTGTCCTTTTCACTCCATGAGCTTTGTTCTACCTGTGTGGCTGTGAAGGATTATTTCCATGCTGTTTTCCCAATGACTCATTACCTGATACATGTGAAGCAGGAGCAGTGATGTGTCACTTGATGCTGTAAGATAATTGTTTTGTTGAGCTTTGTATGAACAGGCAGTATTGATTATACTCTATGTTATTATGTGTTTTTCCCCATTCACCCTGAATAAAACACCATCCAAGAGAATCAATTATTTTAAAGGTAGAGGAGATTAATGCAAAATTACTTGTATTTTTTTAGTCACTTAAGACAAACTACCTTTGTTTTGAACTGCATTTGAAGTGTTGGGCAATCTGTGTGGCACACAGCCCTTGGAATGAGATCATCTGAATAACGACTTAAGGGTTAGGATTTCTTTGTGCAACTGTGTGGTATACACTTATGTAGCGATATGGCTGTCTGGCTGGGGATCCGTCTGAGGAGCTGCTGCACATTCCAACACATAGAAGCTCACGCTGCCGCAGAAATGAGGTGGCCATATTTGTTTTCACAATAGCAGCCGTGTGGGATAAATGATCCTGGAAACACTTAAATGTAACTGGCATCTTTTTACACATTCGCTATAGCGCTAGTATGGCTATTACTAAGTGTGTTCCCTCTGAGATACAGGGCAGGTGCATATGCGTACACAAAACATTGTACACATCCCAGCTATTATCTTCGCTGTGCCAAGTGCAATCAGCTCATCTCGAGCTCCTCCCATGTGAGCTTGCAGGCAGCCGGTGCTGCACTTCCATGTGGGGAACAGGCAGAACCCTGTGGCCAGAGCTGTGTGATGAAGAAGGCACCTTTGGGCCATTAGTGGAGTACACATCTCCTGTTAATGTGTTTTACTTTTACCTGCTGGGAGTTTAATTAAAAAACAAAGAGCCTCAATTTAAAGGCCATTATTATGCTAATGTAGTAAGCACGAGATGGTGATTAAGCAGCTTTTAGAGCTGACTGGAGTTGGCCCTTGGGAGCAGAAGGATGGCACTTTTTATTTGGCTTCATTACTCTCTATGAATCTATGCTCCAAAGAGAAATGCTGATACTATGAAACAAGGTCAGCTACTGAGATCATTTATGAAGACAGTGTTATCACTACCACATTTTTTGCACTTTGCTACTCATGCAGACTACAAGTTTGTTTTAACCTCCCATTCACAGCAGAAGAGTCGGTGAGAATTCATTCAAATATTAATTCAAATATCACATTGGGGTTAAACTGAAGTGTGACTTTTAGGGATAAAATATTTGTTACATGGAAAAATAATGCTGGTTAAGCCCATCACCTAAGAACTGTCACCCGACACCTAAGAACTGCCATGCTGCACACAGGAAGTTATTCATTTTATATTAAGATAGACAGAGGCGACAGTAACGTTGTGCCAATAAAGTAAGGTGACTGCAAACAGGTTGGTTTCAGAAGTTAATTCTACTCCTTGAAAAACCCTGGTTGTTCAGCAGTTTGATTAGATAAACACATATATGGTATACACATATATGGTCCCTCAGTCAGGTCTGATAGTATTGCTTGACAGAGCCCATCTTCAGATGTAGGACGCAGCATACTAATAATGTTGCATTGATTATGTTCACAAAGATCAAACATGCAGAATAATCACCAAGTACAACATTTTTTTTATTCTGCAGTTTACTTCCTCTGCAAGAGATCAAAATATGGTACTAGCTGAAATTTAGTTTAAGCTTAATTTAGTCTCTGAAATGACTGCTGCTTCTAGAATAGGGTTTCTGGAGACCCACTATTTTAGGTGTTTCCTTTTTCCAACACACCTGATTCAAATGAAGTTATCAGGCTTCTGCAGTGCTTGCTAATCAGCTGACCATTTGGATCAGGTGTGTTCGAGCAGAGAATCCTTTAAAACAAGCAAGGCAGTGGGTATCCAGGAGTGACAAACCCTGTTCTGGAGGACAACATGAACATACGTGACAAAGTAATTTTCTTGATGTTGAGCCAAAGTTAAAAAGGTTTACTTTTGTTCATGTTTGTGTGAAGTGAAACATCTGGGCATCAAATGTTTTCCTTTTTGACCACAGCTCTTGATACTGTTGCTGAGAGCCAATTTTCACATACTGAGGCGTGTCTTGTGAACTGCAGCGAGGTGGCTGTTTGACAGCCTTTCAGACAAATCTGTTTGTTGTCATTCCAGACAACAAACAGAGCAAGCTTCCACCTGAGCTAGCTGCTCATTAAAGACACCCGATGGATTAAATGTTTTCATGTTCATGTGACAACTTTAAAATAATCAAGTGACATAAAAGTCTGAGTTTGAAAAGCCTATTAAATTAGATCCAGATAAATATTAGGCTTCAGCCAGCAGCCAGTCAGCACCTGTAAATCCTACTAATTTACACCTTTGAGAGCCAACATGTTAAAATAACATGTTGAGATTTTAGTTTATGTTCCACAATATTTCTACTTAGTTTAGGAGAAGCTATTAGGAAAGAGCCAGACAAGCAGAAAATTTACATTCATGGTGCATTTAGTGAACAGATGCAAAAATGGTCATTTAACTGTCACAGAAAAGTGCATTTCCTCTCAAATCTGGTCTAAACCACAGAGTCTCTGGACACAGATGTGGATTGTATCCCAAATGTAGCCTGGGAAAAAAAAAAGAAATATTGATAAATATTGAGCTCGCACAGTTGACCCATTGCTCCTTGTGCCCTTCATCCTGCCCTTGAGGCCCTGGTCTGACCTGCCTCCTGGGCCTCATCTCTCACCTCAGCAGTGATTGGCATGGCCACAGTTTTCCTGCCCAAACACGAGAGCCCATCTTCAAAGTAATAGCTTACAGCTGCTGCCTGGATAATCCTCATCCTCATCGTCTGTCTTTGATGGGATGTGGTGACATAATAGCCCAGGCTATTCTTCCTTAAATTGTTATGGTATTTCTCCAACTGATGTTCAATAGCAAAAGAGGAGCAAGTGAGATTGTTGCACGTGTTGCTAAATGTAGCCTGATTATCCAGAGCCATAAGCAGCTCTCTACTCTCTACTCTCCCCCCCCTCGTTTCCCCCGTCTCTCCTATTCCTCTCGGTTTCTTTCATCCCACCCGGTCGTCCCGATGCTTATCACTGCAGCAGAAGCATTAAATGTAATGTCTGTCGAAGGGAAATCATTGGTTACATGTGGTGAGCGCTTAAGATGTTGTCACACTTTAAGTTGCCTGTAATCTGTTCAAAGGGAGAGCACGTAGTTCTCCAAAGTGTGAGGGGAAAAATGAAGGGAGGAAGAAGAAGAAGAAGAAGAGCAGCAGCAGCAGAGAGGGCGAAGTCTCTCAGCTGCACTTGGCCCGGCTGAAGTGTTCATCAGACAAATAACTGTCGGTCCCTGCTGGCTTTTGTCTTCTTCTTAGTGTTCTTTGTTGTTTCTTCTCGCATTTGCTAAAAACACAGCTTGTAGCATTACAAGCCTCAGCAGTGTCATAATCTGTCTTGGGGAGGGAGAGACAACCATAGATAACGTAAAAAAGGACAGACAAGGGATTACAGGTACGTGGAGACAGGATTAAAACGAGGGATGTAATGATTCCTGTGGGAAAGAGGGATGTGCTGAGATGGACTCTTTTTTCATTTATGAGTCCAGTTCTGGGGAGGCCTGGGTAAATATTGACATTTCTCTCTGCTTTAGATGCGGCCATTGATCCACACAGGAGGGTCTCATCACTTGATCTGTGCGCTCAGGTGTGGGAGGAGGGAATGCAAGAGCCGGGCCGTGGGTTGTTGTGCTGGTGGTCCTCTTTGTGGTGTCTTTTATAAACAGACTAGCTTAAAGGTGCTGAGCCTGCTTCTGCGACACTGGGAGTCATGTTACCAAAGCAGCTGAGCGTCCACAAAGTGGATTTTAGGTGGACACAGGTCTTAGTGTGATGGGTCACTGGGATCAAGTAGAGGCAGAAAGTAGTAAATGATCTCCTAAATCACATCCAGTGTGATTCCAGTCGCACTGACAGCTTCTTTTGATATCACTGATGTCCCAGTAGAAAGCTGTGAAACCTCCTTTTCGGGTAATGTTATCAGCAGCCCCTGTCGATTTGTTTTTCTATATATAAAATCATCATTTACATCATCCCCTTGGTCTCCGTTGGCGTGCTGGCCCATTGGCCTGGTCCTCAAACCACTAATCAGGTAATGTCGGGGAGGCTGAATGGCGTGCCTCCCCCTGGTCAACCTTCACTGCTCACACAGTGGTGTTGTTTTAAAGAGCATTCTTTAGGCGCTGAACTTGGAAAGGTATTAAAGTGGGATTAGGCTCCTCCACAATCCACTGCTTGTGTCATTCAGGGAGTTTGTGTTCTCCTCTCCCCACTGCCACCTCCCCACTCCTTCTCTGTTTGATTGTGGCGAGCCGCAGGAGTGGGACTGACTGTGCCTTTCAAAGGAGAGGGGTAGGGTTAAATCCCTAGTCCACTGCTCCCTGCTAATTCTCCTTGTTCCTTAGAGAGGGATTTACTTCTGCTGCCAGCTTCTCAAAGGCCTTCTCTGCCCATCCGAAAAGTCGCCGTTGCCTTCCTGTGGAGGTGTGGTTGCCATAGAAGGGGCGTCATGCATGGCTATTCGATCTGAACCCTGCTGAGAATGGGGACCGGGGACTGAAAACAGGCAGAAAGTCCGGATTAGACCCAAGGACAAAGCAGAACAGGAAGATTCCAGAAGGGACGAATAGGAATTACAGCAGCAAAAATAATGCAAAGTGACAGAGAGGGGAAATAGAAAAATAATGGCTTACAAGATTAGACTCGGAGAGGAGAAAGAAGAAAGGAAAGAGGGCTGAATGAGAATGTTTTCATCGAGATGAGAAGATTTAAAAGAGTGGTCGTAGGTGAATGCAGAGTTTTGGACATATCAAAACCGCGTTAACAAGTAATTTCCTCAACTTTTTTGCTCTCTTTCTTCACTTAAGCCGCCAGTCATTAGCTAAACATTAGAGTAAAAGCCAGGAACTTGTCTTGACAGATTCATCACCTCTTTTCCTTGATCCCAGCATGTAACACACTAATCCTTCTAAAAACTAGAAACAAGTCCCTGAATATTCAGTTTATCTTTGCAGTCATGAGCCAAAGTGAGATTTTTGTCAGATTCTTTTCCCCGTTTTGTATTGCTCTTGTCTTTTATTTTTCAGCAGCCAAACATGGAGGTTTGTTTAGAGGAGAGATCCAGGTTGGCAGGCCACTTAAAGGAAATATCAACTTGTTTGTAAAAAAAAAAAAAAATCCATTAGAAGTGATTATCCTTCAGTTCTTTTCTGTAGTTGAATAATAATTTTCTTAAACTATTGTAATAAATGAAAGGTTAAATGACTTGATGAACCTCAGGAGTACTGTCTCTGATATCGCTGTTGTTTTACTGCTTCATGATGGTTTAAAAAGAAAATAAGATGCTTTAGCTGCCATGCTCTAATCCCAGTACAGATTGTGATTTTCATTACAATAAATCAAATTAGTAAAATAACCAATCAATTCTTACTGATGTAATTAAGACAGTATAAAATTCAGCCGTGCTGATGCTGCTCAGATGAGCACTATCACTGTAATTATTTTAGGAAGACAACAAAAACCACACTTTCCTGTTTCCAGTGCGCATACAGCTGCTCATACACATGCACATACATGTGTGAATGCACACACGCCGCTGTATCACCGCTCAATCAGCACCTATAACTACATTACCATAACAAAACCTTCCTTTGGTTTCCCTCCTCTCATATTTACACATTATATTCATCACTATCGCTCATCCCTGTCCCTGAACCAGCAGATGATGTCAAGTGCTCCTCTCACTGCCTCCCTGCCTCACACAATGAAATAGATGTTCACCACAAATAGATAGGCGGTTGCCAGCTGTCTTCCAGACCAGGGCAAACAAAGAGGCCACTAATAAATCCAGCTTTAGAGGCTGGACAAGATCAACCACACTCCCTGTCTTCTTGCTCCAGTTAATGTGGCTTCTTCAGTACAACAGAGGATGAATTAAATGCCTCTCAGTCACCAATAAAACAATGCAAACATCTTCCTGAAAGGATATAAAAGAAGATGGAGGTGTTGTCTAGGAAATGGTGATAGAAGCAGTGTTGCACCATAGCGGCATAATATTAGACAGTAAGATGAGATATGAACCGACTCGAGGACAGCCCAGTAGTCAGCGATGAATCATGGTCTCTGATATGGTATCTGATGCATACAGAGTATTGTGGTTATGAAAGAAATGCGAATTGCCAGCAAAGCTTAATTAGAATAAGCAGAGTTGAGTGGTCACTGGACTAGAACACCATCCACCTCCACCCCTTTTTTTTTCAGATTTGTGACAGGGCTTATAGGTTTAGACTGATGTGGGGTGGGGCACATCCGAGAATTTTTAACAGATGAGCTGCTGCCAAAGGAGTCACCTCACTGCCTGCTCACAGGATCAGCCAGCCAAGTTCACTCTTATTAAAAAAAAACCCAATGGTCAGATGAAGTTAAAGAAAACAACAACAAAGAAATCACAGCCAAACAAAAGTGTTTACAGTGAGACTGTGTCTTCATCATCGTCGTCTCAATCTTTACACAGTAATATAAATGTATGGATGAACTTACATCAGCCAGAATTACATACAGGTCATGTCAGACCAAGAGCTAGAACTTTGTTGAGCAACAGTCATTTTGGCCACCAGTTAGTGGCACTGCATTATCCTTCTAGTTTGCCAACTTAAGTGACCAAGAGGGTGCATGTATTTTAAACTGAACTGAATTCCTATGAGTTTAACTTTTCCTATATGCTTTTTTTTGTTTGTGTCACAAAATATTGTTCTGTCTTCCACACAGGTTGTTTGCAACTAAGTGCAGTGGCTGCATGGAGAAAATCGCCCCCACAGAGTTTGTGATGCGAGCTCTGGAGTGCGTCTACCATCTAAACTGCTTCTGCTGCTGCGTGTGCGACCGCCAGCTGCGGAAGGGCGATGAGTTTGTCCTGAAGGAGGGTCAGCTGCTGTGCAAGTTCGACTACGAGAGGGAGAAGGACTTACTCGGCTCGGTCAGCCCTGATGACTCAGACTCAGGTGAGCCCTCTGCACCCTCTCACACCACAGTGAAAACAGCACCATGGTGCTATCATCACATGGCACCCGGGTGTTGTATTCTGTATGCTCTGTTCCATTACAGGGGTAGCCAACTTAGACATCCTCCATGACGGATCACGCTGGTTGCAGCACTATTTTATCAGTATCAAAAAGAAAAACAAACAAACAAAAAAAACCCCAGAATTAATTTGTCCTAAAACTAGTTGCCTAACATGACATTTTCATAGGTCTTTCATGCAGCTCATGTTGTAAAAACGTCTCACATTAACTGAACAGCTTGTCAGTGCTCGATTTTGTTGCAATCTAATTCAAATGGGGAGTCTAGCTTTATTGTACAGTAGGAAGTGGAAATAGGACGAAGCCAAGCCGCCCTGTATTAATGGCTTTCCATGCGTGGGCAGGATCTGGTTCTGGAAAGAATTAAATCACTGTATCATGGTGAGTGACAGAGGGATTTGGGGCCTTTCTACAGAAAGCCTGCGCCTCCAACTCTTATCAGCTCTAGTCCTCCTCGCCTATAGCTTCCACACACAATGAGGCTTCTCGCCAAGCCTCACTGTTCACTACCATCTGGCTCACATTTAGACATGCACAAAAGCAGGGAATTTGTCAAATACATCTGTGCCTGTGTCAACTTTTGTCAACTTGTGGGAATATTTGCTTTGCCTCTTCCTCATTTGCTTGTGTCCCAGTGTATCGCGCCAGCGTGTCTTTTGTGCACGTCTCCCAATTTCAAGATGGAGAAAATGTTGACATGAACAGAGGTTAACCTCAGCATGTGGCAGCTGAAATGTAGGTTTTCGGTGGAGAAATGTAGATACATATCAGAACCAGATGACAGGAGACACTGAGCCATCTTGTGGCTGCCTCTTCTTGTGACCACGAGACCTCAACATCATTAAGGTTCATTAATGGCGAGGCTGCTTCTGATTTGGAAACAATTGTTTTCATCCTCACATAGAATGAAAATTAATGTTGTTTTTATTCAATCGTTTGTTTATGTATGTTGTGTTTATGTAGCGCCACAGAATTGCCACTGCTTTTTCTGCCGTGGCATATTTCAAACTGTATGTCATTTGTTATTTTTAAACCAGTTCTTCATAGACAACAATATAAAAAGTTTTTTTAAACATGGAAGTAAAAGTTTTACTTCCATTTTTGTCTTTAATCATGTTTATTGTCAGTGCCTGGGACAAGTTTTATTTTCATCTTTTGTTTTCAGTGCACAAATATTCATGATCATTAGAAAAAATAAGAATTCTTTAAGTTCTTTAAGTTATGAATAGCCCTGGGAGAATATTTTATGTATAGTTATTGTTTGTGATAAACTGTCTGATTTTAATCTATCAAAAAAATAAATAAACCTCAGAAATCTAATAAAAACAAGTTAATATTTAGGTTTAATGGAACACTGTAAGCTAGAAACATAAGCATTACAACCCAAAACTCGAATATCCTGCTGCAGCTGGTAAAAATCTGGCAATCCTTTTACTGTATATTTTGTCATTATTTTAAGACCCAAAACAGAGCAAATATTGCATTTATTGCCATGTCAGGAGAGGTGCATTTCTCATGTGTACTCATGTTGCCTTTTTCATGTTGTACTTGTTACAGTATTCTTATCAGAGATTGATTCAGTGTAAATCAGACAAAGCTGAGAACAATAAATTACAAGTGACGCAGCGTCCAGTTCAGTTACTAATGTGCATATTTCATCGTGCTCTCCAAGTAAGAGCCTCAGACTTCTGTAGGTCTGATGTGGCCCTTTTTCTTTTGTAATAAATCGATAAGAATGTATCAAAAACACATGTGTCTCCTTTGATTTTGCACTTGTGCTGTGTGAATCTCTTGGAAGGGTAAAAAAAAAATTGTATATTTATCTGTAGACTGTCACTGACTAAAAGGGTGTAGTCGGTCCAATCTTGAGCTGATGATAAAGAAAAATGTCTTTCTCTGCAGAGAAAAGTGATGACGAGGAGTTGGACATCAAGCCAGAGAAAGGTATTGGAGGCCAAGGGAAGGGGGATGATGGGAAGGATCCCAGGAGGCCCAAAAGGCCACGAACCATCCTGACCACTCAGCAGAGACGGGCCTTCAAGGCCTCCTTTGAGGTGTCTTCAAAACCCTGCAGAAAGGTAAGACACAGCTAAAATAATCTGCTACTCCTGAGGTAACTTAAAAAATTCTGCTCTTTGTTTCAAGTACTGAACAGATGGAGATTTAGATGCCAATCCCGAGCCCTACAGTAGTTTCACAAATAAAATTCTCAAATTAAAAAAATCTCCCCCACCTCAGAGCGCAGCTTTGAAGTGGCAAGCAGCATTCTGTTCTGTGTTAACTGAGGCAGCCTGCCTGCACCAAAGAACATACTGAGATCGAAGGCCTGCCTTCATAACCCGGGTCCTAAAACAGGCGCTGCACCAGGTCCAAAGCTTTGAAGAAGCAATAATCCAGAAGTCCAAAAAGACCACTGCATTCATTCAACCTTCACTGAAGTGAAAACGGCAATGTGCCTGTTAGGAAATGTGTCAGATTTGTTGAGGAGAAATAAAAGTATTTCATGGTGTTAAGGAGAGTTTTTGTTTGAAATCTGCTCAGGTGAGGGAGACGCTGGCTGCGGAGACGGGACTCAGTGTTCGGGTGGTCCAGGTGTGGTTTCAGAACCAGAGAGCTAAGGTGAGTCCAGCTGTCACAGCATTAATTAGACTTAGTGTCCTCACACAGCAGCCGTGTTCCATCTCAGAGTCCAGCTAATAAATCACCACAACTATGTGTGTTAAATTTATCACAGCATTCCTTCCAAAAATGCATTTAGAGGAAAAATAAAAGGAGCAAGGAGTTGCAACTCTAGCTCACTCTTGCATCAAATGTCTACGCCCTCCCCTTTTCTGATTATTATCTTGTGAAAACCTTTGATACTTGATAATGAAGTGCACTCAGATACAGATTTTACGCAGTTCATTCGAGGGTGAACAGCGAGGAGCATCCTTTTTAAATTAAAGAGTGCATGTTAGTTTTGGGAGTTCCTCACGACTTTGACTCCTTCGTTTCAGATGAAGAAGTTGGCAAGAAGACAGCAGCAACAACAGGAACAACAGAATTCACAGAGACTTGGCCAAGGTACGATACTGGACATACGCTGCAGACACAGTGGAGGCTCGCTCTCTCTCTCTCAAATCCACTTTAATTTGCTATTTTCCTTCACCGCGATGTTTAAATTACACCTTGAAAATAATTTTTGCAAATATAAAGTAGGGCTACGCGATATGTGCTACAAATGTTACTGCAATAATAATAATAAATGTTTGTTATATTGATAATTGATTTTTTTTGTATAATGTGAGAGAGCCTTTGATATTTTACTATGTATTGTGATGGTTTCTTATTGTCCAGTTCCATATGGAGACTCGGGGAAAAAATCTATATCGCAACTAGAAAACTGCCAATTTCATTGTCCGAAGAGCAACTTAAAGAAAAAAGGAAACATATGGTACATATTGTTAATGAAAGCAGGGAATCCCTTTACACTATATCATGTCTAATAGGGTGCTTCTAGTTTTCCTCCTTTCTTTTTTACCAGTTTATTGTTTTTAAACCAGGCTGCAAGTTAATACCATATATAAAAACATGAGTGCCACTTGCAAAACGGTGAATCAGAAAACATAACCCGGCAGCCAAATAACTAATAACAGATTTCAAATACGTCACTCTATAAACAACAACATTTTACATCAAAGGAGTCTCTGGGAGCCAAACAAAACGAGCGGCAGACGTCATCTCACAAAGTGCAGGAGGATGGACTTCAGCAGTGAAGCCACGAGAGCTTTGTGTCAGTTTTGCCAAGAGCAGTGTTTGTGAGGGGGAATTATGGGGAAAGCCACAGGAAAGACTACTGTAGGTTCCCATGGAAATGCTACCATGCAAAAGATACACATGAAGTAGATATAAATATTTATTTATTTATTTATTATCGTAACTGTATTTTTTTTTTTGTGTGGCTCAGTGAATCAGATGAGCTTGTGGAATTTCCACCTATTAAAGGGAATCTTCCAGGAAGAGACATGAATTTATTGTTGATGGGTTTTCCACATTCAGCCAAACCCTTCTGTTATTACATTGTAATGATCCCCCACCTGCTCCCCATTGCTTTGCAGAGGTAATGTCCAATCGAATGGAGGGGATGATGAACTCCTTCACACCGCTGGCTCCACCACAGCAGCAGCTGGTCACCATGGATCAGAATGGTTACAGCACAGACCCGTTCCAACAGGGGCTCACCCCCCCACAGATGCCCGGGGACCACATGAACCCATATGGTGAGCATCCACAACCCCGGGCTCTCCCCCCCCCCCCCCCCCCCCACCCAGCCATTCCCCAATACACCCACTCAAGCTCTCATAACACACACACACACACATGTTTGCGCTTCTATCAGAGTGAGGACCCTCATAGGCATAATACATTCTCTAGCCCCTTAACCTAACCTTAACCATCACAACTAGATGCCTAACCCTAACCCTACCCTAAACCGATTCTAAGCCCTTTTAAGGAGTGAAAAACAGTGAGGACCAGCCAAAATGTCCTCACTTTGTAGGAATTATACGAATTTTGGTCCTCACTCTGCAGCAAGTACAAGAACACAGACACACACACACGTCTGTCCCTTGATCAACCTCATCCCTCCCCGGTGTGGGACACGTGTTCAGGCCACAGCGCCTCCGATTTAAGCTGCTCGCGGAGACGTCCCGTCCGACTCTCCTCCCACCTGACATAACATGAGCATTCTCATAAGCTATTGGGTTTTTAACTTTTCAAATCTGTGTAACATGATTATAACTCCCCGCCTGCAGTTCTGAGACATGGCAACGTTATTGATGATGTTTTTTTGCTTGAGATAAAGTGCGGTCCCTACAGTGATTGAGGGTTGTGTGAGCTAATGAATCAAAATAGGAAAACAGCAAGTCTCAGATTTCTGTGTGATACAGGGAAAAATTAAAATGCAAACAGAGAAGGAGGAAGAAAAAAAGAAATCAGTCAATCAAGTGTTAGTCCACAGGATGTAACTGGAATAACACATTTCAGAGTGATGTCCTCAACAAGCCCCAGAGGGACCATTTCCTGAAGTTCATAACTTCCTTATAATTTGCCTCCATTTAGTTCTTCTCGGTAGTAAGAACCCAAGTCCCTAGTCTCATCACTCTCCTTTGGTTTGGGGAAAAGAACAATATTGGCAAGGCATTAAAAGATATGTCTCAAAACACTGTCCCCATTTTGTGCAACACTATCATTAAGATCCAGAGTGTAATAAAGTTAACTATTCCCTCTAGAGAAATAACATGTTGTGGTTTTATGAAAGGCGTAAACAGTTGCTATTAACCAGATCTTTTAGGAGGATGCCCCTTGTTTACATGCTCCCGCATAGACCACAATTGTCCCAGGGAGGGCAGCAAAAAGTGAGCTTTGATGATATCTAACAAAACAGTTCTCACAATTGTGATGACACGCAACAGTAGTTTCTCCAAGTGACTATTAGTAATTATAATTTCCCAATGCTGTTGTAAATCTCAAATACAAGATTGCATGGATTTCTTAGTCAGAGTGGGGTGTTGTTATTGTTTATTTTAGTTTAGTTTAGTTTAGTTTTTTTGGACGACACCTCCACCACCAGATCCTAACTGCGATCTCCCCATATATTCTCTTCACAGGTAATGACTCTGCATTCCATGACGTAGACAGCGACACGTCTTTAACCAGCCTCAGTGACTGCTTCATGGCGTCGTCAGAGGTCAGCTCCATGCAGGCCCGCGTGGGGAACCCCATCGACCGCCTCTACTCCATGCAGAACTCTTATTTTGCATCGTGAAATAGAGGATTACGAAATATCAGCACAGATAAACTGCCCATCTCAACCTGAGGCACAACAGCCGGGAGCTTCTGTACAAACATGGACACGACAGAAGAAACACCTCCTCGCAGTAGCTCCTGGTTATGTGTACAAGCTCACTCAAAGATAGTAAAACCACTTGTTACAAGACAGTGCAGATTAACTGGGGAAAAATACTTAAGTATCGTTAGAGATTATTTGGTCAGATTGCTTGTCTGTCCCAGGAGATATTAATCTTCTTTGTTCATTTAAATAAAATAAGTAGACGTTGACTCCACTAATTACTCACTGTCAGTCGAAAATGAATAAAGTGCATGATCAATTGTAAACTAAAGCGTTTTGCGAGCCCCCCCTTCTGCAGTTAAGATGTGGTGTCTGGACTGTTTCTTCTCTACGCGACGTGGATTTCCATGTTCACCATTAGCATTTTGATCACTTTCAATAGGTTTAGACATTGTGTTAATAGTAAATAGATGCAGCATGTCTGCAAGAGTGACTGTACATTTGTGTAAGTATGAGAGTTTGTGGTGAGAAAGAGCTGTTTAGAGGCAAGAAAAAAGTGGATACTTTGGTGGATAACGTAGGATCAGTGAAGTGTAAATACTTTCCCCAGGCAAATTGGATGTGCATGTTAAAAATGGAAAGCATTCTATTTATTTAACTATAACAGGCTCTTGAAGGTACATATTAAAACTGAAAAGCTTTATTTAAAAAGGAGAGCATTTTTTTTGTTGAGCAATTAGTGAGTTCATGAGTATCACAACTCATTTGTATGCCTTTTTAATATGAAGATTAACCCTTTGTTTTGTTTTCCTTCAGCCAAGCTGTAAATGAGCAATGTTGCTATTTATTTCGTACAAACCATAAGCCTTTTGTTGTCATTGTCATATGTGCATTCTCAAAATGTTAAAGTTGCTAATTGACCAAAGTTGACTGGTTTGATGAATAAACAATGTCCTTCTCCTGATAACATTAAATAAATGCCATTCAGTCATCATTCACATTTCAAATATCACCTGCTTCAGTAGCTGCGTAGCCTTCTCTCAACTCATTACATCAGAAATTTGAATTTGTTTTGAACGTGACATGTTTGGCTATGAAGTCTTGAGGACACCATTGTTGGGCAACACCAGCATATATGTTAATATGCAAGGAACACAGACGGGGAAAAATAGTCCATATTTAACAAATGAAACCTTTCTGAACTCTGTTGTACTAAAATTTTGGGGAAAAAAATAATAATTTCCCATTGCCTTCTGTGAGCTTCACCGTTATTGAAAATGTCAGCAAAAAATATCACAACTAATGAACTTAGAACTTTCAGAAGTTGCTACTTTCAATGCCGTAAAAGCAGCGTGCGTGTGTGTGAGGGGATGTCAATGTGGTGAAAGAAATCCCATTTGAGGAATTTTAATTTGCCACCAAACTTTATGTCAAATTAAGGCGGTGATAATATTAATCTCCTGAAATGAGCCTGTCAGCATTTTTGCTGTGCAGGTGAGCAGACCGCACTGTAATGAAAAGGTACGCACGTCCTTACAGGGCCATTAGCGTGGCTCTCTAAACGGAACAGTGAGTACGTCCTGCTTATTGACCTATTTGTGCTGGTATTTGAGGTTCCAGTGAGTGCATTCATCTGAAGCTTGTGGCTTTTCCAGTGCATGACATGTGTGCAAGAGAATGAGGACGCTGAGGCAGAAACATGTACATGTAGTGAAGGTGAGGTCGGAGAGGAGTTCAGGTGACATACCAGTACAGCTGCACGACTGCAGAGTGAGCCCCACCTATTACCTCAGGGCTTGTCGGGCGGTTTTTTGGAAGTACCATCTGGGTGCTCCTTCATCTCCCCTGACAGCTTCTCATTGTGGCCAGGCAAGCTTCCACCCACTGTCTGTGTAGTAACGTGATCGTGCAGATAAACATTCATGATGTTCCATGTTACTATGTCTCAATATATTCCTAATGACATATTTGTCAGTTCAACAGTCCTGTCTGTTATCACTCAAAGAAGCAAATGGGGCTGTTAAATCTGTTAGGTGTATGACTGTATGAGTCACAGCTATTCACCACAATTAATCACAATTTAAATTTTAGATCTAAACTTAACCAGTTAAGTTTAGGTCCTAACCAAGTCAGTGTTTATGCCAGTAAAGATTTTAAAAAGGTAACAAAACTGCACGCACACATAATGTACATACATAAGACTGTAGAGCTTTACTATCTGATTTGCAATCTGACAGCCAGGTGTTGGACTTGTTGGCAACGTTAAACTGCCATTTATCTTCACTTGTCATACCAGTAAGTGAAAATCCCTAGAAGCACCACACAGTGACATCATCACAGTCTGGAAACCAATTGGATGAGATTTGATTAGGTATGCATGCGAGTGAAAACTGGATGAAAACCCAAATGACGCAAAATGTAATTTCTGCTTTGATTTTACCTTCTTGCCTGAAGTTACTTCAGGAGAGATGGAAGGTGAAAGCGCAGAGTAGCAGAGAACAGGATGAATGGCCTATGGTGTATCTCTAAATAAGACATAAGGACAATGAGCATGTTTGTTTCAGGTTTCTACTCTGGCATATATGTGGATTAAAGTGTGAAGGATGTGAAAGACTGAGTAAACACGCACAACAAAGACTCCCGTTTACAGCAAACATCGATGGGGTTGATGCACGTACGCCGTGTTTACACGAGAAAGATAGTACAATTGGTTCAAACCTCTCCCTTTTCAGGGCAGGCCAGGTGAGAGGTGTCTCGGTGTAGAGGAGTACAGAAAGCCCTGCCGCACATGAAACCTGACAGTAAAACCCTTCGTAAGAATAAAAGAAATATTGATTAATCTCCATCCACTCCTGTCAGAGCAATAGATTGTTGTCTTCCATGTATGTCATACAATTAAATTGCCAAGGATCAAAGTGGCAGAACTGTAATTAAGAAAGTGCAGGATGAAGAACATGAAAAAACTAAAAAAAGGTTTTTGTGGAACATATCAATCTTAAAGGAAGGACATCATTTGAACAACCAATAAAGAGATATGACGAAAATATGTATAATAATAAGTAGCGATTGGTCCAGTATCACTTTAGAAAACAGGTTCAGTCACCTTCCTGTAGAGATTTAAATGAGATGATTGATTATCCTCTCATTTTGATGCTGTAAATAAGTGTGTGGAGCCAGCAGCAGGGCGTCGTAGCTTAGTGTAACAACTGGAAACAAATACTCAGGCTCTGGGTGCACAGTATTAGTTGGAGTAGACAGAGTAAAAACTAAAAATGAAATTGGCCAGCATGCATTCTATTATCCATGTATACTGTACCTCCACAGTCCACATCCTCGTGGCCTTCCGTTTTTTTTCCTTTTGTCCTGTCTCCCTTTTCTTAATTCAATTCAGTGAGTGAATATGACTAATGTTGGTGCATGTCCACTGGCACTCGGGTGTGAAAAGGCCAAAGAGGGCTTTAAGAGAAGGAGGTAAATGTGGCCTCGATATGAAAACAGTCACTCTGAAACCTGAGCTGAAGACACACACACGCACACACATGCACAGAGTCACAAAGAGTTAAGACTCGGCCTTCAGTGAACTGTTCACACATTTAGTCTTGTGCCGTTCTGGCACCGCATAGGAAATGAGCCTAGTGGCAATATTTTCATTAGATAACCAAAATCCGTGAATGTTCCCCTTAGACACAATTTGAGTTTTGTGAGTCACTGTTGTCTTCTCTTGCCCGTCCCATGAAAAACTTTTTTTTATTTGAGCTAATTTGAAATCAGACCCATAAAAACACTGCATGTTCTGAGACAGTAGCAGAAGAGTGGGCGACGTGTCAGACAGTGACACACTGCGACTGACCATGCAGCACTTTATTATGAATTTACAGTACTTGTCATCAAAAAGACCAATATTACATATTTTTAAACAAACCAAGACCTTCTATTGTTGCTTTACAGGACCTAAATTATTCAACCATTTGTAGGTTTTTCAGGGTTCACAGGAGTTCACGGGAAGTGCCCGCAAGGAGGGGGTGACTGGGGCGGGGGGGAGGGGGTGACTGGGGCGGGGGGGGGGGGGGGGTGTGGTGTTTTCATTGGGCATTTTCCATGGCGCGTGGTTAATTGTTAAGAGAGACTTTTAACCAGTGTCTGACACATAGTCTTTGAGCCTTAAGGGCTTGTGCATAATCAAATGACAGACTATGCTGTGGTTTGGACCATAGAGAGGGGTCAGAGCCAAACATCCAAGCATGCCCTCACAGCGGTGTGCTGCTTTATTGTGTCAGTCAGCAGCACAAAACACTGCTGCCACTGTATGAGCCATAGTGTGAATACTACAGGTCAAGCATAGATGTAGTAACAGCAGTTTACTGGTACTTTATTCAGTCCACAGTGGGAGGCTCTACTGAAATACCACATGTGCTACAATGTGAACTTTAAACCCTAGAGGAGAGTGCATCAGTTATATACAAACTCCTGTGAACATTTTTTTTTTGGCCTTACATCCATTCTATCTGTCTTCTCTGATGTCTAAACTAGCTGATATTGTTGCAACAGTTTTTCTTCACCTCCTACATTTGTTGCAGTGCTGGGAAAAAGGTGGTGAGGGATTCACCTCTCAGCGCTCAGGGCTGCGGATAGAGCCTTGGATCGGACTAAGTAATCCCCACCACCATTGGAGCCCATCTGTTTTGGTTTTCATTTTTCTGCATTATTAGTGCTTATTGGTACATGGTCTAGGAATGTAGCCAAAGTGTTTGAAGTCAAGGAGGAAGGTGATGCCAGGGGCATTAGTTGAGGGAATGATGACCTCAAGGTCTACACAAGCCAGCACTCCTAACCTCCAGGAGCCTTTCCCTTGATGTTGGATCCAAAGTCCTGCTCTCTCCACATTCTCCGACACCCTGGACTCTGCAATTTGCCAATTCATCTGGCAAATGATCAGTGTCACAGATTTTTAAATGTCTAAATATCTCAATGTCTGGCAATCAATATAGCCTTAATTGGCATGGATGCATTTTATTAACCTTTTATCTACTGTGCATACACATGGTTGGTCTGAACTTGCAATAATAATAATAATAATAATAATAACATAATAATAATGAACTTTCTTGACATTTTTTCATTTTTCTTCACAATGTTACAAAGAACGTAATAAAGCAAAACCTAGATAAATGCAAACAAGGTGCTTAACAAGAGGTGGTCAAACAAAACCAAATGAATACAACCAGAACTAAAACCACTTCATAAAGAAAGAAAGAAAGAAAGAAAGAAAGAAAGAAAGAAAGAAAGAAAGAAAGAAAGAAAGAAAGAAAGAAAGAAGTCTTCCTAATGCTTATGAATAAGTCTTAACTTTTAAAAAGGCTAATAAGGGCCTAAAAGAAATTAAAGTTTAAGAAAGCATTGTAATTATCCACAAAGTGAATCTAGCTTTTATAATCAGTGTCAGCTCCAGGCTACATAATGATGTTATAGTACCTATTAGAATAATCATTCAGTCCTTTAACGGTAGTTCATATAAACATGTAATTTTGTCATTCTCCTTTAATTAGGACTCAAAGGCAACATACATCAATCCAAGCGTACTCATGTGAAGAGGGATAAGTAATTAGCACTGATGTGTTTACCAGACCATAACCAACACTTGTGAGTTTATAATTATTCCTTGACTTAGGTCATGTTCTGGCAAGTAGACAACACAAGGATTGACTGAGCAAACTGTTGTTCGTGGTTACATGTACTGTACACGCGTTTGTCAAAGTGCAGCAGAAAATTAAATCTGTCACTGAGGCAGATAAGGGCAGCATCGTATCAGCCAAGAGAGTTGGAAAAGAGTTTCCGATGTAGTTCAGGTTACTGGCGCTATTTACAAATCATGTCAATAAAGATCTCCTTTAACAAATGTTACGCCTCTTCACAAAAGATGTTTGCATGGAAAGAGATAGATTTTAGTAGTGTCATCTGAAAGTTCAAGTTTGAAATCACAGTAACTCAGTTTTTTCCTCCTTCCTCGGGAGACGAATGGGAGAAGGCAGTTGCCTCTGGCTCATGAATGAGTCTGGCCGTTCACAGCAGGTCTCGCAAACGTTGCCTGTGGATGTGAGACCCGGTGCAGGACACCGCCAGCCCCGGGCTGTACATTTAAGTCCTGGATGTTTCCACAGAACTCACCTGTGACGCGGATAAATCACTCACAGTGTAGCCTCGGAGTTCAGGGTGGACAGTAAATCTGAGAGTCAACAGCCAGCGAAAGCTTAACCAAACGGTTAGGAATTCTGTGTTTGGCACAACTGATTATTTAAGCTTAATGACCCCAATGACGAGCTTTTTAGCTTCAGTTTGCTCTGAAAATATAACCTCTGTTTTTTCAAAAGAAAAACTGTAAAAGACGTCTCTCATATTGCCTTTTGTTTGTTTATATAAATTTGATCCACTTTTAAGTCATTCCCAAAGACCTACTCACATATAAAACTGTAAATCATTATCCACTAAGTGCTTCACTGGCTATTGCGCAGAGATTATCTAATGACCACTGGGCCACATTTGACCTCCTCAACGACCCATTCTAACTTGATAATCAGTATTTTCAAAAGACAGAGGTCAGTGCTTCTCTGCCCTGATATGACCCAACGTGATTATCAGTTCATCATGGCAATTATAATCCATATTGTTACATATGAATATCATTTGTCAGCTGTGTCCAGAGACAGGGCTGCTGTAATAGAGCTTTGACTTGGAGTGCATTGATTAGCTTCATGTTTTCCTTCATTTAACAGCAGACAATCGCCCTTTGTGCACGGCACAGCCTTTCGGTGTGCTGCTGACACTTTTATTATGCGGACAAAAACGGCTCAGATAAACCACAGATGAGCAGCCTCCTCTCACTGGCTCTTCAAAAGGTTAGCAAATTTCACCATATAGATTTTTTGGTGTCTCCCTCAAATGTCATGGCTTAATTATTAACTGTGGGGCCATTTTGGAGAGAGATTTGCACTTTTACAATATTGTTGTGCCTGGTGAGGTTAAGTGTTGAGAGTGCAAGGAAGGCCATTGTCCTCCCTGTGCATTTAATGAAGATGGATTTAGAGATGAAATGTTGGGTGTAATAAAGACAGCGTGACCTTTAAGGCCTTACTATGGCTACAAAAACATGTTGATGCGTAGAGCCGACAAATAACATTTTGAGAACAGATTTTCGCTCACTGTGAATTAAAGTGAAGTAAGCTACAACATTATAAACAATATTTTTATTTCATATACATTAGTGTGCCATTGCATCATCATTGAACACCCTACTTTAATTGTTCGGTAAGAGTGATGTTTTTGTTCTCTCTTCAATAGTTCGGGATCTATGAGTTCTAACTCCAGATTATAGCCAGTCACGAACACCAAAGGCCACGACCTCCCAGTGAGGCCGTTATGAGTAAATATTGATTACACTGCAGTCAGTCAGCTAAGTGGAGCCACCGGAGCAGAACAAGAGCAATGTACTGTGTTGTTTTTTGAAAAGGAGTAATATCTGGCCTAATCCCAGCCTCAGCCACTGCACTTCTCTCTGCGGTGCACATCAGCATGTGCTGCTCTGCATTGGGCTCAGGTTTCTCCGGGCTCCTGCTTGGTGCAGTCGGACCCTCACGGCAGTCGGTGGAGCTGAATAACCTCCAGAATCTCTGGTGCTTCTGACTCCCTGGATGGTATGGCAGCGTTTGAGTTCACGTGTTCCTTACCCCGACGTTCATACATGTCATCAGACTCACTGTGACCGCCTCAGTGAAAGCTCGCTGTTGACTTCCTCTGCTGACAAGTGAGACGTGTCCAGCTCTGTGGCGTTGAGCGCTAACCGCTGAGCAGGGCCGTGAAACAGAATAAGTAAAACTCTGTTGTGAAATACTTCATGTTGCCAAATTCATGATATAGCCTGGACTGTGGCTTAAATGGCCTCATTTTTGAGAGATCATTATTCTGCAGCACAGATTCCCATGTGAATAAACTAGTCTAGTTTTTATGCTGGTTTGCTTGATACCACTCTCGTGTCTGAAAGGTAAATTGAAAATTTGCATCAGTGAGCTCAGCTTAACAGAAAGACTCCTACAAAGTTAATTTGTCACAAAATATACAATTATATTCAATAGTTTGTGGCACTTACGTGACTATGTGATGAAAGGCAGAAGCAATCTTTCCATTACCATAATGAAAATCAGTCATCAGGTTGTTTAAGGTGAATTGCTTTTTCAGACACTATTACTGCCTTTTTTTTTAGACTTAATGTTTTCCTCCTCTAATAGTTGTTGATTGTGGAATCCTGAAGTGTACATGATGATAAAAAGGTTGAAGTATTTCAGTATGAGTCCCCGAACAAAGAGAGAATTTCACACAGCGGCAGTGCTGGTGTCAACCTTGACGCTGACAGAATGACCTGATTTTTCTCTTTGGGTGTTTGGGAACTGGAGGCTCAGGAGGATGCAGCAAGCCCCGACAGAGAACCGCCATTGCACACAACAGAAACCTACCCACAAACCATTGCCTGTGGCTTGCCCTTTGAAGGTGCATGTCTCTTCTTGACATTTCTTGTCAACTTGCTTTGGGAACTCTGGAATTCATCCTCTTGGTCCAAAGTTTGTGTTCAAACTGTCTGGAATGATGCAGAAGATATAAACCGTTTAATGCCATTAAAATTCAGTAATACTTATATTACTTTGGCATCTTGAGGTGCAACATTGTCACAGTTCGGACTAAAAAGTATAGATTATTTTCTTCTGAACACTGACAATTTATCCACTCCTGCCATCCTGCGTTGTCTCTTGCAGCCTGCTCCGGCAAACAGCCTTGATGGGGAACACGGCGCATTTGTGTCACTGCAGCAATTGGAACAGAACGCCATTAATAGAACATGCAGGATGTAATACAATTAACACATAAATATGCAAAGTACACAGCGGTGCCACTGCTGTGCTGTATATGCAGAGACAGGTGCCTGCCATCTTTAGTGTTTAAAGCAAAGATCCTCCAACAAATGGCATCACAGTGATCAGACTGGATTAATGTGTGATGTCTGCGAACACGATCACAGCCTTAAATGATCTGAGACAGTAAATTATCTCAGCAGCAGGATTTAGAGATTCATCTGAGGCAGGTATGTAGAACAACTCACATTTCTAGGTCAGTAATGGAAGGAGCGCTCCTAATTTTTTAATCATAAAATTGAACATACACATCCCTTTCTTTACTCTTCTACAGACCGAATTAACCTATTTCATTAGCTGTAATGATTATCATCTGCCCTGTAATTATATATTTCTTTGATATGGAAGAAGGTGTGAAAAACACACATGCATGTCTGAACAGAGAGCTTTCTTAGCTCCAAGGCAAGTGCAACTGAAAGCCAGCATGTTCCACATAGTGAGAGCTGACAGAGTCCTGTCTGTAGAAGCCATTCTGGCCCTCTGACATGTCCCATCTTCTTGCGAGGCATCCACTTTCTCTTTCATCCCTTTCATTCTTCGCGGGCTTGGGTTCAATTTGGCTGATTGAGCGGGCGGTTCCAGCCGCTGCCCGGCCGTTTCTACAGATGTACACAAATTGTCAGTCAAGGAGTGAGTGTTCAATAATATAGCCCTATGCCCAAGGACCTGTAGGCCATTACAGGGCCATTACCAGTGAAATCCTTGTCTGGACAAGTGGAGGGAAACTAATGTGTTGCTGTGACGAAAGGTTCTCATTGTGAGGTTTTGCTGCAAGAGTAGAGCAGGGGAGATCGGATCAATTGCAAATTAAGCTTGTAGCTTTCAGCTTACAGCACGTGTCACTGGGAAAAGAAAAGAAAAGAGAAAGAAATGTGTGAGTTCTCGCATTTCTTTAGTTCCAAAGTAGTTCCAAAAGGATCAAAAAAGTTTACATCTCATGAGCCGTAGGTTTGTTTTATGTGCTTCATATGTTAGTCATCCATGAAGAATGTGTCTCAGAATCATGACTTACATGGTGAAGAAATAGTGGATAATGTTGACAGCTGCCAGCAGTTAACAGTAGAAATATTTTAGTTATAATTGATTTTTTTTTTCAAAGGTTTAAATAACAACACATCCTGTGAAATATTGTACAATATATTTGACAGACTGTTATAAATTTGTTTTAAATCATAGCGTTGAAATAACATTCACTTGATCGTAAATTAGCTGTCCAGACAGACAAGTTTAATTCTGGACTTCCACATCTGTCTTTATTTTCCTCTATGGGTTTTAACTGTCTGTTTTAAATGTGGTCTTCAAAATTTCTTGGGTGATTCTTTACAACTTCTATAATAAATTAACTAAATGAACTGACATTTTCTCTGTGGTTAACTATATACTGTATATTTTGGTGATTATCTAAATACACAAAGTGTATTTTTTTTTTGTAGAAGTCAAAAAGGGACACTAACAAACTGCCAGTAATGATCGACTAATAATGAAATTAATTTAGAGATTTAAAACAGCCCGTTCCCAACTTCAACTTAATGTAACAGAACAGCCTTGCAAAAGAAATATGTCTATACGCTAAATGACCGTGACATTAAAGTGTGTGAGCGTTCGCTCCTCTGTGGTGAGGCAGACACTGTCATTCGGAGGGGGAGGCTCCTGTGTCTTGGATTAATTAAGCAGAGGAACTCCCAGTTTGGGGAGCTTAGCATGTGCAGGGTGATGTTTTCTTCACAGTCTTTTCCACAGGGATACTTTTGCACTCATCTTTGTTGGTTAACCCCATGTGACCCTTCCCTCAAGCCGCTCCCACTCCCACCTAACTGCTCCTGCTTCTCATTAGAGCTTGTCCATTAGCCTGAGTGGGCCTAAGTAGGCCAGCACCCAAGCCACTGGCATACAGTTAAACTGTTAACATAAAAAGTCTTTCTGTGTGTGGGTGTGTGTGAAGCCGTTTTACAGTGAGATGCAAGATTATCAGTGATAAAGAATTCTCATTTAGTCCCACAAAAACATGACTGTAGATAGATGTAAATTAAATTGTGAAAAGGAGAAAAACATATTAACATATTTTTTTTTTTATTTTGTTTTATTTTGTTTTGTCATATCGCTTCTTCACATATTATCTTGATTTTACACACTACATTGGTCAATAAACGGCTTTGAGAAGTAAAAATAAATGTTGGTTTACATGTTACATGTCATGTTAGTATACATTCATACATGCATTTTGTTGAAAATATACTTCAACTAATTAAGCATGTGACTTTGTTAATGCAGTAGACCAAGCTGAACAGCCCTAACTGACTTTAACGACTCAAACATCCTAAATTACAAGTTTTTTTAATTCATAGTGTTGAATATATGATGGAAATTTCCTGACGACCTGCAGAAAATCTGCTGAAGCCACATGAGATAAAGTGTTTTTTGGCAAACATTTTTTTACAAGCAAGGTTTGGAATCGCAGCTGAGTCATTACCCTCGTATTGTTGCTATCTCTGTGTATGAAGAGATGTGAATTTGTATGACCTCCCTGAGGCAGCACAAAGGGCTGAATTCAAAGCAGGGCACCCAGAGGCCAAGCTGGCGGCGGGCCCAGTTTAGGAGCACCAGCCAGCCACCACCTGCATACTGCTGCTTGCCCATGTCTCCCTGGATATGAATCCCCACACCGACCCTCCCCTGCTCCATCCCTACCCTTCACCCTCCACCACCTCCACCCTCCATCGCTCACTGTTCTGACAAGCCTCATCTGCATCCCAGTCATATCCTACTCCTCCAACTATCAGCCTCGTCCATCTCATCCGTCCATCATGCAGCCTAAATTCTGTGTGACAGCGACACTGTGGCCTCAGCTGTGAACACTCTGTTCACTTTGTCACCGCACTGTCACAAGGAAGATTTTCAGATGTGACAGGGACACTAATATATGCCCTTTTCTTTCTTTCTTTCTTTCTTTCTTTCTTTCTTTCTTTCTTTCTTTCTTTCTTTCTTCCTTTCTTTCAAAGGAAACTATCAACCTTTAAAAACACCACAAAATCCAACTTATCTGAACCTGTTTTAGTGTATGATTTATATTGTGTTGTGGTTTAAACTGTGATTATTGTTGTTATTATTATTATTATTATATCTGTAATGTCTACAGGTAAGTTTTGTGTCCTGAAGGCCATTGTAGCCATTTGTGTCTATCTTATAATAGCTTAACCCGTGCCCTCATCTTAGAGATTTTGTCATACTGCTCAAAACACTGATTATCTATATTAACTATATTATATTATTTGAAAGTAGGCAACAGCTCTGTATCACTTGACCATCTAATGTGATATTTATTACAATTTTTACATGATAAACACAAGAAAGCCACATTTCTGTCTCACCAAAGCAGTTTCAACAACAGTGAAGTTTGAAACTTATTTCAGCTGCTCATTCAGTGCAAATGTTTATACAATTATAGAGAATCAGAGATATCAATGAAGGTTTAATTATTTGCCTTTCACCTTTTTATGATTTCATCGTCCACACAGCTCAAGTGTTTCTCTCTGACTCAAATGCTCACTTGTGTGTGTTTGTCTCTTGGTTCAATAGTGCCCCCTGGAACTGAATTTATGTACTGCAGTCAAAAGTAGATGTGGGGGAAAAAATGGCAGCTCACAGGACTGATTATTTTGTCCTCCAGTCCACATCCACCTGAAGTTAACAGTGACAAACAATGGGAGCTGTTCAGCTTGGTTCATTTCAGGACACAATAATGTCACGGTAGCTGTTACAGCACACATGGAGTGTAACACAAGAAGCATTATTTTAATAGCTATTAAGATGGTAATAATATTATAATGTTGGCATACTTGCTAACAATGAAGGTCCTCTTCATAGGCTCTGTTTTCAGACAAACCGAGTTAAAATTTTCACCTTATTATGATCACTGTTTGCAATTCATTTCCCGTCAAACTGAGATGTCACAACCCACATGACCTTTGCCCTTGAGCAAAAACAATATGAAAACATCGAGCTGGGAGGACAGCGGAGCCAGACGGAGAACACTGGGATGCCAGTGCCAGACAATAAAAGAGCGAAACGGAGGATGGTAGAAATTCTCCTCCCAGCTGTAGACCTTGTCGGATCCCTCTCCTGAATTCCTGAGCTGTCTGGAGGAGCCCTCAGGGCCAAACAGAATGGCAGGGAGCATTGCGGGAGTCTGTCCTGTTTCTGTAAGCCAAGGCAGGGGGTCTGAGGATAAGGCAGGGCGGGGGGGGTGATAACAGTGCATTTTTGACCCCCTCGTGCTCCTGGTGTCTCTGCCCCAGCGTCGGATTCACGCTAAGGCATCGGCAGCCCTTTAGACATGTCTCTTAGATTCATGCCAAGACTAATTCACGGGCTCGTTGTGGGCGACAGTGTTTGACATCATGTATCAGCTTCCAAGGTGGACTAATGGGAAAGTTCACGGAAGGTTAAAGGGTTAGTGTGCTTTACTACTGCTCTAACCTTGATCACCTAAGTACTTAGGAGGCAGAGAGGGACTGAGAATATGCCCGGGGCTACGAAGGTGGCAGCGCACAAGAGCAGTGTGCGTGTGTGTGTGTGTGTACTAATATCATCTTTTTTGAGGACCAAAAATGTATAAACCACAAGAAGCAAGACATTTTTTGTAAGTGAAGTAAGTTGGCTGGTCCTCATGTTCTGTCACACTGTAAAAGGGCTTTTTATAGGTTAAGACTTGCTTTTAGTTTTAGGGTTAGAACTAGGTTTAGGTCAAGGTTAGTGTAAGGGGCTAAGGAATGCATTACGCTTGAGTGTATAGTCTGCACAAAAATCCTTTTTTGTGAGGACCAAAAAAAACAAAAAAAGTGAGGACATTTTGACTTGTCCTGACTATCTGTCAGCCATTGCTTTTTGAGGGTTAAGATTTGGTTTTATGGTTAGGATTAGAATTGGGTTTAGGCATTTAGTTGTGATGATTATGTTTATGGTTAAAGTAAGGGACTAGGTGTGTGTGAACATTTGACCCGAGACCATAACACCCAAATGCACAACTGAAATACGTCACACATTAACACAGATAACATTGGCATTACTGTAATATAGCCTATTTTCTGGCAGATGACTGTGTGGATTCTCATTCATCCATGCAATTGGACTCGTAGATTTCTTAAAACCATATCACTACCTCATCCAAAAGGTTTATTCAGTTCTGTTATCTGCCACTGCCACATTTGGCCGTAGAATCAAGTGTGGCAACAAATGATGTGCTCCTGACTTACTCTATGAAACAAAGCCGACAGTGGCCATTGTTGTGTAGGCTTTTTCTCACAAGAGAAAGAAATAACTGTGATGAAAACCATTTCTTCTGGAACTGGAAGTAACGCTTGTTGTTCTGTTCTTTTGAAGTCCTACTTCCTCTTGCTTGGCATACATACATACATACATACATACATACATACATACATACATACATACATACATACTTGTGGCAAAGGGGTGCCCAGAAAGGGTCATGATCGTGTTGTGAAGTAATAATACATAACATAAATATTTAACTCATCCCATTCTTGAAGGCAGACACTGACACCAAAGAAAAACCTCACATCCCTTCTGATCTGTTTGAGACCATCATACCGCATAAGAGCTGACATGTCGTATCTCGTGTGTTCATCAACGCGCCGCGATTATCGCCGAATCCCATGACACAGGTCCGTGTGCGGGACCAGTTCGGCCTAAGTGGGGGGTGGTTCTGGAGGTGACCTGTTATCAGTAATGGGTCAGGGTCTCACAATGGGGACACTTTGTCAGATCTGTTGGGGATGCACTGCGGTAGGCAAAGGAGCTGCTTTGATCTCAGTGCATATGTTCACCAGAGTGTGCCATGTCTGAAAACTGATCTGCTCTCTGACATCACCCCCCCACCCCCCAATAACCATCTCAGGATCTGTATCACTTCTACAGAAAAAAAGAAAAATCAAATAAAAATCATGACTATTGCCAAGAATTGCCTTTGACTTTCAGGGTCAAAGTTCCAGACCCATGCTAGTACCACGCAAACAGAGATAATATCTTTGTCTTTGTTATTGTCTCTCCATTGTATCAAAGATAAATGGGCTGTTAACGGTCGGTGCTGTGTGGGTGCATGTGTGCATGCAAGTGTGCATCTGTGTGTTTCAGATACAAGCCCGGACAGCCCAGTGTTTGTAGTTTTTGTAGTCCTGAGGGCCCCCGGTGGGTGTACTCACTTTAAAGGGCCCAGTGAACTGTGAGGACTTGAGACATGAGACTGTGCCGCCCAACTGGCCCCAGGACACGGGTTCACTCAGAGAATGTGAGCTGAGCAGGGGAACTGGGCCGAGACGGGCTCCCACAAACCTGCACTCCATTCCTAAAGACAGCGATCCCAACTCAAAGACACTGTAGTCACTTGTTTGAATGTGATGTACATCTAAATCTATGACATGTGCCACTCTGATAGGCAGTTGTTTTTTTCACATTTTACTTGTACTCTTAGAACAAGCTACATCTGTAGACTTATGTCAGTAGAATCTTTATATTTCTTTCAAATGTCAAGGACATTTTGTGTTTTAAAAAGAAGCAATGGCTACTTTAATATCATTTTATCTCAGCTAGGCCTTTAAACATTGAGGATATTGATAATGTTTGGTAATATTTTTGTTTCCTTATTGTCAGGTTACACAGAGATCATAATTCTTTAATAAAAACACATTGCACGGTTGCACTGTGGCATGTTTCTTCTCTATCACAAGACATGTAAAGAATGTTGCTTTCACTTTACAGTAACATAAACATCTCAAATTATTATATTTAAATGCAAAATAAAGCAACGATAATGAAGACATATGAAAGAAAGTCCATTGATCTGTACCATCATGGCCATACAACCCATGGTTACATACAGTATGTAGGCTATCCACTTTTTAACATTACGCACACACTTAAGAACATAGAATATGTCACATTTTCTCAGTAGTGAAATTATTTGGGTAGAAATTGTCTTTGTTGTCGTCTCTAATTAAACTCCGATGCCAATTCACTCTTTGAACTCCTGAGATGTGAGTAGTTTACTGAATGTGAGATTTATTTTTAGCTGTGCAGCTAGTGTGAGGAAGGCCTTATAGATTGCACCCTCCCAGGAGTGAAAAAGCAGAGAGCGCAGAAGTGAAGCAAACCCCAGCTGAGTGTTGATATCAGGTTATGATGTTTGCTGTTTTAACATGAGCCCTTTTCTCTCTTTTCTACTGTTGTTTTTTCATGTCTTCGAGGGTAGACAGGCAGACAGGGCCTGGGGGCTGTATCTCCCCAGCTGGGATCTTAGGTTAAGCTCCAAAGAGGAAAAATACCACTGCTCTTGATGTTTTTTGGTGCATTTCCTTCACTGTGACTCTACTTTGCATGACATGACTTTGTTGTTGTAATTTCAACTGAGCTTCCTTCACTTAAACCAACTCATTTGAATGCCAGTTCAACCGAAGGTCAGAGATAATAAAAACACTGTCAAAGCAAACTGCTGAGCTGTGCCCAGTTAGTGTCATTCAAAGGTATGAGTTTACCTGTGGGTGAAAAAAAATAAGGTTTTTTTTCTTTATATTAACATCTCAAAATGATTGCCTTCAAAGAAGAATGGACCATTGCAACTAAGCAGACACCAGTCACTTTGCAGTGATGGATTGTGGTTTAGGATTTTTTGACAGACATTGACTATAATCTCTACAGCACTAAGACACAATGACTGAAAAGAGCAACATCAGCACTTTCTTTAATGGTTACAGAGCAGCATTCAGGTTCTACTCTGGGTGAGGTCTGACGGATGTCAATTAAAGGGCTATTTAAATATTTAAGCAACAAAGTTTGCAAGTTGTCCCTTGGGTGCAGTTATGGGGGGAGTAAGGCGGAGCTGAATGCCGGGCAGGCAGTGTGGATAGTTGGGAGGCATCATGGCTAAGGTTACAGTGTGAATTAAAGCTGACACTAAGAAGCGCTCCTCACAATGACCTGCAGAAAACAGCGCACAAAAGGCCCTATTTTAAAGCAGGACAAAGGGGAGGTTAGTGGAGATACCTGAGCCCGTGCTGGCCTAGTCAGCGTGTCTGTGGAGGGACGAATGACTGGTGCCGCGGGACCACCGCACAGCTAGACCCAGCGGAGGAAGAAACACACTGAAAAAGCACATTCCTGCACAGCCATGACACTAGAAAAGACATATGAGACAGATACACAAAGATGCATGCACACCAGAATATCCAGAGCACAAGCTGCAATTTGTAAGACGTCATTTTTAGTATTAATATCAGTGTTGTCGGCAGATCCGCACACACACACGGAGCAGGATTTTATAACAGTTCAAATACAGGAAGATACTGCCAGCAATCTGAGTGGCTCCCTGGAGGACTTTGTCATCTGAAAAGCATTTTTTTTACCATTTCAGATCTTTTGAGAAGGATTTTTTTTCTGCCATGACAGACACTCTGTTATTAGCCTACTACTGAGGTTTTGTGATGGAATTTACATCAACCAAAATACTCGTGAATTACTCGAGTGTTCTCATAGCAACCTGCACATACTGCAAACACACAGAGTGAGAGCCAGTGTGTGTGTGAATTCCACAGGAGTTTGCACTATCTCCCTTCATCTGCTGTCACCATGGTCCTCAGCATACTTTCACCTCCATCCTAATCCCCCACTTCATCTGAAAGTTAGGATGACAGCTCTGGCTTTGTGTGTGTATTTGTGTTCACTTGTACGGTTTCAACACCATCCACCTGTTCTTGCAGTGAAGACGCCGCAGGCAGACAGGTACAACTAACTACTGGAGTATCTGCATCGAATGCTTACTTACTCCAATAATTTTAACTTGAATAATTGATACACTGATGACATTTTTCCCCCCTATTCAATAAATATTTGCTTCTCACAAAGCTGACAGCTTCGTGGTTGAAGTAATTACTTTCTGCGGACATCTCCCATGGAGCAAAGTGTCCAGACAACAGCCACATTCTTAGACAGACACTTTCGGGGTCACGGCCCACTGTGGCAACAAACTGGACCGCTCAGAATATCTTTTGAAACTGAATCTTTACACTTACACTCACTGGTTCACTAACATTCACTCTGTCCGGTATAGTATTGAGATAGCACTCGTAGCACTTTCTGTAGCTCAGATGAGGAGCTGCAGTCTTTAACATTGTTTACAGTGAATGCCAAATGCTATCAAGCCAACCACTTTGGCTTTTGCTTGCACACTGTGAAAATAAGAAGACCATGAAAAAACTTAGCACACGTAAGATGAACAATTAGAAGAAATGTGCAGTAAAACTGGTAGGTTTATACATGGTATAAAATAATTTATTTTTTTTTGGACATACATTTTTATTTACTGACATAAATATTTGACCTTATCCCAGCAGGTAACAGAAACTGGCATAAAGTGACATTATTCTGTGTTAAGTAAAGAAAAAAGTCCTGGTCCAAAACTATATCTACTATATGTATATTATAGATGGTCTGTGAAAAAGGGCTGTTAGTCACCATGATAATTCAGTAGATAATAATATTACAGAAGTCCCTCATTTAAAGTTAGGTAATAGGCTACTGCTACATGCATTTTTAATAGTAAGTTTGTATTGATGTGAGTTTTAATATTAAATGCACTGCCTACTAACAGTGCACAGTCAGACTGTGCAGCCCCAGCAGGAAACCAGCAGCTTATATGTCTCCGGTCTCCACTGATTAACATGGATAACTTTGACCCACAGAACGGGTAAGGATTCCTGTCTAATTGAATTACCGTCAGTCTCCCAGCCTCTGAATATTGTCTTGAACTTATACCTCTCTCTGATAACAGAAACAATTTACATTATATACTTACTCACTTTTTTCACTTAACAGCAAATTTACTTAAGGTACAAAGCAATATTGTTGTTCTTGTTCAACAGGATGTTTTCGTTCTAACATCCATTATTAGATGTAGCTGCCATTAAATAAAAGCCAAATGACTGAGCCGTGTAATATATGATGAAAGAGCTGTACATGCTGCTCTGAGAAAAGGAAATCAAAGCAGGTTTGTTCGAGAAGAAGTCTGTTGCATAGCAGGTTTTTCTTGATTGCTGTGTTTTGCTCCAAAAGTTATAGTGAATTGGGGGCAGATACTGTGCAGTATGAGGACATACAGTGCTTCAATACCTGATCTAGAAGAAGGGGAGGACAGAGGATGATTGACGAAAGCTCCTCTTAAATGAGTGCCATTCATACATTAAAGCTGCAGTGTGTAACTTTTGGAGATTTTGAATTGATTTTATGTTATCCTGTTGTCTCTGTTTGGTCCTCATAAATGGAAAATGCAGTATGAAACATTATTTGTAAGCTGTGTCCTTCATCTAAAAAATGGACTCTGTCAAGCAACACTATCAGGCCTGACTGTGGCAACAAAGGTGTGAGCAGGGGCGTGACATATTTGCCCCATTAAACTGCTAAACAACCAGGTTTCACTCCATCCCACTCCAAGTTGTCTCACTTTACTAGTACAACGCTGCTGCTGTGTTGGCCATATCACTTCCTGTGTGCAGTATGGGGATGTGGCCTGGTGATATGAGATCTAAACAGAACTGCGTCTGAGCTGATAGACTTAATCAGCAATGTGTAAACTAATTTGACACTGATTTTTTAAGTAACAGACTTTTTTTTACATCAGTTTAAAGAGCAAGAGCATGACACTCACTGCATTACTCTGGAATGAGCTGTGAAAACATGGCTGCCTGCTTGTTTCTCTCTCAAGCCCTTGAAAACCCAAAGGCTAGACTTGTGTGCCGTTATAGGCATGATATCCATTTTCATTACAGGAAAATGCAAAATGAAGACTCTTCAGACAATCAGCCTTGTTCGCTCTTGTTCGCATCTGGGAGCAGTTCCTTAATATAAAATGCACTTGACTTGGACATTCAAGTCAATGTTCTATTAAATATCATATTTCAAATGTCCGTGTCACATTCCAAAGTGGACATTTGAAGATTTACAGCACTGTTGACCCTCATTGCTTGGCTGTTTCCTCAAGAGAACCTGCCACAGGCTGAGTGCCAAATGCTTTAAAATTTAATGAGGTGATGAAGAAATTATCCAGAGGAGACAAAAACACATCAGGTCTGCCACAATAAGACTTTTCTTTTCCTTCCTCTCAGCCTCTTCTTTCCACTTGATCTGTTTTTGGCCTGACTTCCCATTGCCAGCCGTCTAAACTTCTTCATAAATCAACTGGCCACAGAAACGTCTATGGAAACCCAAAATCATAAAAGTGTGAAGTGTAAATGATCAACACACCCACATGGACAGCTTTGCCTGAGCACATACAGTACGGCAAGATAAAGGTAGCTTGTGAATGGCAGAGGGAGAATTTCTTTTCTCCAGGCTGTTTGCTGTGAGCAGAACACCTGCATTCTTTCCAAACTCTTTAGAAGATGATTTTGACCTCGGTGTACAAGCTAAACGGAATCCAGCTTCTTCAAAATGTCAGAATACCACATACCTCTATTGTTTCTGACATGTTTTCGCCGTGAAGGCTCAGATAAAGAAACACCTTTTGAAAAGTGGTGGAGCTGACACACCTTTTTAAAGAGCAATGAAGGAAATAAAAACCTGCCATATTGTCACAGGAGCACTCTGATTGGTCCAAACATCCTGAAAAAACTGGAATAACAACTCTAGAGTGTTTCTTAAAAGTTTAGCAGTTGTTGACCAAAAGCAGAACCACAAACCAGAGAAATTTCTCTGGAGTGCAGATGATTTCTTTCAGCATCCAGGCACGCAGGATCCCTGTCTTGGTACTCTAAGCTGACTTTCCACAGACAGCAGCACCTTCGCTTTCTCCAAACCTCCTCTACAGGATTGGGTTCCAGAGCCTTCTCCTCTCCTGGGACTGACCCAACCCAGGGAACAGGGGGCTTTCATGGGAGATCACAGGTGCTTATATACAAAATGGCAATTTTCTTCTTCCATAATTCCATGTTACTGCATTACCAGATCTTATCATGCGGCCAGTATCTCATTCCTGAGGTTTTAGACGTTAATGAAAGATGCTTTGCTTCCAGCCACTGGGGGCTAAATCAACAAGCCTAGGATTCCTGTTGTTCTTTGTAGGGGAAAACCAAAGGCACAGAGTGGACTGAACTGAGGTCAGAAACAAAGCATGGAGCTGAGGATGAAAATGCTGCACCCAAAACAAGCTTGTATGTAATCTAGTGTAAAGTACTTCACCATTTTCTTGCCAGACACAATATCTGGCCCCTTTATCGACTCCACCTGTTATGTTACAAACATGTCTTGATGTCATTTGAAGGTTAACTTTTCCATTTCCTTTTCATCACATTGAACTATACTTGCACTTGGAGAAGTAGTTTGTTTCATTATTTTGTATGTTACTTTTAGTCAACCATTTAACCTTCTTCAGCTATTAAACCTTTATTTATTTTTAGCTGTCATCTAAGCCCTTTGTCTGTCACTTTAAGCAAAGAATGTCAGTCATTTAGCCACTCTGAGCAAAGTGTAATAGTTCACATATTAATTCAAGCACTTATGAGCAATCATTTTTAGCTATTTAAACTATTTAGCCATTTTTTCAGCTCAGTAAAGATTTTACTTGTATAATTTTCAACTACTGATCCATTAGTCTATGATTTACTGATTTTGTGTGGACAACTTGTTGCACCCAGTGCTATTTCCTACTCAAAAAGTTAATTCAGAATATTTTTTTAATAAAATACTTCCTCTCATATGCAGAACAGCTCAGTGGATTCAGGCAACCATAACTAAATATCACCGATCCTGTGCACATGTGCAAGATAACTTCAATAAAATTACGCTTTTTATCTTTCATGGGTCCACAGTGATGATTACATGTTGCTGTCATGTTGTACACAGACATATATAAATAATTAAATATTAAAGTGAATCACTGGATCCATGTACACCATGGTATTATAATGCAAAATGAATGGCACATTATTCTTTTCACTTGAGTACTGAAAACATTTTTGATAATTATCTCTTATGTCCTTTGTGTGCCCTAGAATCTGACTGAGAAAAGCTCAACAATATGTGTTGAGGATATGTAATTTCAACCACTTAGGATCATTAAAAAGAGATCATATTGAATATCACTTCTGGAGAGAGAGAAAGAGAAAGCGATAAAGAAGTAAAGAAGAGATTTGTTTGTTAGTCAGTCCTGACCGACTCAATCTCCTTAGCCTTGTGAAGAGGGGGAGAGAGAAAGGGTCGGGGTCAGCTTTCTGTAAATCTTCTGATGAAATGTTGACAAAACAGCCAATTTTCTGTAATTTTGCTACAGCCATCTTTCAGCAGCTTACTCACTCAGAACCCCTTCATTTCAAACAGCAGCACACTGCGACCTCTGACATGTATCTCGTCCCTGGCTTCTTTGGCCTGGCAGAAAGACGTAACAGTTGTGCCTTTTAGGTCAGGTGGATGCCGTTTAAGGAGCCAGCTTCATAAAGGAAGCCTTTGTCTAAAACAGGCTCTCTTGGGCCCCAGTAAAAGGATAAGAAATGTAGTTAATAGCTCAGGAGTGGCCTAATCATCAGCTGCCATTACTGCTCCAATATCAGCAGAGATGACAGACTTATCAATAACAAAGGCCCAGCTGAAGCCTCTGCCGCTCTGTCATTTTGATCTTTGCTCCACTAATCAGAGCTTTCATTTGAGCTAAGCACCGGGCAGCACACCTCTCATTCTCTTCATGCTGTGCCAGATATCACTCATCTTTACAAGCCACTCCGTATTCCCTCAACCCCAGGCCACCATTTCCACAAATTGGCTTAATTTCTCAGGCAAATATATGATACATCTGAGAGCTCATTATCCCTGCAATGCAAGTGATTATTGTACTTACTGGTAAAACTGTCTTAGTTTTTAAGGTTTTGTGTGGAGTGGCTGTGGTTGAAGCCCAGCTGAGTTTTAAAATGAAATGAAGATATGTCAAACTGACTATCATTGTGTTATATAAATATTTAATACAATTAACTGTGTTTGTGCTTCTAGAAACATGAAAGGACGTCTGGGCGTGTTTTTCTACTGTTTGTCCAAAATACAGGGAATAAAAATGGCAATAACATGTTGTTAGGCAAGAATACTTGTAGTAATAAAAAAACTGTCAATCAAATACAGAATGGATCATTACTCTCAGAGAGCAAATTGCCCTCATGTAGAGTATTACATATTCTAATGGGGCTAATATATGTGCCATTTAAAAGTAATATACATAGTTTTATGTCAGTATTTCATTCGTCCATTCTTCCACAAAAGGCTCCTCCATCAAGAAGAAACCTGAGAGGGCCGAAGAGGTGCTCCTGCACCTGGACGAGCTGGCCCTTTCATTTACAGTCATAGTGAGGGTCAGGCAATGACTGACTCAGACACCTGCTATTGGGAAATATGTTCTCCATCAGTGAGCTATAGACTATTTCTGGACAGGAGCACTGGGAGACCATTGTTCTCCTCAACTCTGACATCCAAGGCATTCTGGGACTCTTGGCACACATAGACAACAATGTATTATTCATGTTAAGCTTAAATATTGGACACTCATTTAAAATTGTCATGCAAACTATGGTTAGAGAGGTGTTTGTTAATTGCAGCAGTTTAGCTTGATAGCATTTAATAATGCAATAAAATAGCAAATCTCACACACTTAGATTATACTACCAGAATTGCTCACACATCCTTTTAAGACAAATAAATAATACCTATCTTTCAATTTAAGCATAATCGACAGTCTCAAGTTTAACATAAAATACTGGAGCTCCTTATTCACTCAGATTGACACTTGATATGCTTTTTAAACATATGATCTGGTCTCTGCTCCTATACGGTCTTATACAAGGGCAAGGGGTTTGGAGATTTTGCAATGTCATCTGGGATTAAAAAGGAGCAGCCCATCAGAGCCCCAGGCCACACCACCTGGAGCCCCTATATGATCCCTGCTGCAGTACCTCTCAAAACCAGCCCCATTAGCTTACCGCCGAATAATTCAACCAAATGCCACAGAGCAAACAAAGCCCCATTTCAGAAAAGATTACAACTTCAACAGGAAACCCTTTGATTTTGAGTTTGTTTGAAATGTTATCAATACCCTAATCATTCCTGCGGATCAACAAAGCCATCTCTAATCACTATACCTTGGCTGCAGTTATGCATCAAACTCCAGAGGGGGAAAAAAAACAACAACAAAAAAGAAAATCACTGTTGAGGACAGAGGATTGACTTGTTTAACAAGTAGCACGTGCAATGACAAAGCGATTTCTTTCTCTATGTTGATCACCCACCTGCACACAGATTAGGTCAGATATTCACCTGACCTGCCAACTTGTCACTCACACTTAATAGAAAAAAAAAAGAAACACACACACACACACAGCACACATTCATTCCTCTACAAGTGCTGCAGATAAGGTGCTACAAACAGAAGACAGCAGACAAGACTTTACCTTGTCCCTTTTACCAGCAAGAAAATATTAAACTAAAAAAGACTTTAATAAGTAAAACAAGATTTTGGAAAAACAAGGGATATGCATTTCAGAAGCAGGCATCATAATCTATGAGTGAAAAATAAAGTTACAATAAATTAAGCAAAAAAAAAAAAAATATTGACAAGTGTACGTCATGGAGGGTCACATGGTCGGTGTGTGTGTGTTACATGTATACACTGTATATATATAAACTGTCCTGATTTTGAAAAGTGCTTATATAATAGCAATTGCTGTACTTCAGATTGTATTAAAGGTTGTGGCCAAATAGAATAAAGCAAAATTTACTTTTTGTTTGAGATCCTGTATCATATTTCCCAGTATGTTATTTGTTTGAGGTTTTGTTGGATTAATGGGAGAACATATTCCTCCACAGAGTTGTGCATTGTATTGGAAAGAAAGAGTGGGGTTTCGTTGTCGATCTAGTCTCTGGCGCCCCTTTGTGGTATATACTGGAACTAAATTAATTCATTTAAAGTTCATGAAGGAAAACAAAAACTGTCATGAAATGCATCAAATAATAATAATAATAATAATAATAATAATAATAATAATAATACTTGTGAATACTTTGAAATGTACTATTTCAACATATCACTTATTTTATATATACCTTGTGAGTGAACATACAGTACATTTACATATGAAATGTTTATGATAGAGTGATTCTACTTTTTTTGGTTATCAAGGTCGTCTTAACGGAAGGACATGTGGACAGTAGGCAAAGTAAGAGTAATATACAAACACGATTTTGATGTAATGTCCATGCATTGTCCATATAATTGATTTTGATGTTTTACATCTTTGGAACATCTCTTAAGAGCACAAATGTCACACACATATACTGTAAATATATATATGTGTGTGTGTGTTGAATTAATAGGACTTTGCCAAAACAGGACAGAGCAATATTCAAAATCCAGTGATAGGGATGTTTGCATCAGTCCTTATGGTCAACATGGGCTCATGTGAGGTAGCTTTGATTATTTTCATGAGAACATGTGGTAATTCCTTCATTTCCCAGGGGGGAGTAAATTCCAGCTGCTGTAATTACCCAACTCATAAAAACTGAAAATTCTGCTTTTGATAAGTAATGATGTCGAATTTTTTTTATTTTTTCTCCCTCTGCATAGTAGCACAAACTTTTGTTGCAGGAGATAAAGATTTCAGTTTCCCAGCAGTCTCCCAGTTTGTTCCACTGTGGCGTGAAGATCAAGATGAGGAAAAAATAATGTGGGAGGAATCGACATTTTTTTCTTCATAAAATGTGAACTCTCTCTTTCTCACACACACTGTGCGCACGCCAGGTGCACAGATGTAGTGTGTAGTGCCCGAAGTAAACGTGTAAACACTGGGGGGGGGGAAACAGTAGAGGACTGCACCAAATAAACGCATGTTTCGTACCAAAACGCTGCCTCCCAGTGTCAGTGTTAAAAAGGGAGACTGACCTACACTGTGTACTAGAGTAATTGGGCTACAGTCAGAAGATAAGAGCATGAAGTATAGACATGTCATCCGCTCACAACAAATTGGAAACCGGCTGTGGGCTAGTACTTTGTACTTATTTTGCACACGTACAACCACGTCGTATAGGAAGAACAAGATGTCTGAATCCGTGAACTAGGGAGGGGCGGCTGCAAAACACACTGATAGCCTGAATGCAAAGAGCCGAAAGAACACTTCCTGTTGATGCAAAAATTGCAGCAGTAACTGTCTGACACATCTGGACTTGTAGAGGGGGGGAGGCCTGGCTGTGGTGTTAGCGAACTACGGAGGGGAATGGACACGGCTCAATGCTAACCTGGAAGACGGTGAGTTTGGTGGACTTTCATCTCGCCAGTGACTGTGGCCATAATGTGTATTGGTGTCTTCGCTCTTGCGGTGAAAGTGAAGGCGAAATTACTGTCTACAGCCGCGCGCTAGCCACCAACTGCCAGTTAGCGTTAGCCGCTAATGGTCGCTACGTCTTATATGGAAAGGTTGCTAGCGGTGGCTAGTTTAGCTAGCGCTAACTAGCCTAGCTAGCGCTAACTAGCCTAGCTAGCTATAGGTGTAAGCACATATGACAGCCGACACATAGTTGGTACCCTTGTTCGACGTTGAGACTTAGCGACCTAACTCTGTGATGTCGTTAAGATTGTGTAGAGTCACTGAAACTGTGTTCAAACCCTTTGCTCAGCCACGGAATGTGAAAGAGTGAAGTCAGTGTGTAAATGAAGCGTTTGTCTTATTAAAATATTGCACGCCTTGAGACTGCGCTAGCAACCATCGCTGGTGCTAGTGTGTTGCTGCATAGTTGGGCGTTTCGGCCTTGGTGGTCGATGCAAAGCGTCAACCTTCTTGTAAGTCAGTTATCAGTTGCCATAGGAATGAGGAGATAATGGAACCATAAGAACACAAAGTAAGCAGACGTGTTGACCATGCTAACGCTAATATTAGCTGATCCGCTCCTCAGACCCCCCCGCCCTCCTCAAAATCAATGGCTAACAAAAGTATGTGACTAACTTTGCCTTTTACTATGTCGGTTTTGTGGGGAGATACTTGAATATCAATGCGACATAACAGTGTCCCACAATGTTCTTTACTTGTGTCGGTGTCACTGTGGAAGAACCAGCCCATCAGTCTATTTTGTTTCATTGGATACATAACTACTCATGCAATCTAAACTTGAAATGATCAATCGGGGAGTAAGGCCCCGGAGTTTCCCGGTGTCAGAAACTACCGAACCATTTTCACATCTCTTGCAGTATAAAGACCCCGGTACTTGCAAAGCTTTTGGTAGCAGTTAATGTATATGTAAACCAATTATGTGCCATGTCACGTCGGATAAGGACGAAGTGCAGAAACATGCAGGTTATTCAGTACACCTGGGTTCACCTCGGTCACCAAGCACGCACCACAATCCTGTGTCATCCAGTTGCTCCGAAAGCTCCATTTCTGCCGCGTTAACGACCCAGTTTAAAACCAAAAACACACATTACTCCTGGACAACTGCATCTGAAACCTTTCCAAATATTTTAACTATAAGGCATGTCAGAACAGAGCTGAACCAAAGCAATTTAGACTTTTGAATGTGTAGACATTATGGTTTTGTATCCACTCAACGTTCCCTTTTTTATGGTCCTGTTTCTTGCTTGGGAAATGTTGCAAAACTGAATTTTTTTTGAATCAACAGCTGTAATAAGATGCCATAGGTAGAAATTGACCTGTTTAAAATAACATAACAACAGCAACTTTTGTAAGGTCTGTTGTGATGATGTGGTAATTACAGTAGAAGTTTGTCAAAGTTTTTCATTTTTACATTTCAGTTTTTCATTTTTCAGTTTTTGCAGGTGCCATGAAAAGTTTTTTTCCCTGTTGTCTTTTTCCAAATTCCATGTTTTGCCTACAACCATGGTTCTCAAACTGTGGTATGTGTACCACCAGTGGTACATGAGCTTCCTCTGGTGATACTTGGAGAGTAATCAGAAATACTGTTCTACTGTATATACCAGGGTATGTGATCAGAGCGGAGCTGAGGAATTTTGACTGGAGTGCATAGAAAATGAAACTAAAACATTTTATCTCTGACGCCATCTTAATGTAATTTAGCAATACCAGTGTCTGACTTATATGTGAGGAAGAGGAGGATGATGATGAGAGCAAATGATCTTATTATGGATAAATCTGCCTCCTGTGAAAAGTTTGTAGCAGACTTTGCTTGGCCTATTTACACCACTGTATTTTAATGTTGGTGATAATGATGTTACTTTAAGAGCTCAATATTTTCTCAGGTGGTACTTGGAAATAAAGAGTTTGAGAACTACTGGCCTACAACAATGTTAAATTATAATATTAATGATAACAATATCTATTTTCTCTGAATCAGTTTGATTTAGGGAAGTGTAGGAAATTTAACTGAGCAATAAGCCATAGTCTGACCCAACATCAGACATTTGAAACTTTTTTTCTTCCTGTATTTCAGCTGCAAATGGTGGGTACTTAACTAAACTTCTGTTCCTCCTTAAGCAAATTCTGTCAAATTGGAGGTGATAAAACCTGTTTTAAAGCCGTTTCATCAACTGTATCTCTGCCAACTGTGCTATAATGTGTGCTCAGTGCAGTGTGACTTTAATAGAGAAGGAAAAGATGCAACTTGATATCCTAGATAATTAGTCGTCATTGTTAATTGCACTGTCCATGGTGCAAGCAAGAGGTGGTAAATATGTCAGAACTGTCTGTAGACAATGCAGGACAGAGTCTGCAGCTGGAAAGCACCAGTTATTAAGAGTCAGAGTAATGTTGCTCTGGAGGTTTCCTTTAAACAGCACAAAAAGTAATGAGATTTGTGTTTGGTAGATTATTTTTGTTTTAACATTGCTTCTTGGCAATAAATCTTATACTGCTGGAAAACCTGTTTTCCCTTTTAAAATAGTGCCACATATGTAAGGAAAATGCATTTGTGGGTTGAGCAACATAGTTGAATATGTAGGTTGCACCAATGAAGAACTTGTTAAATCTTCTCTGCCAATGCCAAACAGCTTGTTCTGCTATTGACTCTTGTTTAGTGTCGTTGAGAAATGGCACCAAACAAGCCATATTGGCAATTTAACAATTTATTATTTTAACAAACGGGTTTCAGTGGCATGTGGATAAACCACACACAGCCACAACAGCCTGGCACCTCTCCCTCATGCTGATCACCAGCTCGGCCACACACTGCTTTAGGATGGTATTCCATGCTTCACAACGGTTCAGTAGGGTTGAGGTCAGGTCTGCAGGAAGGCCATTCCATCCTCTCTACTCCCAAATTCTGGAGGTAGTCTCTGATAAACCCTGCTCTGCGGGGACATGCGTTGTCATCTTGGAGGATAGAGTTTGGTCCTAGACTTTGGAGATATGCGATTGCCACTGTTTGCAGAATCTCATCTTGATTGCCTCCATTGATGACAAGCCTTGTTTTTCCAGTGAGGGAGTCAGTAGCAGAATAAGCTGTTTGGCGTTGGCAGAGAAGGTTTGGCAAGTTTTCGTGGGCACAACCAAGATACTCAATTTTGTTGGCACCATTTAAAAGGAAGTAATCAGGCTTTCCAACGGTATAAGATTTATTGCCAAGAAGGATTGTTACAAAAAAAATAAATAATTGACCAAACATAAATTTCCTTACTTTTTGTGCTAAGTTTAGTTACTCATCAGTGATGGGAACATGAAGAAATAAACTCTTGTTAAAACAAAGAAACATTTCACAAAACAAAAGGGTTTGCACTCCAGACACATTTTTTATGAAATATATTAGCACATTAAGAATATTTATTGATCCTGTATCAAGTCCATGTGTCTCTGGTTGGTACACACTGAAATCAGTATTACTGTTGATGAAGTGACTGACATTTTCAGATGTTCACCACTGGGTTTGTACAAACAAAAATGATCTTCTTCAGATCTGTAAAATATTCATTGGACATGGTCAAGTCTGTCCTAAAAGTCATGAAGTGGTAAAGTTAAAGCTTCTAGGCCAAGCCAGCTCTCCTCTCTTCCTCAGCATTGACTGATTCCTTTTTTTTTTTTGCAAATGAGATATACAGTAACTTGTGATCTGTTGTATGTTACCGAGTTTAAAATAATGACATGACGACCAATACTTTATGACTTGTCAACCCGCAGAAAAGTGATGTTGTAAATGCTTGGGGGTCTCGGTTCAGAATGTTGTTGGGTATTTTGAATCTGATTGTTTTGTCTTCAGCAGACATGTCCTCTTCATTTCAGTGCATAAAATACTACAGATTCTTTTCATGAATTCTAGGCCTAATTTTATATGCTTAGCTATTTTTTTAATCATTGAAATTTGGCTGAATGGTTACTTCTTTTTAAGAACTTTAAAGCAATGATGTATGCTGTATCTCAGTGTGTTTGCACAATGCACAAAGTTATCAATATCTTATAGTTGCTAACTCATAATAGCTTCACTTGCTATTTAAAACAAATATTGCCATAATTATTAATACTGTTTTCTTGCCCATCCCTAGTTGTGAATGACCTTGGCAAAAGTTCTAAATAAGATCTTTGAAAACTAGAGAGCAAAGATCACGGTTACTTTATCCCAGCATTTCTCAACAAATAAGACAGAAAAGAAAACACACCCAATGGCTACACATACATTATGTGGCTCTGCATATTGAGCTCTTGGTAAGCTTAGACCACCTACACATTATATATTTTTCCTACACTAGCAAAGTTCCTCACATCATACCTTACCTTTAATGTATCACCGTCTATTTTTATCTTGTTTTGAGCTATCTCTTTTAAATTGCTCCTCTAACCTTTGCTTGTTAAGCATTTCTGTTCTGGATCTGCTCTGAAAATGCTGCTGATGGTGGAGAAAGCATGCATTGCTTACTTGCTGACTTTGATTTATCCTCTACTCTTTTTCTCTTTTCTTTTACTTTTTTTTTACTCCATATGCATTTCTAAGTGTAGTGTTTTCGCAACAGTTGTGTGCTCATCTTTGGTTTAGCTAAACTATCACAATATACTCAGCATCCTGTCTGTATCTACGCAGCAGCTGTGTCAAACAGGCTTACTACGAGGCGCAGAACATGAGCCATAGATGGAATGTTTGAGCCGAGTTTTAACATTTTTGGTTTTCCCTCATGAGCCAAGCATGTGCTTTGCAACCATGCACTGAGCATGCATTCCTTGGCTGCCCTTCAAATTGGCAAGATCCAGTATGTTGTATGTTGTTGGCAGCCACCACTGATGTGTGTGAGAGTTTACTCACGGAAGGTGCAGTGAAAATAATGCACACCTTTATAATTATGCTCTTTGTTTTGCAACATTTTTCCCTTCTCCTATGCAAGGATGAGAACATATGGTTTGTTAAACCGGTGTCTTTGCATGCTTTGGCAACTAGAGTGCTGGCAGGAATTAAATGTGCAAAAAATCATAGTAAATTGCTGGGGTGGTGTACATAAGAAGAAATTGACAGATGGTGTTGGTGTCTGTGTGACCTGCTACACTGTAATATTTTCTTTTATGAATGCAGAATCATACAATACTCTTTTGTCAATTGACCTCACATTTACATTGTGGTGGTTTCAGTAGTGCTTCTGAGCAGGCAGGGACCCATACTGGTTAACATTTTATCTAGGGCCGCAGCAATTAATCAACTACTAACCAATTATTCATTTAATCTGTTGGAGTGTTCATTTGTTCATTATCCACCACTTTAACTGGGCAGCCTACACAGGGCAATAGGTGGGTTACACCCTGGACAGGTTGCCAGACCATCACATGGCCACAACTCACTCTCGCATTCAAACCTAGTGTCCAATTAAACTGCATGTTTTTGGACTGTTGGAGGAAACTGGAGTACCATGGGAGAAGATGAAAACTCCATACAGGAATTTGAGTGTTTTTTTTTTTTAATTAAAACAGTTTTCTGATCTTCAACTTCTTAAATGTTAATATGTTGTAGTTTCTTTGCTTCATTTAACAAAAAACACTGAACACTGAATAATTGTGGTTTGTGGACAACACAAGATATTTGAGAACATATATTTTTAGGTTTTTCTAACATTTTGTTGTCCACACAACATAAACTGTTTCCAAAAAGCTAAAATTTAAAGCTAGTATGTTGTGAACTATCAACATGGAGGTTGTATTAAAGAGTGGTTGCTGGTGTAATTACCCACACCTTTTTATTTAGATCCACCAGAGAAGCTTCAAAGAAAGGAGAGTAATTTCAACCTCAATTTGGTTATGCTCACCTTCGGTGTATAACTGGATTTTCTTCTTTCTCTGCCAAATGCACAGTATAGTCCTGTATTTATATAACCCATTTGACTCGCACACCACAGTCGGGATATTTTAACACTGGTACATTGTGTTCCAGCAGCCATACTTGCTTCATCTGCATTTTCTGTTTATCATAAGCTGTAATTGTAAAAAAAAAAAAAAAAGCAAAAAAAAAAAAATAATTCCATTTCCTATCACACATCTTTTGTATCCATTCATATGCTGCCAGTGTAGCTAAACCCACAACCTTCAAGTTGAAAGAGGACTTGCCCTACCACGGAGCTACCATCACTTTTGGCTTGCAGTTAAACAATATATGCAAGAGTTCTATTTCCAGAATGAGCTGGCCAGCTCACTCAAGTGAGATGTACCGGTCACACAGATTTTATATGTGCAGCACGGTTCCTCTCTCCAGTCTCATATGGACCTGCTTTTCTGTGAGGCTACAAATGGAGAGAGAGCGCGGGTGTGTCACTAATTACTAAACTGCTGCTGTGATGTGTACCAAGTGGTGAAAATATCAATTTTGTTAAACAGGTGGTTTGATACTGGAGTGTTGACGTAAGCACAGTGACGTTCACCTGCTGTTTCCTTAACAGACCCAGCACTAGAGGCAAATCAGTGAATAGGCATTTCCTTATGGGACGGCCTAATCATGACATTCATTTTTAACTTCTTATATATAAAACAACACTCACAAAGTAAACTTGAGTATGAAATCATCACACTGTCAACTTTCATATGCTGTGCATAAGTGTGCCTCATTTACATCATGGCAGGTGCATTCTTAGTAGTAATAAAACCCGTGTGCACATGTTGATAAAGTCTTTTTGGCACACACTGTTTATGTGCCCGGTTGGCCCTGAGATCATTGGCAGGCCTCTAGCATTACTGATGTTCAAGACACATTTGCTGTTAATTTCATTAACAATTCAAATTTATTTCTCATCTCACTAAACAGGTGTATCATACACATGAGACATCCCTTCTGTAAATGATCACTTCAGATAAATGATTTATTCAAAACATGTTTTAGGTGGACGAATGGATATGGTTGTTGATCGTAGTTGAGTCAGACAGCTGAGATTGGTGAGGTGATTTATTATTGTACTCCACACTCTGACTCTAAGAGATGTCACCAGCTAGAGGTGGCTACATCTTGGATGTGTTTTTCTTTTTTTTGTTTCTTGTAATCTCAGAACCACTTGTGTGTAGTCGGCCTTGCAAAAGTAAAACCTAATTTGTACTCCATTGCTTGACACATTTGAGAACTGTACTCAAGTGAAAGCTTTTAGTCGTATCAGTATAATCACGATTTTAGTAGGCCCTTTCAGTTGCCAGTTTATTATCCTGATCAGTAATCTCAGCTTGTTTATTTGTATCCATGTCCAGTAGTGTTAAAGTGTCATTGGGAAACAAACTGCCATAGACTTTTTAAAATACATGCATCCAAGGGTAGCCTGCCATAGTTGAATTTATCCGATTACAATTTCTTACTAATGTTATTTTTTTTTTACACATTTTTAAAAATATGTTAGAGATCTCTCTACCTATTATTTTGCACTTTTGCTTTATTATAGCACCGTGAACACTGCTCTGTCTCTCTTTCTCTATCTCTCTTTCACCCAAACACATGCCATTGGCAGCATCAGGAAAAATCCCACCATGTCAGTAAACCAGTTAACTTACTGCCCTCAGCAGGTGGCCAGAATAATGCATAACATTTATTATTTTCCACTTTTGCTGTTCATTTTCCCACAGTTGGCATGCCTTTCTCAGCAGGCAGGCCTTGAGTACTGCATGCATATAAGGCCGTCACAATAAGCAACCCTCACTGGCCTGGAATATGTAAAAATATGTATGAAAAAGGCTTGTATCAAAAGTTTACCCCTCATGTCTTTATTATTATTGACTGTAATATTTTTTTAATGTAAAAAAGCTAATTAAAATCTTAATGTTTTTTTTCTCCCTCTTTCCATCAGGCTGCCGACAAACTGGAGAAACGTATCCAAGAAATGGACGACGGCAGCTACATCGAGTTTGATGTGCCGGAGTTCAGTAACACCGTTCTGACTCAGCTCAATGAACTGCGGCTGCAAGGGAAGCTGTGTGACATCATAGTTCACATTCAGGGTCAGCCATTTCGAGCCCATAAGGCTGTACTGGCAGCTAGTTCACCCTACTTTCGTGACCACTCAGCCCTCAGCACCATGAGTGGCCTTTCCATCTCGGTCATCAAAAGTCCTGAGGTGTTTGAACAGCTTCTTGCATTCTGCTACACTGGTCACATGTCCCTACAGCTCAAGGATATCATCAGTTTCCTCACTGCTGCCAGCTTCCTGCAGATGCAGGCCATCATTGACAAATGTACCCAAGTCCTGGAGCGTATCCACTCCAAGATCAGCCTCCCAGTCGGTGTCTGCAGCCCAGAGAAGGATGACTCACAGACGAGTCGCAATGGGGTCAGTGACAGCAACCTCTTTGTAAACCCGACCCAGATCTCCCCCCCTTACTACTCCCGGCAGAGTCAAGGCTTGGGCCGGGGGCGACAGCAGCAGGAGGAAGCCCAGTCAGACCGTGGCAGTAGTGATAGCGTGTCAGAGCATGATACTCCAATGGAGGGAGAAACGGAGCAAGTGGAACTGATTGGCAAAGACGGGCAAGTAACAGATGTGCATGTGAAGGTAGAGAAGCCTGATAGGCCCATTTACTCTGATAGTTCCTCAGCTGGTGATGATGGTTATCACACAGAGTTGGTGGATGGAGAACAGGTGTTGGCTGTTAGTGTGGGTTCTTACTGTCCTGTCATCCAGCCTGCTACATATTCTTACTCAGGGCTGACCTCCTCATGCTTTGTCAACATCAGCAGCTCCAGTCCTTCCCGCTCCATGCTCAGTGGCTTCCGAGGTGGGCGAGCCAGGTCAAAGCGCCCCCTGGCCATCCCAGCAGGGATGCTGAGTAATACCAAGCCAGATGATAGCGAGTCAGCTGTGGGACCCACGGGGCTTGAGAACGATGTACGAGTGCGCAGCCTGCGTAGCCAGTGGTACCCTTACAATGAGAGACTCATTTGCATCTACTGTGGAAAGACCTTCAATCAGAAGGGAAGCTTGGACCGCCACATGCGCCTGCACATGGGAATCACCCCGTTTGTTTGCAAATTCTGTGGCAAGAAGTACACACGGAAAGACCAGCTGGAGTACCACATCCGTGGCCACACGGACAACAAGCCCTTCCACTGTCAGATCTGTGGAAAATGCTTCCCTTTTCAGGGCACCCTAAACCAGCACCTGCGGAAGAAGCACATGGGAGCATCAGAAGGCAGCAATCACATTGACTCTCCAGAGAGGACCGAGGGAGGCTCTGGCCAGAAGGACCAAGAGGATACGTCTGAGGGGATGGCCTTTGAGGCACAATATGCAGAAGAGGCACCAGCCAATGATATGGAGGAAAGCTCAAAATGTAGTCCAGACCAGGATCAAGCATCAAGATGTGATTTTTAGGTCCTGCTTCAGGTTAAGGAAGCTTTAAAAAGTGTTTATTTCAAATCAAGTTAAAGGACTTTTTTCATTTGGAATCAGCTCCCTCTAATACAGACATTTCTTTCATTAAGGTTGTCTGTCAGTTTTGTGAAAGTTTGTCATTGAATGCAAAGTGGAGATGGGTGCTTTCTAGAAATTTGATTCTTACCTGCAAAGGGAGTAACACCTTACTATTTTGTAGGAGGTCCTAATAATCAAGACCTCCTAATTGACTTCTCTTTTTATCTTTTAATGTTTTTTAAAACATATTTACAGAGTTATATAGGCATGTTGCAATAATTGATAATGTGAAAGCTCTGGTAAGATGCTTGTCATATCACCTTTTTACCTGACCTGTTTTTGCACATGTGGCCACAGGAGGTCACTTATTCACAAGGAATGATTTTTCTGCCAGTGCAAAGCTTCGTGTGACATATCCGTACAATACCTCATGATGCAACTACATACTCATAGCAGACAGTATTTTAACCTAAATGAAACTCCAGGTTCTACCTCATAGCCAAGAACCTAGCAGGCACACATATTCACTGTATGAAATCCGTTCCCACACATGCAAATAGTATCTTATTGCCAAACCGTGTACAAAAATATTCACAAAGCCTTGATACTTTATGGTAAATATTCCTTGCTGATTGTATGGATTAGGGACAAAGTCCTTGTCTGATGTGTCATGGTCGGCTAGGTTACAATGATTATTAAGAAGGTGCTAGATTAGGTGTTCTTTAAATTTGCTAGCTTGTGTGTTTTTGTTCGATGCAGAGAACAGAGTAAGAGAATGACCCTGTATACTTTTAAGATATCTTTTGCTGTCTGATAATGTTTGTTTTACAAAATACTTAAGGATTTATAATCTCATCACTACTGGAGATCTCAGTCTGTTGGCCAAGGTGGTTTAAGATGCTATCTTCCATGGAATGGATGAACTACATCCATACAATGAAAATGTTTATATATATTCTCTATACTCTTATGACAGATTTATACTGAACCCTTGTATGTGTTTCTCTTGAGGTTGGCTTCTTGCTTAATAGTGAGACAAGAGTACTCTTTGTCAACTCAGCACAGTAGGAACAGCTCTGGATCTGTTCACATAAATCAAAGTACACTAGTCTGAATAATATGCAAACCGAAAGACTACAGGAATCTCAGCCATTGTGACATAGTTTTTATTGCGTTGTTTGAAAGAGCTGTTGGTTTCTCTCCTGTTTTCATTCTGTCTTTCCGTTTGTGAAGGGACTGTTGAGCTGTGACTGGTTTTCTGCATTGATTGAAGTCAAATGCAGATAAGGAACATTAGGTGTGACTCAGCTAGATTAAGGTTAAAGCTATGAGCTAAATGAGATAGCTGGTGAATGGGATAGGAGCTGTTCCAGGGAAAAATATGCTAACCTAAGTCTTAATTATGATGCAGAAACAGTGTCAGATAAATACTTGTTCACAGGAGTCTTTTTTTTTTTTTGACTTTGAATAGACTCTGTAATCACATGAATACTATTGGCTACAACTCATGCATATGGGGATGTTGTATTTTATCTATACTATTTGAAATGTGGGGGTTGGGGATGGGGAAATTTCTAGCTTGCATAGGTTTTATTTCCATTCTGATTTAACAGTAAATACTGGAGGCACTTAAAAGTCCTGATGAATTATCCTGTCATAATCTGCAAATCTGATGATCAGTTGGGTGTTGTCCTGCTTTTGGTTTGACATCCAGCAGTGAAATGCCTTTTTTTAAAAAAAAAAAAGAATAGCACCTGCTAAAAGCTTGTTTGCTGTCCCAGCAGGCCAATGCTGAATTTGTTCGGTTAACTGAGTTTTGTTTTATAATGCACACAAAGTCTCTACTTTGTGTGTGTTTGGTGGGAGAATAGTGTGTTTTGTTGCTTACGTCCAATGTTGCGTCAGGGGTGCAGCCATTTTATTGCAGTGAATGTGCGGCGGTCGTCTTCTGTCATTGACAGTTAAAATAGCGACCCGACATTTTGGGGGAGTTTGCAAAAATTAGTATAGCTAGCTTTTTGTTACTTTTTTGTGTACTTTTAGTCATCATCGCCCACTGTCCACCTATAAAGTACTTTTTCGATGAATGTTAAGTGAATAGAGTTAATTCCGGCCGCTGCTGATGTGATGTGCATATTTGACAGCTGATCTGACCTTGTTAAAAACGGTTGCTAAACTGACTAAATTGATTATGGATATTTAGATTCTTGCCACCCTCAACGGAAAGAGGAGTATATGCATACCGTCTTACATTATCATCAGTAATGTTTTCTGAGTAATGGGTACAATCTGCTGAAAAAAAGAATTTGTGCCAAGAGTTAACACCAAAGACTAAAAGGTGGAGTTAAGCAGTACATATTGACTGTGTTACATAATTGAGATCTAATGAAGAAAAATGGATTCTTAATTTAAAGTAGGGGTAGTTCATTGCTATTTGCAAGGAATATTGTTTCCCAGCTTATAACAATCACTTGTATAAAATTTGAACAATTAGCTAAGATGACTTTAAAGTCATATTATGTAATATATTAAGCCATACAAAAGCTGACAATATAGAAGTTGTGCAATTGTAATTATTTAAAGCCAATGTAAACAAAAAAAAAAAAGAAAAAGAGAGAGAATATTTTACAAAAGTGGCATCTTAAACATAGTGCCTTGCCACAAGCTTTACATGCTAGAATCTGGCACTTTGTCCTGTGCCTCTGTCATTTTTAAATTGTTTGAATAGAGAGATTATTAAAGAAAGATTAACAAACTATGGCCGAATTATTTATAGTGAAGTGGTACCAAGAATGCAATTGAGTAGACACCGAGTCGAGTCATTCTTGTCCTTTTTTTTGTCATGGGATAATTTTATGGTTTTACTGTTTTTGTAGCAATTGATAACAATCAAATGAGGTGGACTTGTTCCCTGTAAACCATTCCCCCCATGACTTTATTGCATCCCTCTTCTCCAGCCACTGAGGACAATCTTAGCAATGTACTATATTTGTAGACATTTCATTGAAGGAAGGAGATGCATGAGAAACACAAAAAAACTACTTCTACTCTCTCTGAGCATCTGACAGTGGAACAGCTGTCTGGATGTTTCACTCATAAAATAAACTAAATACTTGTATAGAGAGAAAAAAAGCTTGCCCTCATTTAATGTAGCCAAATTGCACGTTGCCCAACCACAGAAATTGTATAAGATTGCCAATGGATACTTTTTTTAAACGTGATATTTCTTTTATTTGTGTCATCGATTTGTGCACTTAACAGTTTTTCATTGATAGTACATGTATGCTAAAGCCATCCAGGAAGTTTAGTTGTTCCTCCATAGTTACCCCCCAAGGGACTCAGCTGTAATTGGCCTCTGTCATTTTGGTAGGGAACTTTTCCTCTAAAATGGTGCTTTTAGATCAGTCACTTTTTCCCTTTCCAAACAAGTAAACATCTCCATTTCCTCAGGTAAATGGGGGCCAAATAGTTTCAATGCTTTTCATGAACTATAGTTACTTATGTGACAGTTCGCATCCACAGAACCAGCTGAACTTGACACACTCGAATTGACTTTTTGTCAACTCTTAGTCCCACCTGAGAGGAGTGGGAGTTGCATTATGGGCCACAAGTAATCAAAAGGAAGCGTTTACAGGGAAAGCTGTCAGACTACTTTTTGAAAATTGCAGCTCATCCTATTCCTTTTATAATAAACTCACTTCAGGTAGTTTACGAACACTGATACAGGCTTAGAAATAAATCTTAAGTCTTCCATAGCTTTTCTGTCAATTTCTGTCCACTGTGTATTATGAAAAAAAAAGCAATAACCTTTTTTAAAAGTGGTGTATTGGGATCATCAAGCCTATTGAAAAATTGGCCTGTCAAATATCACACAAAGTGAATGACAGGGAGCCGTTGAATTCAAGTAGGACCAGGACAATTTGTTATTGATTTATTTTTATATGTTTTCTGAAAATTTGGACGGCCTGACTTCCTCTTCAGGAAATATATAAATGGAAAAAGTGGTGTTGCTTGTTTTTTTGTTTTTTTTTGTTTTTTTTAAGCGATGATGAAAATCTGGTGGCAGTGATTTGACTGCAACACAAGAACTGAGTGTGCAGTTCAGTAATCTAACTCAGTGGCACTGTTCAGAGTGGCACCTCCAGCTGTGTTTTAATAATGAAAGGGATTTTGGGCTCTATAGCCACTCTTTAGGAGCGGGCTATCTGTGGTCATGTTGCGGTTCAGTGATCTCCATTAGCTCCTCCGGCACTGAGACTGTAGTTGTTGAGGACAAGAGGGGAAATTTTCAGTCGAGCAATTGTCCCCTTTCCTTTTACAACTTCCTAGATCCTGCACTATAATGTCTCTGGCTCATATTTGGTGACGTGGCAAAAAAAAAAAAAAAAAAACCTTAGGGTATATACTCAGGGTATATAGTGTTTAAGTGGTCTCCTTGGACATACATAACATGTCCATAGTATAATTGTGCACTTCTCTTCAGGTGGGGAAACAAGTCCTCAGTCAGTGGTTTCCAAACATTCTGCCTCAAGGTCTCAATGAGCCCATATTTTCCACAGAGCTGAAGCTTGGGGAGCGGTAGAGACCATGGAGTGAACCATGGCAGCAGAAAGGCCCTAACTCCTGTTTCGTCCACTCTACACACAACCTCACAACCCAACTGTGAACCTCAGAACTCTACTGTTTTGTACAACTATGAAGTAAATGAAGCTAGCTAGAGCTGATGTTGTATCTAATGCCATTTATGAATTTATTTTATAGCATGAAATGAAATATATTCAAATTATATATTTTACTCATAATCATTATGTGCTGCTTCATTTTGGTTTCTTAAGCTTGTAAATTGCTTTTTTATTATATTAAAAAAAATGTCAACAAAATATTGCGTTTATAAAAAATAAAGACGCTGATTTGGCTCCAGTTTGTCATTTTTGTGTCTCACAGGTGGATTTATTTAAGTTTTGTTGCATGATAATTTATATGAAGTGCATTAAATCGTTTGATGTTAACAGGAGAATAAGAGCATGTACTATTTAGCCACCCTTAAATTATCTTGTTTATTATAATCTGAACAGTAAGACATCATCTGTGTGTACGATAATGTTGATTGACTCATATGGATTTATAAATGGTGCAGTAAAATTCCAGGAAATGAACACCATCTGGAGGAAAACTGATGTAAGTGCAACTTTGAGCCTCCAGAGGGAGCTAGAGAATAACAAGTTCATCTTACATTCTTCTCTTTAGTGTAATGCAATCCAGGATTATTAGGCCATTGTGACTAACAATTTCAGACTACTTCAACTGATATAAATATTGCTTAACTAAATATAACATTACCTTAACTAAAAATGCTACTGATGTGAAGGGGGTTCACATGAATTGACCAAACCAGATGTCTAAAAATTGTTTCCTCTTACAATAGGTATTTTTCTACAGACAGTGCACATGGAAAGTAGGACATATGCAATAATCAGAGGCCAAGTAGCTGAAAATAAAACAACAAATTGCTTTGGTCTCCTTTGGCTGGCAATAAACATAATTTATTACGAGAAAGGCTCCTGCACAATCTCTAGTCAAAGTCTCAAACCAATCCTCAGCAGTGTTACGGCTTCTGTCCCCAATGTGTTAAAATATTCATAAAGTGGCAGCTGTGCAGCAGCTTCCTGCAGTCTTACTAGAGTTTGTGGGTTTGACAAAAAGTCGGACCATGAGGGAGCCAAATGACTAATAAACTACAAACTGTCCAGCTATGCGCTCCACTGACATTTTCTCCAAAGAGTTTCCTGTTCTGCTTTAAGGCTGTCGTTTCAGTTTCACTCCGACCTCATTTAGGAGAATTTCACAGTGTTTTATGTGTAATTCCAGCACAAACTATCGCAGTAACGCAACGTGACACCATGTGCATTGAGCATCATCCACTGCAGAAAATTCTAACAAACTACATGAATTCTTTAAATGACAGCATTAAGGGGCTGCGCAGACATCTGATCCTAAAATAATATGCAAAACTGCTCAGTACAGCGGAATATGAGAATTTACATAACCACAAAATACAATGCCAGGAAACCCGAGGCAGCCATGTTTCCACAAGGGGCCTTTAAATGCATTCTGTGGCTATGATGTATTGTGGCTCTCAGTGACACAAACCCTGAGAGTTGGATGGAAGTGAATTACTGACGTACACAAATGTTAATGTGCACTTTCAGGATGATCCTCGGTTTTGCTGAGGCAGATTCAACTGCTGGGTCTTTGCTTCTCAACTTTCTCCTGTTAGACTTTGTTTAATTTTGCTTCAAGCAGAAATGAAATGCACAAATAGTCCGGACACTATAAACCAATCAGGACAGGCTATGATGTGTCCAATAGTTGATTAATTGAATAAAATCATTATACCAGTGTACATATGTTGCTATTGTGATATCAAATATCAAAGACAGTCGGAACAAATGACTGTATGTGACAGTGTAGCATAATGGACCTTTTAACCGAGCTGAATGTGCAGAATACTGTTATGTTCTGGAATTAAAGGGTGTATCTTGTTGAGAGGAAGAGGAGATGAAATGAAAGCACTTGCACAAAGTTTTTACTGTTTGCGCATGTAATCACATTTTAAGTTACGTTTTTAAGTTGAGTACTTTTATTTTATGCTACTTCACACTTCTATCACACTGTATTTCTAAAGGGGAAATGTAGTTATTTTCCATTATATATTTATTTGAAAAAAAAAAAAAAAAACACACATATTGTTTCATATTAAAATATTGGTTTCTAACTGAAAGCAGTCCAGGTCACCTTTTATGCCTACAAGATGTTAACTCCATCAAATATTTTTATTTCCCCATGCCTTTAAACCCACATACTACAACTAAATCGGTCAAACAACAGCACTTAAACAATTAAACATGCTTTTGTCAATATCTTTAATGCTGTACATACATTTATCGAGCCACTAATGAATTATATTGCCTTTACTTGAACCACTTGAAATTACACAAGAGTAAATAAATCAAGTGTATGATTCAGTTAAACTTTGATTTTTTATTTATTCATCTATTTTATTTGGTTTTATTTTCTTGGTCTCTGGGGGAATGTCTTCCATTATTTGTCTGTTAGATGAAAATGACTGGGTGTACAATACAGTATTAACGCAGGCTACTGCGACAGGAAAGAAGAAGAGTGACTGTTGGCACCACAGCGCCCTCGTGTGTGAGGCGCGTGCGCTGCAGGACACAGGTCGAGCTCCGCAGGTGAACGCCGGCGAGAACAGGTAAGAAAACTTTTGTGCCAACACGCTGACTGTGCTTTGTCCATTTGGAGAAACCAATGGGAGAATGTGTGTGTGTGTGAATTCTGCCGCTTTGTCCGCTTTCTTCTGCGCGGCTTCACGTTTGTTCGGTTTGTCTGGTTACACTTCAGTGCCGTGCCGTCGTGGCACATCCGGTTGTGGAACGTCAGGCTGCCCTGACGTTTGGAAAACGCCGTGACGCGCTGGTGGTTTTGGCTCTGACGTCACAGCAGGACACGCACAGGTGTAGACAGTTTGTCCGCATCGCGTTCATGGTGCTGCTTCATTCGCTGTGATGAGGATTAGCTGCAGCTGGTGTTTTCTTTTGCCTCGTTAATCTTACACCATCATTTAAGAAAAAGTCTTATTTATTTTAGCTCGTAATTTTAAATGAGTGTTTCAGATTGTAATCATCTTTTTTTAATTGAGAAAATAATCAGCACATTCATCGGTTATGAAAATAATGGCTTTCTATTTTATTTTTGGGACTAGAATTAGATCTGAATATTGCCACTGATTGTCTTTCAATGTGGGATATTTGTTTCATTATCAGTTTTGCTTTGCTTTATATTTATTATATATATTCTTGGTAAACTGATGTTGCAAATTGTACATTGTTGAAGGCTTACATTAATTTGTTAATGTTGATGTTAAATTGTAAATATGAAGGCTTACATTAAGAATTGATATCTAATAGTTTTTTTAAATTTGTTGTGCAACAAAAAGAAAATGCCGCAAACCTTGAGGCTAGTACAGTGCAGATCATTTTCACATCACAGAACTACCCTTCATTCATATAAGAAATGAATTTGTTCTTCAATTATTAGTATCTCTGCTGAATGACGTCCCTGTCGTCATGAGTGAATTGTATATCGCCTAAAACTATAACACCTACAGTGAATGAGGTTCAGGGTGAATGAAAGGCTTAGGCTGAATTGGCATAAGCTTAGTTGGTATGACAACCAAAATCCAGGGAGAGGAACGTTTGTCGGATTGAGAGGAACCACTCCTTTTCCTGGTAGAAGCCTATTCAAGTTGTTAAGATTTTCCCTTTTATTAAAACTGCGTCAGTCAGTTGTGCTGGAGATGACCTGTGCTCCAGTCACTTTGACTCACAGGCGAGTAATAGTTGTGGGGATTATTGCTCTTTTTGTGTTCGGTTCTGTTTAGTAGTGAGTAGTGCGCGCAATAACAGCGACCCCAGCATCAACACCTGGAATTAAAAGGTGACTCGTATTCAGTTTGAATCTATATTTTTAAACCGAGTAATGGTCCTATATACATGCATAATATTTTACGACTGACGTGCAGTGAGGAGCATTTTGAGAATTGATTTTAGAGTTTTCATATTTATGTGGGGTTGTCTCTTGTGTTGAAATGTGTTTTTAGATGGATTTATTTTACTGATACCAGAGAACAGTGAGGATTGCATGTGTGGCTTTTTGTCCCACATCTGTATGCAATTACTGATAGAGATGAAAATGAGGAGTGAACAGTTTAACAAGTCCACAAGCTGCACATGGAAAAATTGAAGCATCCCTTTCCTGTCCCCAAAAGGTGCAGTAAATTACACTAACTGCAAAAGATTTGTACTGGTTAAACCACAGAGATACCTTGCGAAGACAGCTTTGCTGAAGCAGGGAATGTTTGCAGCGCTGGAAAAACCACAGTAATACATTTTTGACAAAATACAATTTCCACTGTACAGAGGAAAATATTCCACTCCTCCATCCCTAAGAGATTTCCTGGAAATTCCCAGGAGAGGACTCGAGACTTTTTGGAAGAACATGAAACAGTGGTCATGGCACGCGGCTGCAAAGTTACAAGTAAATCTGCACATCTCCACATTTGGAAATCAGTTCAAATGCTGGGCTTTTGGAAAATGAAAAAAAAACTCAATGGCCCCACTATGTAAGTAATAAACAATGAAGTGACTATTCTCCCCAAGGGAAGGTTCACCACATTATGTGTTTCTATTTTGAAGCATTTCTTAATAACAACCATATGCATTTAAATAATCATGCAGCAGCAGTGGGAATTGGTTTGAATAAATGCTTTGGTAACTTTAGCATTTTGTTTAATCTCACTGTTTTGTATTTCCTGGGGTTACTGGTGGTGATGATCAGTGGTGATCAACTTATTATTATTGGATTTCGTAGATTTAGATACAAAAGTGATCCAGACACTGAAAACAAGTGCAATTACCTCAGTGTGATTTGATAGTCCGCAGTAAGTAATGATGGAAATATGGTGTGCTCACACCGGAGATGACAGAGGAATGGTTATGGTTTCATGGTTACTATTGGCATGAAACATGTTTTGATGACTTTCCTAAAGGGAGGAAGGATTCTGTTGAAAGGCTGCTGTCACTGTATTGTAATCCAACTCAGTGACATATTCATTATTTAATCATAATTTGTTGATCTGCAATGATTAATTGCTTACTAAATTAATCATCTAGTACTCATCACCTATTTTGGTTATCAATAATGATAATTGAAACCAGCTCTCCAGTTTTTAAGCTTCTTAAATGTGAATATTTTGCGGTTTCTTTGCTTCATATGACACAGGAATGATTTAAACTGAATCATTTTGGTTTGTGGACTAAAGACATTTAAGAATGTCATCATTTTGATGTTTGGGAAACATTTTCTTTAATTTAATGGACCAGACGATTACTCAGTGAAGCCATAAAATAATTGACAAATTATTATTATTATTATTTCTTGGAAGATAATTATTAGTTGAAGCTCAAATATTTTGTTATTGTACTGGCCTGGTTGCAGTGGAACAGTCACCCTATCTACACAGTACTAATTGACCAAACATTAACACACGTATTCACATTTTTACCTAAAGCTAAAGGTTTGTTATCCATGATTTACAGTATCTATAATGTTAAGCTGAAAATATGCATTAATCATTTTGCAGAGCTTTTAAAAATGAACAAATCTGTATGTATATTCACTGACATGTGTAGCATGTACAGTTCATTTTTGTTCAGAGTGGAATCTTGAAATGTGTGGTTAAATTCCCCAGTGGAACAAAAGATGTGTGCAGTGGTTTCTCTTGGTATGAACACACTTACTCAAAAGGTGGAGTGGAAAGAGTGTGTGGGAGCACAGGTTAAGCTGAAAAATTGTTCTCTTGAAAGTGGACTTTTGCAGACGTGAAACAACAATACAGGGCCAATCTGTAGCTTCAGGTTGAGCTTTGGAGTGTCAGGAAATGCGGTTGTCTTTGTGCTGAGTTAGCACTGTGTCAGCTCCTGGTTTTCCATGTTGGTTGAGGAGTGGGGGCTGCACAGGCCACCCTTACTGAAGGTTTTCCATCGTGGCGAGTCCTCAGACATACGCGGCATCCAGAGTCGGTTGTCTCTGTTTATGGAGACGATGAAACATCATCCCCTGCTTCACCACAATTACGTTAATTCATAAAGCAGATCTTAAAGAGATTTAAAAATGTAATTGCTGGAAAAGGTGCCGACCTTTCTCGCAAGACACAAAGTTCTAAATCGATACAAAGTGCTATTTGCTGACCCTTCCATGTTTACTGGAAACAAAGATGACAAGAGTGGCAGTCATAGCGACGAATGTCTTCCTTTGTCCCATTCAAATGCTCTTTGAAAGCTTGTTAGTGTTTGACTTACGAGCCACTTTCAGCAGCCAGTGTTAGTCAGTTTAGTGTCGTGTTTTTGCTACTGTCACACAAGCATCCATCTTCACTTTGGCTGCAGAAATTACTAACATGGTATGTTAACTTTTATTTTGAGTGAGGGATTTAATGGAACGAGCCATGTTTTGCTCTGCTGATAATCGCTCTCTTTACACAATTCATTGTGTCTTTTAAAGATGTCAGTCACAGGAATTTGTACTCCCTTGATTTCAAATCCTCCCTAAATTTTTAAAACCTCCTTCAACTCAAATCTGGTCCGAATATTTGACATTAATAGAGCTCGGTTTATTGGAGTGAAAAATTTCTTTGGCTTGATTTCCCAGCTGTCTTTGGAAATGCCATTGACACACCGTGGATTTGAGGTGGATTTTGGTGCCTGTCACTGGAGGAGGCTGTTGGATGCATTAGTTTTACAAGCCTGTCACATTTCATTTGTCATTCCTCAGAGTGCTGACTTTATGTGCAATCACTGTGCAGGACATTAGTGATTGTATTTGAAGCATGTTTTTATTAAATCACGTAATGTAGTTTTACATCATAGCATTCTATTTTCTCCAGCACTTTGAAAATTTAGTTTTTATCACAGGTTTACAGAAAAAAAAAAAGACAAGCTGTAAAATATTTTCTCGACTGCCGCCGTTCATAACAAAACAACGTTGCATAACTTCCTGCTGCCTATAATAAAACAGCTCTGCACTATCAATTTGACATATGATAATGTAAAAAGGGTATAAAAAATTATATTAGGTAAATTATATTCAGGGGGCTGTATGTAAGATTATTTGTGCATTCATGTTTTTTTACTCAACTGAAACGGATCATAATTTGACTTAAAAAAAAAAAAGATACCTTCCACAATTTCCTCCATTGCTGTGGCCTGTTGACTGACTTGTATGGATTGGAGTTGGGTCAAAGGCTGTGATACAATTTCTCTCTTATGCCTCAGACTTCCTCCCACCAGTAACCAAAGTAGTGAGTAGTAAATAATTGTGTAAGAATGGAGTCCGTTAATTATCTCCCAGCACAACACGGACTCCAAAAGAAACCTCATAAAAGCATAAGAAAGTTTGATCAAACGCAGCCGATTGGGCCAAAAAGCATTTCTTTAGTTACCTTGTCAGTGGGCGTCTTGTCCATGAGTAAATCCCGCAGTCTCCTCTGTCACCATTTTGGCCGCATCGCAGGATACTTCACTCGCAGCCGTCGTGAACCCCCGCGAGAGCGAGCATAGCCATGAGGCTGCAGTTCAATTATGGCCACATGTATCAGCAACTGTTTTTGGAACTCCAAAAACAGTTTTGCCCCTTTCATGCTTTAAATATGTCATTTATATCAAATGGTAGCTTTAGGACACAGGATATACTGTGTTTCAGCCACATAAGTAACTTTTCAAATGTTTTCTCACTTCCCCAATCGTTGGAAAATGGATATTGTTACTTGGATGGAATGTGTTATAGTGATTATTTTATACCAAGAGGTATGAAGAGGGAGAAGCACACAAGCTGTACATATTTTATTGCAAATTATTAATGACATAACAAGTTTTAATACCCTTTATATTACAAATATCTTATGTACAAACGCAATGTGTTGGATCTGTTGACATCAACAAACCACTAGATTTATACAGTAAATACAGTGCTTGGTTTATACAAGCAAATTGGTGAATGAATACCTGTTACGTCTGAGATTTCAAAACAAGTATTAAAGAAGAAGAAAATATGTAAACTGACTAATATTTTGACTAAGAATGATTTATTGGTGTCAAGACTTTGGCTTTATGATATGATTTTTAAATGGCCATGTTTTTACAGGATATTTTATTGTAAGTAAAAGAAGAACTGTCCTGAATGTTAGCCGTGTATTCTACAAGAAATCATACTTTTTCTTATTGATTACATTTGAAGAATGTAGAAGAAACTAAGTCACTGGATACTTTTCCTGTGTCAACCCCATTTGCTGCTGGTGGCAAAAAAAAAACAAAAGAAAACCCAAAACAAAATCGTGTGTGTGTGTATATGTATATATATATGTATATATATACACACACATACACACACGTGTATTCATATCAAAGCTGCTTAAATGACTTATTATAATCTGTTTTTTGTTTTTTTTTCATGTCACATCAGGTTCACATTGTATTTCTCACTCAGATCAAATAAAACCACTGTCAAAGGAGCAGGTTTGTGTTGTATCATAGACAGTGTATTAAAAATGACACCTGAGCAATAGAGCAATAGCACATGTCTTTTACTGAGTTGTACATCAGAGCAACTGGATGACACTGTGCAAATTGGTTTGCCAGAAGGTACCGTAGTGATGCGCCAGTCGAGCTAGAACCCGCGAACCCCGCGGTCAGGTGGGTTCTGGGTGGACTTAAAGGAAAATACAGCAGGTTTTGGTGGGTCGGTCAAAAGACAGCAAAAATGGTGGGACCATTATAAGTGAACTATGAACATCTCATTGTCTGTGTAGTTTGTGTAGTTTCCAACACGGCTCTCTTCCACAGCTCTCTCACTCACTCATGCACACCAGATGCACACACACACACATAGTGAGACTTCACCCATGTTGTATTTTTCTCCCATAGGGTTTACCTGTAGCTTTTGTTTAGATCCATCACCTTTGCCAAAAATCTTTCTGCAAGGATCACTG